>CANJKZ010000143.1:4152500-4625000 GCA_947471745.1 Closterium sp. Naga37s-1 | reverse complement strand
CCAAGCCTATGCGGCGCTCAGCAACCCCATTCTGCTGTGGGGACTCTGGCAGCGTCCAGGACTGGGTGATGCCCTGTTCGCCGCAGAATCCGCCGAGAATGCCGGAGCGAAACTCGCCCCCACGGTCGGAGTGAAGACAACTGACTCGACGACCACGAGTGCCCGCAGTGGCTAGAAGCCACCGGATCAGCGTAGCAGTCACCTCGGACTTCTTCGCAAGAGGGAACACTGTGGTGTACCTGGAGAAGTCGTCGACGACCACCAGAAAGTAACGCTCCCTCCCAGACCCCTGCGTCGGGGCAGGGCCCCAGACGTCCAAGTGGAGAGTCTCGAAGGGAGCGGTGGCCGGACGAAGGGAGGAGGAGTGGGGAGTGGCGCGTAAGCGACCGGCGACGCACGGAGAGCAAGGAGGGGCAAGCGAGAGAGGGAGCGATGGGAAGGTGCGTGGGAGACCTGTGACTAGTCCCTGACTGAGCATGCCACGAAGGCGAGGGATCGACGGGTGGCCAAGACGGTGGTGCCACAGGACGGTGCGGTGGGCGAGAGAGCGACAGGAGCAAGACGCAGCGACTGGACTGGACACAGCGACCGGACTGGACACGACTACCTGGCAAGACACAGCAAATGGACTGGGGACCTGGGCCGGAGGGGACGCAACAACCTGAGGGGAAGACGTGACCGGGGAGCGCTCGGTGTGGAGAACGTAGAGACCGGAGCGGGGCTCCCTGGTGAACGTGGCCAGAACAGCACCTGTGGTAGCGTCTGTATAGACTGCAGTCCGCCCCCCCCCCCACAAAGGTAACCGTGATCCCCCTGTCCTGGAGGTATCCAACACCCACCAAGTTCCGAGTGAACGAGGGGATGTGGAGGCCGCGCAGGATACCAGAGGGGACCACAGGGCACGGGAGGGTGGTGGAGCTACGCGCAACGGCTGGTCCAGAGGTAGGATCAGCCAGAGCCACCGACACAGGTGTGAGGAGTGGCGTAAGGGTCGTGTGGTCGCGGAAAAAGCACTGAGACGCGCCCGAGTCCAGCGTGAACGATAGAGAGGCCTCAGCCGGAGGGTCACCTGACCCAGTCGCTACACAAGCACCTAGAGCAGCAACACAAGCACCTAAGCTAGACAGGCACAAGGCTACACTAGCAGGAGGCAAGCAAGCTAAACTACGAACACGCGAGCACACAGATCCATCAGCACTAAAGTCAGCATCAACATACAAAGCATGCTGACGCGCATCGTCCATGGACAGATCAAAGACATCAATCTTACGGGCTAACAGACGAGACCAGCGAGGCGTGACCGCCAGAGGGCCCCAACGAGCCCGGTAGAGGTCGTCGAGGCGGCGGAAGCACCGCGCGGCAGAGTGGTCGTCGCGACCACAGAGACAGGGGCTGCCCGGCCCGGTGAGGCACCAGTGGGTGCAGGGGCCAGCGTCACGGCCCGGGGGGGCGAGGGGCCCAGCTGGAAGAGCTGCTGCTGCGGCCGGTGCTCCCAGGGCCTCCCGGACCCCACTGCGGCGGGGGACCCCAGTGCTGCTGCGGACCCCACTGCAGCGGGGGGCCCCACTGCTGGAACTGCTGCGGTGCCTGCTGCTGCTGCTGTCCCAGCTGCTGCTGCTGTCGCTGCTGTGGCTGCTGCTGCTGGGGGGCAACGCCCCCACCGGTCAGGCCACCACCTGTGGGTGGGTCTGTCTGTCCTGCGCCTCCTCCAAGGCCCCCTCCCCCTGGTGCACCACCGCCGCCGCCGCCGCCGCCTCCGCCACCACCGCCACTCCCACCTCCACCGCCACCTCCACCGCCGCCTCCACCGCCCCCACCTCCCCCCTTCCCGCCCTTCTTGCCACTCTTGCCCCGTTTCTGCCAGTCTGCGGCAGAAACGGCAGCGGTGTCCTCAGAGACCGACACAGCAGCAGAAGCGCGGGTAGAGGTGAAAGTGGGAAGCTGAGGGGCGGCACACCCCGCAAAGAGATGGGGGGCCACCGCATCAGTGGCGGAGGCAACGGTGAGGAGGCTGCTCTCGATGGTCCCGAGAGCAGTCTGAAGGAGGTCTATAGTGAGCTCAGTGGGGTGCTTCTGAAGAAGCACGTCGCGGGCAGTGGCAAGGCGGTCAGGGAGGCGGGTGACTAGCCAGTGCACAGTGAGCCACATGGGGGGGGGAGCAACAAGGAGCTGTGCGTCGGTACAAGCAGCACGGAAACCGGCGTCAAGCGAGCGGAGGTGAGTCAATAGGTCGGAAAATTGTCGCAAACGAGCCGAGGTCGGGAAACACAAACGGCATGAGGAGGCGACTGAGGGAGGCAGAGGAGGGGGTGGAGTAGCGGGCAACAATAGCATCCCACACCCCCTGGGCTGTCTCCACCTGGTCAAAGTGGGCGGCCTCAGTCGGGGGGAGAAGCTCCGACAGTGTGAGAGCGGCGGCAGCGTCACGCGAGAGCCACACGTCCCTGGCCAGGACCCGACGGTCGTACTCCGCCTGGGCCGTAGGGGTTAGCTCCGAGGTGGTCGACAGGGCGGCAGGGGACGGGGGGGCCTGTAGGGCACCAGACGCGTGAGCCCACAGAGTGGCGCCGTCCTGTCGCTGGCTGGTGAGGAAGCGTGTGGTCTGGCGCTGCCAGGTACCGAACTCGATAGGGCGTCCCTCCACATCGAAACGGAGGCGACGGGCCTCCATAGCGGAGCCCATGCTAGAGGCGGCTGGAGCACGGCGGAGGCGGAGCTAAGAACGAGGAGGAAAACTACGAAGCGCCAGGAGAGAAAGCGGCGGAGCGAGAGACTAGGAGTACCGAGCGACCTAGACTAGGCGTGAAATCGTGGATCGCCAGCTACAGGTGCGAGGAGCGAGGTATGAGCGGCTAAAACGGCTCTAACCTAGGTGACCGGCGAGAGAGAGCGGCTGCCAGCCGCTGAGGGATAGACCAGTGTCAGCAGAGCTGGGGAGGGCCCCGCGCACAAGGCGGTGGTGGGGCTAAGGTGAGGAACAGTGAGAGAGGGGCGGGGAGGCCGAATACGACGGTGAAAATGGGCGGGAGGAGGATCTGACGGTGGGAAATGGGCGGGGAGGGGAGGTTGACGCGACGGGCAAGGGAGGGCGACGGGATTGGGAGGGGAGGGCGACGCGACGGGCAGGGGGAAGGGAGGCGATGCGACGGGCAGGGGAAGGGGAGGCGAACGCGACGGGTAGGAGGAGGGGAGGCGACGCGACGGGCAGGAGGAGGGGAGGCGAACGCGACGGGCAGGGGGAAGGGAGGTGACGCGACGGGCAGGAGGAGGGGAGGCGAACGCGACGGGCAGGAGGAGGGGAGGCAACGCGACGGGGAGGGGAAGGGGAGGGGTGGCGACGCGACGGGGAGGGGGGAGGGCGCGACGGGCAGGGGGAGGGCGCGACGGGCAGGGGGAGGGCGCGACGGGCAGGGGGAGGGCGCGACGGTCAGGGGGAGGGCGCGACGGGCAGGGGGGAGGGCGCTACAATGGGAGGGGCCGGGCTAGGCGCGCGGTGAGGGCGCGGAGGGTACTAACGTGCGGAGGGCGCGGAGGGCACGAACGTGCGGAGGGCGCGGAGGGCACGGAGGGCGCGGAGGGCACTAACGTGCGGAGGGCGCGGAGGGGACGAACGTGCGGAGAGCGCGGAGGGCACGGAGGGCGCGGAGGGCGCGAAGGCGAGGCTAGGGCTAGGCTAGGGCTAAGGAACTCGAACCTACAATGATACCATCTCAAGAGTAGAATGCAACGGAATGATGAAACTAGCAAGTGTGGAAGTACAAATATGCAACCCTAACAACTGTACTCCCTATTATGCTACTCACTGTAGCCTACAAGCATAGAATTACATTTGACACGCACCAATCAACCTCTCCACCCCGTTTCGCACTCCTCCTCCCAACCACGAAGCTGACACCTCGCCCCTCTCTCTTGAGGATCATCGGCTCTATCAGCAGCAACTCGGGTGCCTTCTCTTTGCCGCCGTCACGTGCCGGCCCGATCTCTCCTACGTCGCCAGCCAGCTCGCTCAGTACATGAAGCGACCTGAAGGGGAGAATCTACAGGATCTGCGCCGCGCACTCCAATACTTCATCTCTACTCCCGACGTCGGCCTCACCTACGAAGCTAAATTAACGGCCACCCTGCAGCTGCACGGCTACGTAGACGCTGACCACGCGGGAGATGTTGACAACAGACGCTCCCGCACAGGATTTTTTTTTCAACTCCAACCTGCTGGACTCATCTCATGGAACTCTCAGAAGCAGGAGCTCATCGCCCTTTCGTCAGCCGAAGCAGAATTCATCGCCGCCAGCGCAGCTGTTCGCGAAGGACTGTACCTGATGGAGCTCCTGCAGGAAGCGAAAGTAGCGATGGACGGGCACTTCACGTTACTCTGCGACAACCAGAGTGCGATCAAGATCGCAAACAAACCCGGCTTCGTGAACCGCACGAAACACATCGCCCTTCGCTACTTCTTCGTCAAGGACGAAATCGACAAGGGCAAAGTCAAGCTCACGTACTGCCCGACTGGTGACATGGCAGCCAACTTCCTGACAAAGAAACTGCCACGTCAACAGTTCCAGCACTGCGCCAACCTTTGCGGGATCACCAAGAAATCCCACGTGGCTCACCTTCAGGAATGAAGGGGAGTGTTGGAATAACCGAAAGGTTATCACAAGCATTCCCGAAGGCTCTCCACTATCGCGTCTCCTCATAGCGAAGCAGATGCCTGTACCAGTACCGCATGAGCTCATATAGAGCACGCGGAAGATCGAGGGTCACCCGAAGGTCAACAGTCGAAGACAGTCAACACTCGTGACCCTTGACTGCCTAGTAACCGCACGAGGCAGTTACGAAGTGCAACATGGTAATTGTCTAGAATGGCAATAGTCGTGGGTTACTGTAGCAATGCAATTCAGTTAATAAGGGAATGTACCCCTCAGAGTACATGGCTAGCTAGGCTTGCTATTTATACTCTTGTACTCCTATCTTATAATCATCTTGTTCTCTTTCAATTTATTGACAAGGTCATTACAGAGACTTCACAGCTCTCTCTCCTATACTTGGCAATCTTATCCTATCCACTACGATTCTTAGTTATAACATCAGATATTATAAGCATATTAAAACACATCGTCACTAGGCACAAACATCGTCTTTAGGAAACGATACATTGCGCCGTTATACCATTGCGCTGTTGCGCAGTGCGCGCTCTCGCGCACTCGCGTTGTCGCGTACTTGCGGGCTCGCGCATTCGCGCTGTCGCGCACTCGCATACTCGCCCTGTCGCGCACTAGCGCACTCGCGCTTTTGTGCGCTCCCAGTCTAGCGCACTCGCGCTTTTGTGCGCTCCGAGTCTAGCGCACTCGCGCTCCCGTGCACTTGCGCTCTCGTGCACTCGCGCTCTCGCGCACTCGCGCAGTTACGCACTCACGCACTCGCGCAGTCGCGCACCAGCGCTCTCCCGCACTCGCGCTCTCGTGCATCCACGCTCTCGCGCATTAAATACTCTAGTTTCTAAATTACGGTTTGTGTCGTGCATCGTTGCTGCGTTGCGCCGTAGCGTCGTTGCGCTGTTGCTATTTATTTTTTTATTATCCTATGTTGTTGTGAAGAAACTAAAATATCTTTACAACATTTAGAACAATCTAGTTCTAGTATTACTGTTTATTGAACAATCTAGCTTTTAACTTTTCTAATCAATCTACTAATATCGTAAGCATCGTGACTAACGTGAGAATCGTGACATCGTTACATCGTGACATCGTGACATTATCGTGACATCGTGACATCATGAGCATCGTGACATCGTGACCAATTGCATCGTGACATTGTGAGCATCGTGACATCGTGACCATAGCATCGTGACATCGTAACATCGTGACATTGTGACATCGTGACATCGTGAGCATCGTGACATCGTGACATCGTGATCGTTGTCAGACTTATATGATATTGCCTATGTAGGCTGTAGTTGTCAGATTTATATGACATAGCTACTGTAGGCTATAGTGGGGTGGCACATATGGGGTACAGTTTTCTAGGGTTTGCTTTTTGTACCCAACTTTCACTTAGTCATTTCATTCCTCGTTTCTTCTCATGGTATCGAGCAGGTTCCCTAGTGGGAACGATTCCTAGGGCCCACCACCACGAATTTTTTTTTTTTTTTTCCTGCCCGGAGCGCGTTTTGCTCCGGCCCGAGTCGCGCCGCCCCTACGGCCCTTCGCGCCGCCCTTTCGGCCCGTCGCGCCCGTCGCGCCCGTCGCGCCCGTCGCGCCCGTCGCGCCCATCGCCACCTTACGCGGCCCCGCCACCTACCTTCGCGGCCCCGCCACCTACCTGTGCGGCCCCGCCACCTACCTCCGCGGCCCCGCCACCTACCTGTGCGGCCCCGCCACCTACCTTCGCGGCCCCGCCACCTAACTGTGCGGCCCCACCACCTACCTCCGCGGCCCCGCCACCTACCTGTGCGGCCCCGCCACCTACCTTCGCGGCCCCGCCACCTACCTGTGCGGCCCCGCCACCTACCTCCGCGGCCCCGCCACCTACCTGTGCGGCCCCGCCACCTACCTTCGCGGCCCCGCCACCTCACTGTGCGGCCCCGCCACCTACCTCCGCGGCCCCGCCACCTACCTGTGTGGCCCCGCCACCTACCTCCGCGGCCCCGCCACTTGCCTGTGCGGCCCCGCCATCTACCAGCGGCCCCGCCACCTACATGCGGCCCCGCCACCTACTAGCGGCCCCGCCACCTACCTGCGGCCCCGCCACCTACCTTTGCGGCCCCGCCGCCTCCTCTCAGCGGCCCCGCCGCCTCCTCCCAGCGGCCCCGGACGCCGCCCTCTCAGTGGCCCCGCCGAGCCGCCCAGCAGCCAAGCCGCCCAGCCGCCGAGCCGCCCAGCAGCCGAGCCGCCCAGCAGCCGAGCCGCCCAGCAGCCGAGCCGCCCAGCAGCCGAGCCGCCCAGCAGCCGAGCCGCCGAGCCGCCCAGCAGCCGAGCCGCCGAGCCGCCCAGCAGCCGAGCCGCCGAGCCGCCCAGCAACCGAGCCGCCGAGCCGCCCTACAGCCGAGCCACCCGAGCCGCCCTGTCCGGTAAGAGCAGCGCCCCTTTCACAGCACTGCCCTCACCCTACTGTTTGCGCTGCTAGTCTACTGCTGTCATGGCTACCCCTAGTGTCCTCGCTTTTGACGCTGAGGGTCGGGCCATTGACTTTGACGTCTGGATAGATGACCTGCAGCTTTTCTTACAGTGCGACAGGGCAGACGGCCTCTCCCTCTTTGACCTCACTTCTGGTGCCTCTCCTGCCCCCGCTGCTGCTGCTGACGCCACTGTTCGCTCCCAGTGGGCCACGCGCGATGCTGCTGCACGTCTTGCTGTGCGTCGCCACCTACCTACCTCTGAGCGTGCGCACTTTAGCCAGTACAAGAGTGCTCAGACCTTGTACGACGCTGTAGTTGCGCGCTACTCCTCCCCTGCCACTGCTGCACTTAGCCGCCTCATGCTACCGTACCTCTTCCCTGACCTTGCTGCCTTTCCCACAGTCGCTGACCTCATTACGCACCTCCGCACTAGTGACACTCGCTACCGCGCTGCGCTTCCTGCAGAGTTCTGCGCCAAGAACCCCCCCCCCATGTACATCACCCTCTACTACATAGTCACCCGGCTCCCTGACTCCCTTCGCGTAGTCAGGGACCACTTCCTCTCTGTTTGCCCCACCACTCTCACCGTTGACCTCCTCGAGAAGTCCCTCCTAGCAGCAGAGAAGAGCATAGTAGCTGTAGGAGCCTCTCGTGGTGACCCTCGCACCCCCATCTTTGAGGGGTGTTCCCCCTCCCCCCTTTTGCCCTTTGTTGCCTCTGCTGCTGCGGCCGACCTCGTTGGGCTTGAGTCGGTCGGTGCGGCGTCTACCCCTAGCGGGAGACGCCGCCCTGGCAAG
Source organism: Closterium sp. Naga37s-1 (assembly GCA_947471745.1). Classification (NCBI taxonomy): domain Eukaryota; kingdom Viridiplantae; phylum Streptophyta; class Zygnematophyceae; order Desmidiales; family Closteriaceae; genus Closterium; species Closterium sp. Naga37s-1. Next base: position 4,617,089 of record CANJKZ010000143.1, on the reverse strand, counting down.
GGCAAGGGGGGCAGGGGCACTGGAGGAGCTAGCGGGGGCGGTGGAGGCGGCGGTGGAGGCGGTGGAGGGGGTGGGGATGGCGGTGGGGGTGGTGGCGGGGGTGGAGGTGTCGGTGGTGGCAGTGGAGGCGGAGTCGGCGGCGGCGGTGGCGGTGGGAGCGGAGGTGGCGGCGGTGGAGGAGGAGGCGGCGGAGGAGGTGGAGCTGGTCGGGGTGGCGCTGCGCAGAGAGTCGGCTCCGGTGGTGGTCAGCGCCAGCAGCAGCAGCAGCAGCAGCAGCAGCAGCAGCGCACTCGTGACATCCCCTCCCCTCAGCAGCTCCGTGAGTGGTACGCTGCACGCCAGAGGGGTGGGGGTACTGGTCCGTGCACCTACGTCCTCCGCACCGGCGACCGCGCGGGTGAGCAGTGCGGGGGTGCGCACTCCACCCAGCGCTGCTTTGGCCGCCTGACGGACGCTTGGCGTCACCAGTTCCCTGAGGCCACTGAGATCCCCCGCTGGGGTGAGCTGTCTAGGGTGGGTGTGGCTGTCTTTGACCTTGACTTTGATGCTATTCTTGCTGCCATGTATACTGTGACTATTAGTGATGAGGGTGACTGTTACCGGTGTTTTCCGCCCGACCCGGGCATTGAGACTGCTGCTCTAGGTACTGGTGAGGCTGCTGCTCTAGGTGCTAGCGAGGCTGCTGCTCTAGGTGCGTCTGCTCCCTCAGGTGCTGGTGAGTCTGCTCTCTCAGGTTCTGCGTCGGCCTCGGCCTCCCACACCTTCACCCTTGACTCGGGGGCTTCTCGCTCCTTCTTTCGAGACCGCACCACACTCACGCCGCTTGGCCGGCCAGTTGCGGTCTCTCTGGCAGACCCCTCTGGGGGTCCTGTCCTTGCTCACTTCTCCACTGTCCTCCCGTGTCCGGCGGCCCCCTCTGGCACCCTGTCTGGTCTTTACCTCCCCTCGTTCTCTACGAACTTGGTGAGTGGTGCTGACCTACAGGATGCGGGGGTTCACCAGTTCACTCCTGGGAGTCAGCGGGTGACCCACTGCACGGACGCTCGGACTGGCCGACACCTGGCCACGTTTACCCGTCGGCCGGGGTCGAGCCTGTACACCCTGACCACTGCGTCTCCTCCAGTCACTGCGTCTGGTCAGGTAGCTGCGTCAGGTCAGGTGTTTGCTGCAGCGTCCAGGTCTGGTCCTGAGTCTGCCCCCTGTTCGTGTCACCTCCTGTCTCACGAGACTCTCCTCTGGCACCACCGCCTTGGTCACCCCTCCCTGCTTCGTCTCCGAGGCATGGCCTCCCGTGTCCTTGTCTCTGGTCTTCCCCGGTCCCTCCCTCCCCTTCCTCCGGGGCCTGGCCCTACCTGCGTCCCCTGTGTCGAGGGGCGGCAGCGGGCTGCCCCTCACTCCTCCCAGTTTCCTCCGACAGAGGCCCCGCTGCAGACGCTTCACATGGACGTGTGGGGCCCGGCCCGCGTCCGTGGACAGGGTCACGAGCGCTACTTCCTGCTGGTGGTTGATGACTACTCGCGTTACACCACAGTCTTCCCCTTGCGCAGCAAGGGTGATGTCACTGAGGTGTTGATCGACTGGATCCGCGCAGCTCGTCTCCAGCTCAGGCAGAGCTTCGGTTCGGACTTTCCTGTTCTGCGTCTGCACTCTGACAGAGGTGGAGAGTTCTCCTCTGGCCTTCTGCGAGCCTACTGTCGAGCACGAGGCATCCGCCAGACCTTCACGCTTCCGGACTCTCCACAGCAAAATGGGATTGCTGAGCGCCGCATTGGCATGGTCATGGACGTCGCCCGTACGTCCATGATGCATGCGGCTGCCCCCCATTTTCTGTGGCCGTTTGCGGTTCGGTACGCGGCGCATCAGATCAACCTTCACCCTAGGGTCTCCAGACCGGAGACCTCCCCTGCTTTGCTGTGGACGGGGAAGGTTGGCGATGCGTCTGCGTTCCGTGTCTGGGGATCTCGGGCGTTTGTCCGCGACTTGTCTGCGGACAAGCTGTCCCCTCGTGCTGCTCCTTGCGTCTTCCTTGGCTTCCCCCCTGACGCGCCAGGGTGGCAGTTCTACCACCCCACCTCTCGCCGTGTTCTGTCCTCCCAGGACGTCACGTTTGACGAGTCGGTCCCCTACTACCGCCTCTTCCCCTACCGCACTCCGTCCCTCCCCCCACCACCGCTCTTCCTTGTGCCAGGTCCCCCCCCGGTAGACCCCCTCCCCCCTCAGGGTCCTGCCCCTTCAGGTGTGTCCCAGGTAGACGCAGTCGAGCCTGTCGAGGTTACTGGTGACTCTGGTGCTGCTGAGGGTGCTGAGCCTGGGGGTGCTGACTCTGGGGGTGCTGAGCGTGTGGGTGCTACACCTGGGGGTGCTGAGCCTGAGGGTGCTACTACTGGGGGTGCTGAGCCTGGGGGTGCTGAGCCTGGAGGTGCTACTACTGGAGGTGCTGAGCCTGGGGGTGCTGAGCCTGGGGGTGCTGAGCCTGGGGGTGCTACGCCTGGAGGTGCTGGGCCTGGGGGTGTGGAGCCTGAGGGAGCTGGGCCTGCTTGTGTGGCGTCTGGCGGTGCTGAGCCTGGAGGTTCTCCGGGTGCTTCGTCTCGGCGGGAGCCACTCTCTCCACAGGAGCTGCGCGAGTGGTTTGCCCGGCGCTGGAGGCGTGCTGCTGGAGCTGGAGGTTCTTCGGCTACTGAGGGTGCTGGTGCCGCGGGTTCCGGAGGTGCTCGTACTGGGAGTACTGGAGCTGCTGGGCCTGCGGGTACGACTGGAGCTGGAGCTGCTGAGGGTGTTGACGCTGAGGCTACTGCTGTCGGTCCTGGAGGCGGGCCTGCTGAGGGTGCTACTGGTGCTGCTGGAGGTACTGGAGCTGGAGTTGCTGCTGGCGCTGGTGCTGCCGCTTGGGGTACTGGTGCTGTCCCTGCTGTGTCTGGAGTCGCCGCGCGGCCTCGGCCGTACTTCGTTCCGCTCCTTCAGCAGGTTCTTGGTCTCCCGCCTTCTACTGGCCCTCCTCCTCCCTTAGAGAGTCCACAGCCTGTCCTGTCACAGTTACAGTTACAGCCGGCCTCCCCACTGCCCGCTCCTTCTCCCTACACTGGTCCTACTGGAGGTCTTGCTGAGCGTCGTGAGCCTGCGTCGCGTCCTGCATCGCCTGTCCGTACTGCTCGCGCTAGTGGTCGTGGTTCGCGTCAGCGTCCTCCTCCTGTCCCTGGCACGCACCGGATGTCTCTGCGTCCGTCCACTGCTCCTCTGCGTGCCCCTTTGCCTTCTCCTCCTGAGTCCTCTCTTCCTGCTCTTCCCGACCCAGAGTCGGACTCTCTTCGTGCTGCCAGTCCTACTGTCACGCGTCTCCTTGCTACTGTCGTCACTGACCCTTCCTTTGCGTCCACTACTGCGTCTGCCCTAGTTGCTGAGCTCGTCGACTTTGCTGCTCGCTGTCGTCTAGACTACGCTGCTTGTCTTATCGCTGGGTCTGAGTCTGTCTGTCCTCCGTCCGTCGGGGGTGAGTGTGCCCTTGGCACGGACGTCCTTGAGGACAGGCAGGAGGAGTTCCAGTGTTTGGCTGCTGCTTCACCTCATCTCGTGTCCGTACTGCTTACCCCTGAGGGAGACCCGGATGCACTTGACATCCCGACTCCGCGCTCTTACGCGGAGGCGATAGAGGGTCCCTACTCCTCTCAGTGGCAGCCAGCTATGGACACAGAGATGGCTTCCTGGAAGTCCACAGGTACCTACGTTGACGAGGTTCCCCCGCCTGGGGCGAACATCGTCAGTGGCATGTGGATTTTCAGGGTGAAGCGGCCGCCGGGTTCTCCGCCTGTCTTCAAGGCGCGTTACGTGGCTCGTGGCTTCAGTCAGCGGCAGGGAGTTGACTACTTTCAGACCTTCTCTCCCACCCCGAAGATGACCACTCTTCGGGTACTGCTGCACATAGCTGCTCACCGCGACTACGAGCTGCACTCTCTTGACTTCAGCACTGCTTTCTTGCAGGGCAGCCTGCACGAGGAGATCTGGCTGCGTCGCCCACCTGGCTTCACTGGTTCTTTTCCTCCTGGCACCCAGTGGAGCCTCCGGCGGCCAGTCTACGGTCTCCGCCAGGCACCGCGTGAGTGGCACGACACACTGAGGACTACACTTGCGGCTCTTGGGTTTGCTCCCTCTACTGCCGACCCGTCGCTGTTTCTGCGCACCGACACTTCTTTGCCGCCGTTCTACATCCTCGTGTACGTCGACGACTTGGTCTTTGCCACAGCTGACACTACTGGACTCGCCCACGTGAAGTCCGAGCTGCAGAAGAGACACACGTGCACAGACCTGGGTGAACTGCGCAGCTACCTTGGCTTGCAGATCACCCGGGACAGAGCACGCCGCACCATTACCCTGACTCAGTCACACATGGTGCAGCAGGTCCTTCAGCGCTTCGGCTTCACGTACTCCTCGCCTCAGGCCACTCCTCTGCCTACTCGCCACTCGCTCTCAGCTCTGCCTTCGGATGAGTCCGTAGAGTCGAGTGGCCCGTACCCAGAGCTTGTTGGCTGCCTCATGTACCTGATGACCTGCACACGACCTGACCTCGCATACCCTCTTAGCATTCTCGCACGCTATGTTGCTCCTGGGAGACACAGACCGGAGCACATGGCTGCAGCGAAGAGGGTGTTGCGTTACTTGTGCAGTACGTCGGGCATGGGGCTTGTGCTTGGAGGGCAGAGTCCAGTGGTCCTCACTGGGCACGCAGACGCTTCTTGGGCTGACGACCAGGCTACGCAGCGGTCGTCACAGGGTTACACCTTCAGCCTTGGTTCCGGCTCTGTTTCGTGGCGGGCTACCCGCTCGTCTTCTGTTCTCGGCTCCAGTTGTGAGGCTGAGATCTACGCCGGGGCCATGGCTGCACAGGAGCTTCGCTGGCTCACCTACCTGCTGACTGACCTCGGAGAGCCGCCTCGTTCTCCTCCAGTGCTGTACGTAGACAACAAGGCCATGCTGGCCTTGTGTCGAGAGCAGAGACTGGAGCACAGAACGAAGCACATTGCTCTCCGCTACTTCCTTGCTCGTGAGCTACAGCAGCGTGGTCAGCTGCGGCTTGCGTACGTGGCCTCTCAGGCCAACACTGCTGATATCTTCACCAAGGCACTTGCGCCTTGTGATCATCAGCGCTTCTGTACTCAGCTGGGTCTTGTGCCCACCTTGCCTCACTTGCTCACCCCTTGACCTTGTTTGTACTGATGCATATATATATATACTCCTGCTCTTGCTTGTCTAGCCTTATATATATATGTAATCCTGCATGTGAACTGGCCTTGTGGCCTTGAACTTGTGCTCGGAATGTGTGGTGACTTTGTGATCCACCCTGAGCTTGTTTTTGCTTTGCTTGACTGGTCCTGTGACCCCTTGTTCTCCCCCACTTTGCCTATGGGGGTGTGTCAGATTTATATGACATAGCTACTGTAGGCTATAGTGGGGTGGCACATATGGGGTACAGTTTTCTAGGGTTTGCTTTTTGTACCCAACTTTCACTTAGTCATTTCATTCCTCGTTTCTTCTCAGTAGTGGGGTATATAATATGGGGTACATCTTTCTTAGGGTTTCATACTTGTACCCTCCTCATTCCTAGTCAAATATTCCTCGTTATTCTCACATGGTATCAGAGCAAGTTCCCTAGTGGGAACGTTTTCTAGGGCCCACCACTGTTACGACTTTTTTTTCCTTACCTGCCCGGAGCGCGCTTCGCGCCTGCCCTAGTCGCGCCCCGTGCGCCTGCCCTCCCGTCGCGTCCCCTGCCCTTAGAGGCCCGTCGCGCCCCTTAAGGCCCCTTCACGGCCCCTTCTCGGCCCTTCTCGGCCCTTCGCCGCAACAGCAAGGGCAAGTGGGGCAAGGGGGGTGGAGGGGGCGGTGGGGGCGGCGGCAGTGGCGGTGGAGGAGGAGGAGGGGGTGGCGGTGGAGGTGGGAGTGGTGGCGGGACTGGGGGCGGCGGCGGTGGAGGTGGAGGCGGCGGAGGCAGCGGGAGTGGAGGTGGAGGCGGCGGAGGCAGCGGGAGTGGGGGTGGAGGTAGCGGCGGCGGCGGAGGAGGTGGGAGTGGCGGGGGTGGTGGTGGGCAGCGGGGAGGCTCTAGCGGTGGCCAGCGCCAGCAGCAGCAGCGCTCCCGTGAGACCCCGTCGCCTCAGCAGCTTCGTGAGTGGTACGCTGGGCGTGGGAGGTCTGGGGGTGCTGGTCCCTGCACCTACGTTCTTCGCACAGGCGACCGCACTGGAGAGACGTGCGGCGGCCCGCACACCACTCCACGCTGCTTCGGCCGCCTGACTGACGCTGGCGTACTCAGTTCCCTGGCTCCACTGAGATCCCTCGCTGGGATATTCTGCTTAAGTCGGGGGTTGCTATCTTTGATCTTGACTATGATGCTATCCTTGCTGCTATGTATGCTGTGTCTATTAGTGATGAGGGTGACTGTTACCTGTGTGTTCCGCCCGACCCGGGCATTGAGGCTGCTGCTCTAGGTGCTAGTGAGTCTGCTGCTCCAGGTACTGGTGAGGCTGCTGCTCTAGGTGCTAGTGAGTCTGCTGCTCCAGGTGCTGGTGAGGCTGCTCTCTCAGGTACCGCGTCGGCACAGGTCTTGCACACTTTCACCCTTGACTCGGGTGCCTCCCGCTCCTTCTTTCGCGACTGCACCACCCTCTCGCCGCTCAGTCGGCCGGTGGCAGTCTCTTTGGCTGACCCCTCTGGGGGACCAGTTGTGGCCAGTTCCTCCACTGTCATCCCGTGTCCTGCTGTTCCGTCCGGCTCGCTGTCTGTTCTGTACCTCCCCTCGTTCTCTACGAACTTGGTGGCGGGTGCTGATCTACAGGATGGGGGTGTTCACCAGTTCACCCCTGCCCACCAGCGTGTGACGCACTGCACGTGTGCTCGGACGGGTCGTCACCTGGCCACGTTCACCCGTAGGCCGGGGTCTAGCCTGTACACCCTTACCACTGAGTCTCCTCCTCGTCAGGTAGCCGCGTCGGGTCAGGTGTTTGCTGCAGCGTCCCGGTCTGGTCCTGAGTCTGCCCCCTGCTCGTGTCGCCTCCTGGCCCACGAGACTCTTCTCTGGCACCACCGCCTTGGTCACCCCTCCCTGCCTCGTCTTCGAGGCATGGCCTCCAGTGTCCTGGTCTCGGGTCTTCCTGAGTCCCTCCCTCCCCTTCCTCCGGGGCCTGCCCCTACCTGCGTTCCCTGCGTCGAGGGTCGGCAGCGCGCCGCTCCTCACTCCTCCGAGTTTCCCCCGACAGAGGCCCCACTACAGACTCTTCACCCAATCGTTCTTGCTTCACTCCAAAGCACTTACCAGCATAATCGCAGGCCCGTAAATTTATTAATGTAATCTACAAAGCAAAGAAAAAACGCACATTTCAAGCGTTAGTAACCCCGAAATGCAGAAAAAGCCGCAACTGCATGGAAAATGAAGCATACAATTTTTTCTCATGTGCACCCATGACCAATCGTTCTTGCTTCACTCCTAGGCACTTTCCGTGAACTCACAAATGTACTCTTCAAAGCAAAGAAAAACGCTCATTTCGGGCATTAGTTGTTTGAAATGTGGAAAAAAACGATTTTTTTTTTTTTTTTACCCATTACCAAACGTGTTTGCTTTACTCCCACGTACTTTCCGGCAGAATTTCAGGTCCGAGCACTCACAAACGTGCTCTTCAAAGCAAAGAGAAACACTCGTTCTATGCGTTTGTAGCTCCGAAACGTAGAAATGTCTGTACCGGTATCGAAAATGAAGCAGGCTGTTTTCTGCCGTGACTACCCATGACCAATCGTGCTTGCTTGACTCTGGTGCAATTTCGAGCATAGTTACAAGTCCGAGCACTCACAAACGTGCTCTTTAAAGCAAAGAAAAACGTTTGTTCTGTGCTTTTGTAGCCTCGAAAAAACACCCTAAACTTCAAATCATAAACCCTACCATAAATCTGGGTGGATATGATATCATCGTCTCACCAACACATAGTGAAGAAAACTTTATAGTTGTAACCACACTGAAATATATTTCCATATAGCCTATTTTTTCAAAATTAAAATTGCATAGCACAATGCAAGAACACCATCCATCGATCGTAACTCGTAACGGTAATAGAGGGCCTATGTATAGCATATCATACCCTCGCCATAGAACTTCATCCTGCCCATTTAAAATCATGTTTTTCTTGTTGACTTGCTTCTTGTGTGGTTTTGAAAGTTGGTTGGTGCAGTCGTGGCTTCTTTCTCTGAACGGTGGAGATGAGTTTTTGCCACAATTGTAGCTGGATGTACGCGAAATCGCTTGTGGATGGATGAAGCCGCCCTTCCGAACTTTCTGTGATGACGGCGATGGTTGAAATTTGCAGCACCTGTTCTGATCTTTCCTGTAATTCCTTCTGACTCGAGCGTGACCATAAAATGGCAATATGTACTTCCAACGTCGTCGCGTTGCGCAATAACTTTTTGAAAACCCTTCGACGCATGCTCCATAATCACTGTGCGTCCAGAATTATTAGTAGTAGAGCCATTAGTGTCAGGCTACTCTTCCTCCCAGCCATCCAGAAACGTGTTGGAAACTTTATTTCAAATAAAGCATGTGCCTGTGCAAATGGAAACTAAATTGAGAGTAAGATCCAGTCACTTCTGCTGAACACCTGGTCTGACTGTCACAAATATCAAGTGTACGCGCTGACTGCAGGGCAGATTCTGGATGCTGGAACGGACAAGGTGACGACGAACTGCTGACAGGTGAAGTGGTGGGTTAGATTTCGATTTTCGGGAAGCATCCCACGAAGTTCCGCTTGAGATCTTGTTTCCAGGAAATGTAAAGGTGTCGCTCCGCTGTGTCTAATTCCCTCCTTTTAATCTCCAAATGGGGTTAAAAGAGAAGATCATATATCAAAGAAACACTACTAGTATTAATGAGAAGGCATCTTTCACACCGTGCCCGTCACTTAAAGCTTTAGGTTGGGATCAGACTTCAATTCAGATTGTCTGATTTGCCCCCTTCCATACAACACTGAATTGTCCCTGAGCCTTATTTCGTAATGTTTGAGAGCGGAAATGTCTCGCTGTATTTTACCTATGGAATTCCCCACGTGCCGTTGACTCAGGCCTCTTGAACAAGTCTTCCGTTTCGTCGTCCTAGTCCATACAGTTCAGAGTGCACGACGAATATCAATATCTATGGTGACCAGTGGCCTGGTGGAGAGAGTGTGTACAGTAGAATTCTGTTCATCGTACAGTCGATGCTCAAAAGTTTCTCAAAACTATTGGTTATCTTGTTTAGAGAGTTTCTCCATCCCAAACAGTCTTACGGGCAATGTCCCAGCATGTAAGTCTCCAAGTTGCTGAAGACGACATCTACGACGCATAAACAACAAGGGTTGTCCGTCGCACACGTCATCAGGTATGTTCATCAGGTTACAAAACATTCCCACTTCCATTTTACAGTCCCATTTCTGCCCGTGCGACAAGGGCGAAAAGTAGGCGAAACGTCTAAATCTGTTTCGATCCGATGCCGACTGTACACCCTGTTCTCGATAATTTCACACCCCCTACCCTTTTTTTCGTAGGTACCCTTTACGTATTTCGGGTAGATGCGAAGGATACCCAGAGATTGAAGGACTATTGAAACCGGAAGGAACTCTAGATTCAAACTCGCACTTTGTGTTCCAAGTGAAGGGTTTTGTTGGGTTTGGGGTACCTTTGACATTCTGATTGCCCCGCAATTCGCGAGAGTGGGTGGGAAACTCGTCCAGACGTATGAAAACGTCGTCAACTACCCTCCGAAAACGAGTGACCGAGGGTATTTACCCCAGGGTGTGATATTATGTGGTGTGAAATTATCGAGTATAGGGTGTAATGAGCACCGATTGTACAAGACGCTTGTGCTGACTGGTGCCCATGAGTTGTTTGTGCACAGTGCGTTCAAAGCCGCCACAATCTGAAAGTGTCTGCACACATGCCCAGTGGAAGAATCGACCCAGCTGTACAAATTATTTTGGCAGGTTTCGCCCAGCTCCAGAGCAGACAGCTTTTCACACAAGTACACTTATCTCACATTGAATGCCAACCCAAGATGCGCTTGCCACAGGCGTTTCGAATGTAGTCGCCAAGCTCGGCGCGGACGAAATGTGCAGCAGCAAGTTCGAACCTCGCCACCCGAAAATTCTGGGCTAAAAATATGGTGGGCTGGCCGTGTTTAGTGGTGTATGGTCGCCGGGTTCACCACGGGTATAAAGTGTACCTGCAAGTTTCGAACCTTGTGTTGCTTTTCGCGATGCAAATGGGTGGACGGGGTTGGTTGAGGACGCGGTAAAGGTTTCTATTTCGAAGGATCCTTATTGTTAATCGAACATCACAATTGGAATAGGGAATCGATCGATGTAACGATGCACACCCCTCGCTGTAACGATCGGAGGAAAATGTCGAGCACAGCGTTCAATTCGCCAGGATCACTTTGGCGCGGAGGGGCCACCCGCTTTACACACTTTCGTTTCGTACAGACACAAGTACGACTTTCGCAACTCACAGGGCAACCTGGCTCGCGAATCGATGGCTCTGTGAAATGTGTAAGGTTGTGCGACTCCATTCACCCGCTTCGCGAAACCCTGTGACGTCGCAAGCTCGTGGATCATTCGTCACTGTTATTCTCGGTTCGTCGGCACTTGCGTCCCATCGATGCGGCGATGGATCTCCACAAATCGACGATCAGTCGTCCAGACTGAATGTATGTGTATTTTATCCAGAAATGTCTTTGTGTCTTGGTTACAGGGTGGTAAACAGAGTAAACAATCCGCACATTGATCGTGTCAGACTCTCGATCGTCTACTTTTACCACGTCCTGAGCATCATGTGTACAGGTTATAGGCGTAAACCCTGAATTCGCCGCTGAGACCTATCGTTCGCCGTTGGGGGCAACAAGAATGTTTCACCACGCACACGCAAGTGTTACCACGTTGATGGTCCTAAATTGCAACCCACACCTTCTACATGCCAGGCTGGCTTCTCCTAAATCACTGCGTAGTGTAGGCTTACTGTCCTGCAATAGAGCATGACGATGGGGCAAGCCATTTTCATTGCTGGCTCATTCGCCACTCGACGGAATACAATGACGACTCATCATTCCGAATCATGCTTTTCACAACCGCTTTGCTCGGGAGCAAGTTTCACTCTGGCAAGTGATCGAGGAGCGGGAATTAAGCGAAATGACACTTGGTATTCAGCACGAGCAGTAGCTCGTCCTGGGTCTGTAGTAAAATTCGCGCAGTGTAGCTACAAGTCGAGTGTCGCAGCGAGACCCTATGTGGGGTGGAGCGGAGGCGAGCAGCGCGGATGGCGCGTTTGGCGCGTGCACGCCGGTCCCAGTCGCCGCTTTAATGGAGACCGGCGTGACGAACGACCGCCATCACGTTACTGACTGCACGGAGCTGTCACATGGTGCGATCATGGGGTCGGACAATGATGGTGATCATCTGGCTGTGGTTCGTGGTAGTCCCGCCGTGTGGGCGCGGCAGAGAGAGTTAGACTGCATTGAGATGGTGATGCTCGGCAGTCAGTCAGCAGCTGCACGAATTCCAGCTGCGGTCACGGGTGCAGGAGCGCGGAGCACTGTTCTCGAGGCGCCATGGGTGCATGAGGCGGTGAGCAGAAGGTCGAGTGAAGTGATAGTGCAGAAAGAAAGAGACGATGATGAAGTATCGGCCGCACACTTCACCGTCGCCGACAAGGTGGCAGGCAGGGACGGGAACCGCTGGCCCACTCCACTTCCCGCCGACTCGGGGGACGCCGCAGCGACGGCAGAGCTGGAGGCTCTCGTTGAACGCTGCCAATGGCGCCCGCAGCAACCGTTGCTGGATCCGCCCTCCACCCGCGGGACGGGTGAGACAAGGGGGACCCGCAGCGAACCACGGCCGTATGATGCAGAGGCCGCAGGGCCTTATGCAGAAGTGGCTTGCGCAGCAACTGGAAAGCGCTGCGCTGCTGCGAGCAATGCTGGGGCGGCGGCGTTGGCCGAATACTCTGCCAATGCGGCTGCAGCCGGTACTACTACCGCCCCATCTCCAATGCGCGAGGCTTGCGCTGCGCCCCAGGCAGCTATCGATACGATATCAGCACACGGGCGGTTGCACCTTGACGCGCTGCAGTTGGAGGGAGAACACGATCTGATCGCCGGCCTGCCGCTTACTCCCTCGCAACAGCCAACCATCCATGCGCCCGTGGCAACAACGGCGGGTGGGAGAGACGCCACTTTAGACGCGAGTGGACGAGCTCCGCAAGTTATGGGCGAGGCCTTTTTGGCGCGGTGGTACGACAATCGTGGGCTGTGCACATCCATGGAGCAGTTGCCGGAGGACGGCGTGCTGATTCCGCGGGGCACACGGCATCTCAGGACTACCGCAACTAGTAAACCGCATCTCACTGATTCAGTAAGTCCGAGAAGCCTCCCCGCCATGTTACTGTCCACTCGTGCTGGTGCGGCACGCGGTGATTTCTCTGTCCCGAGGGGCGGCACGAAGAGCAACAGCAGCAGCAGCAGCAGCAGCAACAGCAGCTGCAGCAGCAACAGCACAAGCATGCAGGACGGGGGGCGGTTTGGCAGCCTAATTCGAGCCGCCCCTACAGCCGCCCCTACAGCCGCGCACGCTGCTCTTTCCAGTCTCAGCACGCACTTGAACTTTTCTCCTGGCCTGCATGATCCGAAGCACGTGAGTGCAAGGGTAGGGGCGGCTAGTTCAGTGAATGCAGATGATGGCGGCGGTGGAGCATGGGGTGACGGGCAGCCACACGCACTACACCAAGCACGCACACGTGTGGACGCCACGGCGGTTGCCATCGCCAGCGATCTCGCACATGATAGATTCGTCTTAGCTCGTCCGCCATCGCGTGCACAGATTCCTGTGCCGCCGTGTGATTTCCCAGTTCCCTACACCAGCTTCACCACAATGCCTCCTAAGGACATATCCCAGCCTCCTACTGCCGTACTCACAGCTGCTGCACATCCCACGACACCCGCCAACGCCCCTATCTTCATACCTCCTTCGCCCCGCTGTCCGCGCCCCTCCTCTGCTCCCCCCACTGCGTCCCTGGCTCACTGCCCGCCCTCTCCCTCAGGCACTGCAGGTGTGGGCAGTCCAACGGCCCGCTCCAGGCTGCGCTTCACTTCCCACTCCCTGCCACGCCCCAACTCCGGGGGAGGGGACTCGTCCCACGTGCACTCGCTCAGCTCCCCTCTGCATGCATCTGCACAGGCGTCTCTAATCTCTCTGCCGCGCCCGTCCCTTGACCACCACGCCGTCCCTGCCCTCTCACCGCGCCTCCATGCCCGCCCACACGCAACCCCACGCCACCTGCGCATGCCCCTGCTGTCGTCCTTGCCGCACAGATTGGCCGCGCCATGGCATCTTCCCGCCTCTGCTCCTGCTCCTCCGCCAGCTGCTGCTCCTCCTGCTGTTGCCGCTGATGCTGCTCCGGCAAAAGAAATTGAGGAGGAGTTGCAGGAGGCCACTGGACAGCAATCTCCTCCCATCAACCCTGCTCTTCCCCTCTCTCCCCTCTCATCCCTCCCTGCTCTCCCTTATGCCCACACATCCCCGCGCACTGCCTCGCACCAGCACCTGGATCGAGTGGGGTGGAGTCGCAGAGGGCGGCAGCAGCAGCAGCAGGCGTGGCGGCCTCTCCCCCCGGAGAACTTCATACCGTGGGAGACCATCTATGGGCCGTATACGCACACCTCCACGGGCCTGGCTGCTGCTGTTGCTGCCGCCATCACTGCCCCTTGCACAACTGCCACGACCTCCGCTGCTGCTGCTGCTCTCACCGGTGCTGCTGGTGCTGCTGTTGGTGGTGTAGCCGCAGTTGGATTTGCTGGTGGAGCAGCAGCATGGGTCAACACTAGTGGTGAAGGTCACGGTTTGGCAGGGACGGTCGCGGCAACGCCTGTTGCTGCTGCCTATCCATTCCGCTACCCATCATCTCCTCGTCCTGCACCACACATGCCTGAGCAGCTGCACTCCCTTGCTGGGCACATGGGCGCACAGTCGCAACTACTGAGAGCTAAGAGCGCAAGTGACTTCAGCAGCCCCTTGCTTGGGAGCGGCAGTCCTGAAGCTGTGGCAGCTGTGGGTGGCCTTCCAGTCACATGCTCGCCTGGGTCATGGGATGGTGCAGCTGGCCGTGTTGACAGCCACATTCACGCCACAACTGCACGCATGGGTGCCACGCTGCTCTCCACTGGCAATGCGTCCCTGCTTGCCAAGAGGCGCAGAACGTCCCCTCAGCAAGCTGCACCGGCACCACCTGCAACCTCTCCACGCATGTTTCCCCGCCCACAGGAGCAACTCAATGCGCTGCCACTACCACCTGCTATTGCTACAAATCGCCTTGTCGAATCACACCCCCGGCATCAGCAGCAGCAAAACTCTAGCGTGCTTCACTCGAGTATTCACACTGGTTCCCTGCCACGGCATTCACCTGCTCAGCTGACTCCCTACCCCACTGCATTCTCGGGAAGAGCATTTCATCGCTCCTGCAGTACACCTGTTTTCTCCACTGCCGGCTTTCCCTCTGCTGCACCACCATCCCCATCGCTTCATCCCTCGCCTCTCTGTGGCACCACTGCAACAGCAGCAAGCCTCAGTGGCAGTGCTTCTGGCTCCGACGAGAAATGTGCTGACCTCTGCGTGACTGCACCGCCCTTCCAGGGCTTGCTAGGTGCAGGATCAAGAAGGGAGGTGCAGCAGACGGGGGACGTGTTTGTGCGCTCTGTAGAGTCAAGGGGGGCGCCGGCACAGCACAGGGCGAGGGTCGCTGTGGGAGGGCTGAGCATGGAGATGCGCAGAGGCGGGAGGGGTGGAGGCGGAGCAGTGGAGGACATTGTGGCACAGCTGGAAGAGGATGACATGCGCACCCAGCTATCCATTGAAGTAAGCTGCAAGGAATGCACGGCCCTGCTTTGGGCCCGGCAATGCCATCCCTTTGCCTTGTGTCCTCACATAGTTACTCATTCTCAAAACATCCTCCCATCTATTCCCTTGTGCCGTGCTCACAACAGGAACAGCTGGTGCGGATCCAGAATGAGTCAAGCAACAACGAAGGATCTACCATGGTAGCTCTGGCCGTGCCTCATTTGCAGGCACCCATCTCCATGACCATAAACCCTGAAGCAGCAGGGGTGCGAACCTCAGCAGGCGCCCAAACAGAGAACACCTTTGGCATTTTTTACCCTACTGGCAACACGGCAAAGTAGCAGTGGTTCCGTGGACACAGCATGTGTGGGATGGGAGCGCTGCAGGATGGACAATTCATCGAGATGTGTTTCTCTGGTGCTCCCTCAACGCCCAACATTTGGCACTTCCCCATTTTTAGCGCAGGAGTCCAAGAGAAGAAGCATGCTCATCCGGCAAACTTATTTTTCCGAAGCCTCATCATTTTTGCTCCATAATGGTGCTTTTGTAGTTTTCATTCATTTATAGGAGATCCTCATATGGTAGTAATACATGTTATAGTCTGTGCTATTATAAATGAATACCTAGACCTACGAGTATCCGCCCTCCCCACGCAGCAGCTGGCGTCCTATACTGGATCAGAGACACAAACAGATTCGCATGAACACAACCTAGCCACAACCTTCGCCACCCTTGTTCCATGAATTTAATTCTCGCCACCCTTCGCAAACCTCCTTTCAACTTCAGTATTTTTGAAACTTTGCCATTCTAGACTCGGGCTTTAAAGCGCTATAGCTATCTAACTATTGAGCTGCAAAAACTTACGGTACCAGTACGGTATTATATTTCATCTCAACAGCAGCAAACAAACTTTGAAGACCCGCCCCCTAAGCCCTGCCCCCTCCCACCCCTCATGAACAACAATTTGATCCACAGTTTCGCATGCGACAACTCAAGTTGGAAAGCAGTTGCTTAGAAGGCAGCCTGCCCTCTCACCAATCTGTATTTCAGGACCCCAATACATAAGCAGGGTATCAAGTGAGAACGGCTTGAATGAAAAATAAGGTACCGTACCGTACTTCTGAATTTGACAGCAGCAGGCAAAATCCAAGGTCCATTGCTAGAGCAAGCACTGCATCTCAGGGCTGCAGCAAGCAAACAGGAGTGCTACAATAATCATAAGGGCCAAAATGGCCACCTGGCCAAGCTGGAAATGGCCATAGCAACACGTATCAAGATGAAACAAGGCACCCAAACACTCCATTGTGGGAGGCAGTCAGCCATAGGCCCATCACATTTGGTGCACCATACCAGACTGCCCATGCTGGGGCCCAGACCCCTGCATCACATGCTGCTGCACATGCCCTTGCACCACACTTCCATCACCATGCCCACCCACCATATGCTGCTCCCCCCCATGCTGCTGCATGCCATTTCCCCCCACATGCTGCTGCATGCCATTTCCCCCCACATGCTGCTGCATGCCGTTCCCTCCTCCATGCTGCTGCATGCTGTTCCCTCCCCCATGCTGCTGCATGCCGTTCCCCCCCACATGCTGCTGCATGCCATTTCCCCCCCCATGCTGCTGCATGCCATTTCCCCCCCCGTGCTGCTGCATACCATTCCCCCCCCCATGCTGCATCAACACACCCTGAACAACACCCACTTCATGCGCGCTCACCACGGGTGCACCCATCCCGCTTGCACCATTACCACCGTTCATCTGTGTCTGCTGCGCCATGCCTGCTGCCATGCCCATGGGAGTCCCCATGCCGTCTACCACCGCCCCTGTCATAGACCCTTGGGGCCCCCCCATACCGCCCACCATGCCTCCCTCGGCACACACACCACCCACGCCTGCAGGCGCTAGCGCTGCTGCCATCAGCGCACTGCCGCCCACAGCAGCACCGCTCGCGCCCCCCTGCGCCCACGCCTTCATTCTCTCCACGCCCCGCTGCAGCAGCTCCCTCCTCTGCCTCTTCCACTTGCTCCCCTCCCCTCCTCCCACCCCGCCCCCGTCATTTCCCTCTCCCGAACCCTCCCGCCCATCTTCCCCCCGCGCCTCCGCGCCGGGGGAGTCGTCCGCCCCGTTGACCCCGGCGCCACCACCTGTAGACTGCGCGGACGGCAGCGGGCGGTCGCCGCCGAGCGCCTCGCGGAGCTTGGAGATGGAGCCGGCGAACTCGACGCGCAGGATGTCGTCCCAGAAGCGGATCGCCGCCGCCACGTCGCCCGCGAACTCGCCCGCCTTGCTCTCCACCGCGTGCACTATGCGCATCTGCCCCGCGCGCCCCCCGCCACCAGCCGCGTGCGAGGAGAATCCCGGGCGGCGGAGGCGTGGAGAGGGAAGATGGTCGTGCGGGGAGAAAGGGAACGAGGGCGACAAAGGTAAGAGGCGGGATGGGAGAGGGAAGCAGAGGGCGGAGAACGGTATTGAGAGAATGGGAGCGTGTGGCAAGGGTACGGCAGTCAAGTAGCGAGTGACATTTAACCGTTCGCACGCGCCGCTCACATGGCCCCCAGTCGCGCAAGCAAGCCCGTTCCCCTCACCTGCTTGCGCCAGTACTTGTAGTCGTTCTTATGCCGCCACCACACGCACTTGCGGTCGCGCCGCCGCGCCTCTTCAAGCTTCTCAATGGACGGGCCGCCGTTGAGCCCCTCCTTCCACTCGCGCCACACGTCCTCCACGCGCGCGTCGAGGTTGCGACTCACTTCGTACCCCTCGGGGTTCGCCATCTCCCCCATGTCTCCGCCCATCAGCATTGCGCCGCTCTGCATCGGCCCAAGCCCGGGGGACATCGCGCTCCTCCGCCGGCCGATCCGCCCGCCGCTGCCAGATGCGGGTGTCCCAGAGGCGGGGCGCATGGCGGGCGAGGTGGGCAGCATCCCCAGAAGCGACTGCCCCGCCGACATCCCCGTGGATGTGTAATGCCCGCCCGTTCCTTGCGCGCCCATGCCCATTGCTCCGCCAGGACCAGACAGCGGGGTTTGGAGGGGAGACGGGGAAGGGCCGCCCAAGGAGAAGCAATCGGGGGGGCTGGCGCCGGGCATGAGCGTGGCGGTGTGCAGGGGGGTCAGGGCGGGGTCGCACGCGCCCATCAGCGACGGCGACCCCGACAGCGACGACCCGCCCAGGGGGTTGTTAAATGGAGGCGGGCCGAGCTGCGCGGTATGCGGCGCCATTTGCGCTTGATGTTGGAGGTGCAGGGGAGAGGGGAGCGCGGGCGAGGAGAAGGCGTGCGAACCTGAGAGACGAATGCGGGGAAAGGGGGATTCACAAGGGGGCGTAGAGGGGGCGGCAAGGTAGAGGAGAGAGTTTGCAGAGGGAACGTAGTGGGGGAGAGGAGGAAGAGTGCGGAAGTGATAGGGGTGTTTTGCATTCCCCGTCGATCCAAGAGCCACCTACCCTTCTGCGCCCTCCGAAACCTACCGTCGCCGGGCCGCACGCACTCCCTTCCGTCGAATCCTCACCACACGCCGCACCTGGGGATGCCATCATATTGGGCGCAGGGAAATCCGCGAAGGCGATTTTCAAGAAGATGGTTTCCTGAATGCGCAGCTGCTCCTTCTCCTTCCACAGGCAATTCCGCATCCGGCGGTGGTCGTCCACTCGCTCCCGATCGCCCGCCTTGGCTGCCTCGTCCAGCTCGTGCGTCGCTCGCGCCAGCTGCTCCTCCACCGTGTGGATGTCGCGCCGCACTCGCAGCAGCTCGCTACGCGCCTCGTCGGCTCGCGCGCCCATAGCTGCAGCGCCGGCACGGGCGGTACGTCAGCGATGCTGCAGACGCGGAGGAAGCGAAGGGCGCCAGTGGAAGCGAGGAAACAAATGCGCTGCGCGACCAGGAGAGACAGCCACGGCACGGGACGAAGCAGGCAGGAGTGGAAAATAGTAATGGAGCTAGATTTTACAGGATCGTATGGAGAAAAGACATTACTAGCTCTACGCAAGTCCAAATTGCAAAATGGTGGGGAAGCTCCAAGGGCACAATAAACTGGCGATTCCGCAGAGACTCTCAGCAAAGAGGAATTCGGGCAGGTGGCGGAAGCGGGAACTAGGAGATAGATCTGGGCGGCAGGGTCCATGGAGGGAGGGGAATGGGGGGGTGGGGCGTGGAGCGGAGTTCCGATAGATTGGGGCGGACTTCTGTCGCAAGCAGGGGGCAGATTGGGGGGCGAGCGGAGCTGCAAAGTGAATTCGCACGGTCGCACACACCGTAGGGTCTGCTGCGCTGAGCCTCCCGACTTCCCATTGGACGGCGGGGATGACTGGGAGGGAACAGTTCAGGATATCGTGCGACGTTTGCGACGCCGCACTATCGCATGTCGTCGAAACTCGGAACGTGTTGGTCGCAGCGCACGGTGATTCTAGGGGGCGAATTGGTGTAGGTTCCACGCTCTACCGTCATTGTCACTCTACATTTCTCAATACTTGCTGTGCGTATTCTGATTGTTGTGTTATTTTTAATTGGTCTGCGTGTAGCTCCGCCACGCGTGATGTCCAGGCTGACATGCACTTCCGCAATGGCGCATTTTCGCAATGGGCATTTCGAATCGCACATTTGCCTGCAATTCGAGTCTGATGTGATGAGCTCCATCCTCCAGTCTTCCCAATCTCCACCTTTTGATTCCCCGTCGCACGCACCTTCAACATTCAAACACCTACTCTTCTCTCTACACAGTCGGAAATTTTCTGAGCTAGACTTCGGCAGTCTGACGTCAGCTGGTAGTCTTGCTATTTCGCCATGTCGTTCGCATTGACTTCAGTGGCAATGCCCGCCCGAGCGATCTTACTACGTCTCTCGAGGACCCGACAGGTGCACAAACGATTGTTACCTAGTGACACGATGCTCCCTGTCTTAGGGGAGACTCGCGACTCGTTGGCCGCCATGCTGCCGTTCGCCTGCGCTCCTCAATTCTCCGCATCAGTAGTACAATTCGATGCCTCCAGCCATCCGCCTGCTCCGTCGCCATGCGCCAGAGCGTTCCTAGCAAATGGTATCCGTCCATCCATGGCACCGCCAGCACCAGCAATCGCGTTCACCACCACGTCCTCGGGTGACAACCCCCACCCGCCGCAATCGGAATTTCCACCGGATTCGTCGGATTCCATCGAGGTGCAGCTTCCCGCGGCCTCCACGCCGTTCCACTGCGACCCGCCGCCGCCCCTCGTGCGCACCACGCCTCGCGAGCTGCTGCGTCTGTTCCGCGACATGACCGTCATTCGCCGCGCCGAAATCGTGTCCGACCTGGTGCGCCACCCCGCTGATGCTATGTCAAGAAATCCCTCGAGGAATTGTAGCATGATAACACAGCATGAGCGCCATGTGCTCGTCGTCTCGCACATGAGCACAGAATCGGTTTCTCCTCGTCGTCCTCTCGTCTGACATCATCCGTATCATCCCTCCATCTGCCCCAACCTCACTGGACCACGGGCAACGGTGTGCTTGCAGCTGTTCAAGGAGCGGGCGGTGCGCGGGTTCTGCCATCTGTACGACGGGCAGGAGGCCGTGGCCGTGGGCATGGAGGCCGCCATGGCGCCGCACGACGCGCTCATCACGGCGTACCGCGACCACGGATTTTTCCTTTCCAGGGGGGGCTCGCTGCAGGTGAGGGCGGGCCGAGGTACAGCTGGGATTGAACGCTGCACTTGCTTTCACAGTAACGACCTTAGGTTCAGCAGCAGAACTCACCGTAGTACATTCTTGACATGTGTGTGCGCTTCTCCTCCTTTTGCCAACCCCCGCGCCACAGGAGCTGTTCGCGGAGCTGATGGGGCGGCGCGATGGGTGCGCGCACGGCAAGGGCGGGTCCATGCACCTGTACGGCGTGGCGCGGGGCTTCTACGGCGGGTGGGGCATCGTGGGCACGTCGCCGCCGCTGGGCGCGGGGCTGGCTCTGGGGCAGAAGCTGGCGGGGCGGCAGGGGGGGGGCGTGACTGCCGCCGTGTATGGTGACGGCGCTGCCAACCAGGTGGATGGACAGTGATATAGTTGTAAAAATAGTGCCCATTCCGGTAAGAGCGGCTGGGGAAAGAAGGCAGAACTGCTGTGGCATGATGGCATGGCATAGCGTATGGCATGGCATGGTATGTGGCATGGCTTGGTACTGAACTCCGCATGTATGGTCTCTCCATGCATTGCTTGAACCCCTGCGGCCCACAGGGCCAGGTGTACGAGGCGATGAACATGGCAGCACTGTGGCGCCTGCCAGTGGTGTTCGTTGTCGAGAACAACCATGTGAGTTGCGACAATCATCCACTTGTAATACTTCACGTGCGTTTGCACTCTTCTGCCTGTGACGTGCAACGTTTCTGCCATGTCGGTAAGCCGTTAGTCCTCTCTGCTATGACTTGTTTTACCCCCTCACTGCCCCCCCCCCCCTGGTGTGTGCAGTACGGCATGGGCACCTCTGAGCGCCGTGCATCAGCGCAGACAAGCTTCTTCGATCGTGTCAACTACATCCCTGGCCTGCTGGTGCGCACACCCCGCTGCACCTGCCCACGCACATGCTTTATGGATAATTAGGGCACTGTGGCTTGTGTCTCACACGCGAGCTGAGGACCCCTACCTCTCTGGACCATACTGCCCGTGCATGCATGCGTGCATGAGTGTGCAGGTGGATGGCATGGACGTGCTGGCAGTCAAGCAAGCCATGGAGTATGCCAAGCAGCATGCCATCGCCAAGGTGCACACTATTACTCACATCACACCTGCTTGCCGCCTGCTCCCCATCAACTTTACACACTTTACTCCGCTCCTCGACTGAGCTCTGATGTGCTCTCCAAGGCTTCTCGCAGCCTCTGCTGCTCTACTTATATCGCCCCCCCACCTGTTCTCCATGTGCCCTCACCCCAACCACACTCTGCCATGTGATGTGCATGCATGTGGGTGGGCAGGGTCCCATGGTGCTGGAGATGGACACGTACCGCTACCATGGTCACTCCATGTCCGACCCTGGCAGCTCCTACCGCCAGCGCACCGAGATTCAGCAAACCCGCCGCGCCCGCGACCCCATCGAGCGAGTGCGACGCCTTATACTGGAGGTCAGGCATGGTGTTATGCGAGGGATTGACTAGAGCTTCACGCCCACATACCGCACACTTGCTACCAAACTATGTCACAAAGGTTTTGCATATCTTTCAATAATCACATATTTCTACCCATTTTCCTCCCTCCCAACCATGCCAGCATAAAGTGGAGAGTGAGGAGGGGCTCAGGCAGGCAGACAAGAGGGTCAGAGCAGAGGTGGATGCCGCAGTGAAGGCTGCCAGAGACGCAGCAGCTCCCCGTGACGAGGAGTTATGGCAACGTGTCTATAAGCTGGACAAGGGCATGGTGTTCACAGCTCCGGTTGTGAGCGGACAGAGGGTGGAGATGCCTTAGATAGCCAAGCAGAGCAGATTCACATGACGTCACTTGTGGGAGACAACAGTTGACTTGTGACGATGAACAGACAAACGGAACTGATGCAAGGAGTGTCAGCTTCAGCTGGCATACCTACAAGCTTGAATAGCCAATGTGGCCTTGTTTCCTCCCAGCACTGAACACATCCCCGAATTATCAATCTACATGTCTAACTAGGGTTAGAAGTTAGCAACTCATGATTGTTAGTAAGGCTAGTCAGCAGCAACAGCAGTCGGTGCTCTGAAATTGCACTGCTGGAGCAGAGGGTTGTCGTACGGCACATATCGCGTCCAGAACCTCTAGTAGACGGGGATGGCGAGTTCCAGCCATGGCTTGGCATGGCCATTATAGTGAATCACGGCTGCTCGCTGCACAAGTCCAACGTCCACAGTGCTCTTGCTGCCCAGGCCCAACACCTGCCATCGCTTGTCCAGCGGCTCTGTTGCGTTGTAGAACGTCAGTAGACCAGGAGGAAGGGTGCCCAGCTTCCAGAGAGAGCGGTCCTCATTCTGAGCAACACGAGAACGAGACCACCACGTTTGAACGTAGCAAGAGCAGTTAGATTGAGATTTGAAGAATGTCCAGACGTGGGAAAGAAAGGATCAAGCACAACCGTCATGAGCAAGTGGTACCAACCTTGTCTTGCCAGAAGTGGTACTTGTCGGTGAAGTTCCCCCGCCGCCAGGCAGCCAGGTTGAACATGTTCATTCCGAACGCCCATCCGCACCCCTCAGGGTCAAAGTCAGCGAGAAGGGGACTGGAAAAGTTGAGGTACGTCTTGAATCGATGGAACACCTTCCCGCAGGTCTCAACAGCAAGGTTCACCTTGCCATTCATGGGGATCTGAAGGATAAGAGTTTGGGAAAACAAAGCAAACTCAATAGGCAGCATGAAGAATGAACCAAAAAGCTGTTGGCCGTCTACACATGCGGAGCGTGAATGAATGCGAGAATGAGTGGGGAGGTAAGCTCAGCTACCTTCCACAGCTCTGTCAAGTCTTGCTGCACAACCACGTCGTCGTCCAGGAATAGAATCTTATCCAGCTGAGGAAATATCCGTGGAAGGTAGAAGCGCAGGTGGTTCAGGATGGACAGGTACTTGGGGTTGCGGTACTTGAGGTCCACGTAGTCTTCCTTCGCGTGCGTTGCGCCCACTTTGGACGCCATAGACGCCTGGAAGTAGTAATCGCGCATGGCCTCAGATTCGATTTGCCTCAACACAGGTACATACGAGGCGTTGATCCAAGGATACTCGTCCAGGGAGCGAACCTGCAAACGAGAGGATGAAGCAGCCACCGGAATCAGATTTACTGTTCAGAGGGTAACATTCAGATGGGGTATAGGAAGATTCCGGAAGCGTACCTCGAGAGCCATGTTCCCGCGTGGGGGGTTGAGACTGAACCAGGCCTTCATGGCGGCGTAGTTCATCCTGTCGGTGATGACGTGGAATACATGCTCCGACGGCTGCACGCATTCAAGAATCCCATCCAACGATTAACCTCGTACCCTCCTCAGATAAAAAAATAACAGAAAGCATGCACGTTGGCACCTACGTTGGCTGCGTTCGATGCTGTTGAGTTGACCACGACGGCAACGGCGACGACATTGTCGGAGAACAAGGCGTAGTGGTGGAGGCGCGGGTCCGAGAGCCTAGGATCAACCCTGTCTGTCGTCATGAGCTCAGGGTGTGTGCTGTGGACCATGGTTAGGCGAAGCGACAGACAGTGCAGCGGCTGCGGAATGGCGCGAGAAGCTATTTGGCTAAAAACCATGCTCTGCAGAAGCATGTTCTTCGTCTGCTGCTCCGCCGCCTCCAGCTTTAGCTTCAACCTGCAGCACAAGAGCATGATCGATCTTACTCCCTGGCACATGACAAGCCAAATACGCAATTTAGCGACTCGCACATGCTCCCCACGCACCTGGACAAAGCTCTCCCTTCTCGAAGCGGTCGTTTTCGCTTCTGCTTCGGACGCGCTTCTTCGGGCACTGCGATCGCGTCGCGAGCCCCGCCGGCGTATGCCTGGTCTAGAAGGCTTAGGCATCGGTGGACCTCCTGCTTCACGCGTTCCATGAGAATCTCATCCTGCACCTCGTCTGCGATTGTCAGATACGACTTGGCTGAAAGAAAGCACTCCACTAGCTTCGAGCTCGACGGCGGCCGTGCATCGCCGTGCCCGCTTTTAGAGACGCCAGGCTTTGGTCGCTCCGTGCTGCCGTTATGATGACCGGCAACAGCAACGTGCATCCGTCTGGACAGCCGGGTTCGTAGACTGGCGGAGGAGTCGCCGCTTGATCCAATCTGCAGACCAGCGGAGGACCTTTAGCGTGTCGAGTATTGGCGTTAAGAATGTATAAAATGGCTGACAAGAATCTGAGGGCGCACCTTCTCACGGTATAGGCCGTTGTTGCCTGAAAAGTAACGCACACCGGAGAGACCATCTGCAGAAAACAAGGGAGGCGAGATTGGTCTTCGCTGAAATGTATTAACTCTTAACGTGCTGAAAATCCTTTCACAACGACTCACCACTAGTGCCTGGGGCGCTCGACAACAGATCCCGCGCGCGCAGGAAAAGAAGTTGCTGGGTGACAAGTAAAACTAAGGAGACCGAAATGACTGTTCGCATTAAGCCCGAAGACTCCTCTAGAAAGTAGTAATCGCTTTGCCTTTTTCACCAAAGGTACGGACTTCATAGTGTCCTGGTCGTCTCAGTGGGCCAGCTGAGTGGCAAGGAGACCGACCATTATCTAACTAGAAAAAACTTCCTACAAAACAAGCAGATAGATGCTACGAGGGCAAGGCGCTTGGCGCCATTCTCAAACTAAATGATAACCTCGAGAATCTCTGATTTCTGGCCACGGTTGCTCAGCTCCACATCCCTCCTGCTTCCTAGCAAAACGAGTTTCGAGAATTGTGGTTCACATATTTCACCCAACCCCCACCCCACCAGCATCCACTCCACACATGCCGTTTCGGCCTTGGCGGGGCAACCTGGGAAACGGCTGGGATGATATCTGGGTGGGCCCTGCCTGCGGCTAACTGGGGTAAACCTTCCCGTTAGGTTGAGCGGAAGCAAGGGGGGCAAGGGAGGGAGGGAGTGGTGCATGTTGCGAGGAAGTGCGGGGAACAGTGGTGTGGTGGGGGAGTGGCGGGGGGTGGGCGAAGTCCCACGCGCAGGGTAGGGACGAATTTGCGCCCAGCCTTGTGCACGGCGTGCCGCTGGCAGGTCGCTGTTGCCACGGCTGTTGTCACTGGGCCTGGCTTTGGTGCCTCGCTCACTTTCAGGGCATTGTCGCGATTCGTGCGAGGCAGCGCCTGCCTGTCGCAACACCCAAGGTTACCCCAGCCAACCAACCACACCGCCACGATCCCTCGAGTCGAGTCCCAAATTTCGCAAGCATCGGGCCGTTGGCCTGCGCTGCGTGCGGCCCCAGGCCCCCCCAACACACCTGCTACGTGGTCAAACATCTGACAAAGACGGCGCCGCGGCTGATCAACGACGTGCAGAATTCCTTGCTATTGCCGATAGTGACACACGCTACAAGGATTGTACAGAATCTGGTAGCAATGCTTCAAAGTGCAAAACATAGACCAGGATTTTACAGCAAACTGCAGGTTTCGACTCAATGATTTTGTTTATAGCGTATGCAACCTGCTTAGTGCGAATGTTTCTGTGTATTCATACATCCCATCCCATTGCATACCATAATCTCACATGAGTTTTCACAAGCAGTGTTATGAAAGCTTTCATGAGCGAGACGGGTTTCAACATAAATCCTTGCCTGAAGCGTGGGTTCACACTTGAGAACCGAGCACCCAGAGGTGGGTTGAATGGCGTTTGGGCTCGGTGGATCTGGCAGAAATAGTTCAGCCCTTGCAACTCGTTAAGAAGCTCTGTGGCCGGAAACTTGAAGCACGTGCTGCGTTGAGTGTGTCCCAGAAAGAAAGAGGGGTGCTGCTGACTTCCTGCTCTGAGCCTCAGCTGGGGTAAAGTTCCACTGTTGCAACAGCTTGTTGTCACAGTCAAGGAAATGCAACAATCATAGAGTGTACTGTGTGTGTGAGCCCAACCCCCCTTCTTCCCCATCAAGGACAGCTCCGACCAAGAAACTAGTACAGGTGCCGTATGTCCTTTCAAGTGTGAATGACCAATACCCACATCCACCGTATAACCATCACCTTCACAGACAGCCACCATCTGCCATGAGCTGTGCTGTATCCTGACTCTACCAGCCACCCTATCTGCGCTTGCCGCGCATCTCCCGCTGTGCTCTGCCCGTCTCTGTGCGTGCGCGGCGGTCCTCAAACCACTGCAGTATGCGGCGGCGTGGCAGGTGAGTCACACTCACTAGGTTTGCCACCACCGCATTCTGGAAGGCCAGGGGGGACACGGGAATAACAGGGGTACAAGAAAAGGAGAGCGGTCATGCAGCGGAACGGAGGGACGTACGGGGGAGGGAGGCAGGAGAGGGGATGGCGAGAGTGTGAGAAAGTTGGAAGTACATAGGATTGATGGCGATAGTTGGAAGTTTAGGCGAGATCAGTTGCCCCGTAGGAAGACATGCAGCAGAAACGAGTAATTCCACAGAGGCCCCCAAGGTTGGATGGGTGGTGGGATGCAGATAAGTGGGAGTAGGACAAGGTGACGGGGTTCAGGGAAATGGGAAGAGGAGAGGAGCATTCACCGTGGGGTACTTGCTGCGCTGGTAAACAGCTTCCATTGTGCTCAGGTGCTCCTGCCGTATCCTCTTCCCCTTCTTCCACCGCTCCTGCCACTCCTTCTTCCCCTCCTCACTCATTCCCAGCCTGTCCGCCCCTTTTCCCTCCCCTCCGCCCTTTTCACCCACACCCCTCCCCTCTCCCTGCGCCCCTGCAGCGCCACTCTGCGCCACCACTGCTGCCTCTTGCTCCCCCGCACCCTCACCGGGGGCTGGCGGTGTGGAGGGCGAGGGGAGGTCGGGGAAGAGGGCGGAGATATCGGGGGGATGGCGCAGGAACGCCAGCACGTCTCGCCGCGGCAGATGGGCCTCTGCTGCCAGCGCCTTCACCTGGGGGGGCGCACGGGGGAAGGGGTAGGGAGGGGGCACACGAGGGTGCAGGGAGAGTTTAGGGGACAAAGAGATAGAGGGAATGAAGGGAGAGTGAGGGAGAGGCGAGGGATAAATGTGAGGTGTGAAGGAGGTGCGCGGACGAGAGGGAAAGCAAAGGGGCCATGGACGGAGGATGGGAGTGCAAGAGGCGCACATTGATGTGTCGCCGCCCCTTCTGCACTGCCAGCGCCAGTTTCTTCAGCTGCCATCGCTGCAGCTGCACCTCCCGCCGCGCCCCTTCCCTTGCCCCACTGCTCTCCTCCTCCTCCGCGTCCTCCTCCTCCTCGCCCTGCCAGTCGTCATCACGAAGAGAACCACCCTTTTGCGTCGACTTATCGCTGCGCTTCCCCATTGGATCATCCTGCCCTTGGCCCACTATTGCACCGCTCTCTACGTGCTCCGCACTCCCCATCCTCTGCTCTTTCTCCCCTGCCACCGCTTCCCTCCTTCCCATACCACTGCCAGCAATGGCACCGGCGGCAATGGCACCTGCCATTGCCCCTGCCACGTCATGCACCCCCTCTTCCTTCTTTCCCGCCTCTCCTTGCTCTCCTTCCCCGCTCGCCGTCCCCTTCGCCATCACCTCTCCCATTTCCTGACTCCCCTCTGTCTGCTCCCGTAGCCCACCCTCCCATTCCTCATCCTCCTCCTCCTCCTCCTCCCCCTCCTCCTCCTCGAGTCCCAGCTCCGCCACCAGTGCTCTCTCCTCCTCATCCACCTCCCCCTCCCCCTCTCCCTCCTTCTCCACCTCCGCCGTCATCTCCGCCAGCGCCGCGTCCAGCTCAACCTGCAGCGCCGCCAGCTCATCATCGTCAAGCTCCACGTCAACATCGCCCGCAGCAAAACCAGTGCCGTCCACGTCAGCGTCGGCCTCGAGGTCGCTGGCGAGCTGCGCGAAGAGCGCCTCGATGGCCGCCTCCAGGTCCGCCTCGCTCATGTCGCCCACATATCCGCCCTGCCCGCGCGCGCACGGGGGAAGGGGGAATCAAAGTTGGTGCAACGGGGGGGAGAGGGAAACGGGAGAAGGGGGAAACTGATGACGAGAACGGAGAAGAAAGAGAGGGCACACGAGCAGACAAAGGGCCCACTGCCGCACGCTGGCCAGCTAAACCATCGCCAAAACCCTTAAAACCCTGAACCCTGACAGCTTGAAACCTGAACCATCATCTTTTCGCGAGCACGGTGGTTACTGCAGCGGCGCGAGTAGTGGCTCACCTCGTCGAGTAGAGCGATGGTCACCGTTTCGTTCTCGTCGTTCCCCTTCCCCTTCTTCTTCCCTTTCTCCTTCTCCTTCCCTTTACCCTTCCCTTTCCCTTTGCTCTTCTCCCTTCCGCCGCCGTCACCAAACCCCGTCTTCCCCGCGCGCACGACAAGTCGCCGCTGCTGCTGTCCCGCGGGATCTTCCGCTCCGACGGCGCCGCTCCTCCGCGGACCGATAATTCGCGCGCCGCGCAGACTTGACGGCTCGCGTCGACCCCATGCTGCTACGGCCGTCATGGTGCCACGTGGTGTTGACACGTCTGTGCCACGGCATGCCTGAGGCGACAAGGCTGGGATGGCGTGCGGGCAGCGCGTGTAATGCGACAGAGCGGAACCATCGCGCAGTCGCGCAGGTGCGACAAGGCTTAGCGATGGTGGTTGGCAGGTTGCCATGAGGAAGGCGACGTGACTAACTCGACCGTGCACAATTTCCAATACCACCACGAGATGATGAAACCGTGGAAGTAGCGCAGCGGTTGTGCAGCATTATAGGCAGAGTTTTTCGCCACGACAGTCCGTCTAAAGCACTAATCCGATAACCATGCGGAATATTTGGAGTGAGTATCGAAATAGCTGGTCCAGAACATATTAAATCATTTAATAGTCAGAATCATAAACTGAATCACTTGGCTACAAAAATGTGCATAGCAGCGTTCCTTCGCCTTACTGCAGAACACTACACATGCAGCCAGGTCACCTGGAGAAACAGGCCAAGAGCTATAGCCTGATCTCCAAACAAAATTGTCCAGCCATTAAGAAGCCTCATTCTCGGGTACTTGATGGGCGGCAAAACTTTAAATGGATGGAGGGTTTGCTAAGAAGCTGGGTGCGCAATGGGCCAGGGTGGGTAAAGGTGATGGTGGGATGTGGGCGGGTGTAAGTGATGATGCATGGGTGCAGTACGCGCACTGCAGCTGCAGGTGGTGGAACATGAGGTGTGTGGTGGGATCAGGAGGGAGCGAGGTGGGACGGGTGAGTGGATGACTGTACAAGCAAAATTGTGCGGCCAGACACATGTTCCCATGGCAGCAGAGCCACTGACGTGGGGGATTAGGCGGGGGAGAGAATGGCGGATGCAAGGGTCGAATGGGGAGCGAGAGGTTGGGTGGAGAGGAACCAAGGGGGAAAGGGGAGGAGAGGGCAAAAGGAGAGTGGGAGAGTGTGTGTGTGTGTGAGAGAGAGAGAGGGAGAGTGAGTGAGTGAGTGAGAGAGAGAGAG
This sequence comes from Closterium sp. Naga37s-1, assembly GCA_947471745.1. Classification (NCBI taxonomy): domain Eukaryota; kingdom Viridiplantae; phylum Streptophyta; class Zygnematophyceae; order Desmidiales; family Closteriaceae; genus Closterium; species Closterium sp. Naga37s-1. Next base: position 4,587,197 of record CANJKZ010000143.1, on the reverse strand, counting down.
AGAGAGAGAGAGAGAGAGAGAGAGAGGGAGAGCAGTGAAGTGAGCAGCATGGAGGTGGGGAGGGAGCATGGGTGGGTGGGGGGGTCAGTGCAGGGTGGAGGCGGAGGAGGTGCGGGCAGCAGGCCCCAGCAGGGTGATGACCACGGTGACATCATCGTGGTACTTGCGGCGCCGCCCCGATGGGATGTTGCGCAGCTCCTCCACTCCCAGCCCTGCCACGCACACACATCCACCCACCATGCCGGGATGGGGGGAAACGGGGGGGTAAGCAGCGAGAGGGGGAAAGGGACGAGAGGAGGGTGCTGGCGGTGTGTGCTCATGCCATGGCACGGGGTTACCTGGTGAAGGGGCGGTGATTCTGGGGTGGGTTGCGTGGGCGCCAGAAGCAAATGAGATGAACTTCCAAGCCAAACAGTGCAGGGTGGCGCGGTGGGCTTACCAGCCTGCTTGGCGGCGCGCAGCAGCAGCTGTTCGAGCATGTGCTTGGCGGGGTCGCCGTGGGGGTGGGCGAGCAGGAAGGCGGCCACGTGCTGCACCACCTCGTCGTTGCTGAAGAAGTCAAACAGCCCGTCACTGCCCGCCACCACGAACCAGTCGCGCGCACACAGGCGCCGCGCCGTGGCAAAGGGCACGCTGGACACGTATGGGGGCGACGCCAGGTCACGCACCCGGAAGATGCCCATCAGCTTGTTGTTCAGCCGCTCCTGCACACATGCACACACAGGGGGGGGACATGCAGTGCATGCGCGGTAGGCCGCGGTGTGGTGGGGGTGGCGGAGAGATGGGACACGGAGGAGTTGGTTGAAGCAAGGCGCGGGGTTTGAGACGGTGATGGAAGGTATTTGCAACAGGATGAAGGTGTGAAAGGGGGGGGAGGGGAGGGGGGCGAGCAACGCAAAGCATCTCCAAGCCTTCTCACTCCATGCCACCATTCCCTCCATTCAACCACACGCAGCCCTGGCCCTTATCCCCTGACCCTCCACTGCCACCGTGCACGCCCGCCCGTGCGTACGCTTTTGAGGTACCCGGCGCCAAAGGCGCGGGTGACGCGCAGCTTGCCCTTGACGCGCCTGCCCACCACGGCGCTCGCGTCCAGCGGATGCTCCGCCACCACACGCCGCCTCTCCGGCTCGTAGTCCACACAGTGCTGCTCCGACAGCACCACCACTCTCAACCCCTCCAAACCACTCCGCCCCTTCTCACCCTTCCCGCCCACCCCTTCGCCAGCAAGCGCGTCGCCATTCGCGCCTTCGAAGCCTTGCCCTCCTCCACCACACGCCCCATCGCCCACCCCCCCCACCCATTCGCCCGGCCCCTCCCTGTCCGCGTCGCTACCGTCCGCGGCGCCCATGCTCACGGACGCGCCCTCCCCCGGCGCGGCCCACGTGGCGAGCAGCGCGCGGCTGTCGCCGAGGTTGAGCGTGAAGAGGTGGCGGCCGTGCAGCAGCACGAGCAGCACGCACGACCCCACCATGGCCAGGTCGGGGCGCTCCTCCATCTCCGCCTCCACCATGCGCAGGAAGTCGCGCTCTGTGTGCGCCAGGGCGCGCTGCAGGCACCGCAGCACTGCGCGCTGGAACTCCGCCGTCGCTGCCGCGCTCGCTGCTGCCGCGCTTGTGGCGGTCGTTTTGGAGGATGCGGCGTCGGGTGAGTCCGTGCCGTTGACAGAGGGGGCGGGGGGAGCAGGGATCGGTGAAGAGGGCGAGAAGGAGGCGCAAGAACCAGGCCCGGACGGTGAGCACACCGACGCTGCTGCTGCTGCTGCTGCTGCTGCTGCTGCTGCTGCTGCTGCTGCTTCTGCTGCCGGTGCTTCTACCGTTGCTGCTTCTACGGCTGCTGCCGCTGCTGCTGGCTGCCACGGATCGTTCGCTTGTGCTGACAACGAGGAGCGAGTTGAATCGTTACAATCGGCTGCGCTTTCCGGGCCGTTACTACCCCTACTCCGTCCACTGCTAGACTCGTCACAACACATGCCACCAGCACTCTCCGACCCTATCCCTCTGTCGCCCACGCCATCCCCCTCCGCCACACCCATACTTTGCGCCTCGATCACCTCGTCCGCCCCTGCTACCGCCCCTGCTGTCGCCCCTGCTGCACCCTCTCCGTCAACCCTTTGCGCGCCGACCTGTGCTGCCCCCCTCCCATTGTCCCCCTCGCCACCGCTTCCGCCTGCCCCCCCGTCGGCGGTGGGGATGGCGCGCAGCGCGGAGGTGAGGGGCGAGAGCGCGGAGGACGCCTCCTCGCACACGGTGGGCAGCGACGGCATGCTCTGGCTCAGACTCGGGTTCGCCGTGCGCAGCAGCGACGGCGGAGGCACGGCGGCGGAAGGCGAGGCGGGGAGGAAGGAGACAGGCGGGGGAGGAGGGAGCATGTGCCAGAGATGCTGCTTCTGGTGGTGGTGGTGGTGCTGCCGCTGCCTTTGCTTCTGCTGCGCCTCTTGCTGCGCCGCGTGCTGCTCCTGCCAGTGCAGCAGCCGGAGGTGCATGCCCACGCTCTCGTACAGGTTCACGGCCAGGAAATCCGCGGCGTCGCGCCCGTTGAACCCGTCGTACACGCCGCAGAACACCCACCCGTTGGCCTCGGAGCACACGGCCTGCACGCGGTCCTCGCCCGCCGCCCCGCCCGCCACCTGCACGTCCGTCGCCTGCAGAAAGCTCTGCCCCAGCGACCCGGGCGCAGAGCTGCTGTTCTCCGCGGGGAAAATCGGCTCTCCGCCGGTGCTTCCGCCGCCCGCGGAAAGCATGGAAGACCATAGGCTCGCGCCGGACGTGGGGGACGCGGAAGAAGCGGCGGAGGCGGAGGAGGGCGTGGTGGAGGCGGAGGAAGGGGAGCGGTAGGAGAGAGGGTTGGAGGACATGGAGGAGGAGGCGGAGGAGGAGGAGAGCGGGCACGCGGGTGCACAGCACGCGGGGATGCCGGAGTGAGTGGACGTGTTACAGTCGATTCGGCGGAAGTTCTTGGGGGAGTCTATGTCCCCCAGGATCCCCCGCGCGGTGTTGGCGCACAGGAACGAGTTGGCGAGCGTGGCGTTGGCGCTGAGCGCGGCGCCGGACAGGAATGAGAAGGACTTGCGACGATGGTACCGCGCCGCGCCCGACGCCATGGATGCGGAGGAGAAGAGACCGCAGCGCGCATCAGAGGGGTCGAGAGGCGACTGGAGAGGGAGAAATTTGGAAGTGTCTGACAAGGAATGACCGTACGGCGGTGCAAACGCGTGCCTTCCTTCCGCTGCTGCTGCTCCGCCCAGAATCTTGCTGTCGCCGGGAGGCGCGGGGTCCGAAACGCCCGGTTCCGAAGCTGGCCTGTCGGACCGTGACGGCGCTCCCTCGCTAAGCGCGCCGGCAGCGCGTTGCTCATCGTCCCCTGGTTCCATGCCCTCGTCCTCCCCTTCATCTTCCCCTTCCCCTTCGTCATCCGTGCTGTCGTCTTGCCCGTTTCCACTCGTTTCATCAAGCCCACTATCCTTCCGCGACCCTCCCCGCTTCTCCCGGCGGCAGTGATACTCGAAACTAACCATGATTTCCTCCTCCTCCTCCTCCTCCTCTTCCTCCTCCTCTTCCTCTTCTTCCTCGCTTCTCTCGTCATCCCCCCCCGCTTCCTTCGCAACCCCCATTTCATCGAAATCCCCATCGCCTCCCTCGATGCTTCTTGGATCTCTGGACTCTAACCCACTACTCTGGACAGAAACCGGGGGAAACCCCTCATAATGCTCCTTTTCGCTGTTCGGCGTGCAAACCTTTCGCGAAAGTGTCGCCGGAGACAGGCGAAGCGACTCGTGCGGAGCATGATCGCCGTGATCCAAGTGGGAGTGCGCGGAGCCCATGGGGGAAGCCGGCGGGGGGAACAAAGAGTTAGGGCTGCAACGAGGGCGCCCGGGGCAACACTAGAAAGACCTTCTCCACTCCTCCTTCGCTCTGCTCCGATTCTCGCCACGCACCTGCAGAACCCGGTTGCTCGCGGAAACTACAGCGCGCGATAAAGATTGTATCGCTGTGCTAACGCCATTCACAGGACTAGGGGGGTTGCTGAAACGACACTGTGGACGAAAGCATCGGTTGCTACGTCATAGATGGAGAACGCGCGGATGGTGCGCCATAAACCAGGGCTAGAAGATTGGTGTGGGACAACGACGCCGACGCGATGAAATCCCCAAAAGTAATCGGCTCGTGCGTCAACTGTCAGGGAACGGAGATTCTTTACAAGGCCCGATGCGGAATCAATCTTTGCCATAAAGAAAGAGATGCCACTGAGCAATGCCCTACCTCCTTGAGCACTCAACGGTAGAGTACACATAAGCGTGACGAGTGTCTACCCGAAACCGCGAAGCAGTTAACACCAGACTGATCGATGAGACCTGCGTGCCTTGTGCGTGCTTGTTTCAGGCAGTGTGGTAAAAGGCTGGTCTGGCGGAGGGGACGGAGGTAAGGCGGAGGAAGGAGGGGAGGTAGGCACACCTATTGGGGTTCCGTTCCGCGCAGCGGAAAGGACTCGCGGAAAGGACAAGCTCAAGGCCCGCATCCACCGCATGAAGCACCAATGGTGGCGCGGAGAGGCGAGAAGCGGCCGCCAGCATGGCGAAAGGATAATGTGGAAGTGCAAGGCGTTGGGGGTTGGGTTGGGTGGATGTGGGGGCAGCAGCGAGATTGCCCAGCCCAGGGCTGGGCGGAGACCACTGATGACAAACAACGGAAAGAAATGTGGTTGATCAGCCGTTATGTCGGGCAATGCATTGGGTGTGGTGAAGTCTTGGGTTCCGCTAAAGGTCTCTGGAACACCCATGCAGCACATTACTTCCAACCCAGAAATACTTGAAAGCAAAGTACCCTTCTTGAGATGCGTCGTTTCAAGTTCGGTCCAGCGTTATTGCGAACACGCCCCAGTCATGTTCGGATGTTAGCAGTATCCGGTCCGGTGCACTCGAAGGGACATTTCACCAACAATCTCGGTACAGTCAGACTTAGCAGATTCTCTAATAGATGTGGGCTCACATCTTAGCATGAAGATGTTATAATCACTTGTGTTCATGTGGTCAATAACAGATGTTGGAATAACCGAAAGGTTATCACAAGCATTCCCGAAGGCTCTCCGCTATCGCGTCTCCTCATAGCGAAGCAGACGCCTGTACCAGTACCGCATGAGCTCATATAGAGCACGCGGAAGATCGAGGGTCACCCGAAGGTCAACAGTCGAAGACAGTCAACGGTCGTGACCCTTGACTGCCCAGTAACCGCACAAGGCAGTTGCGAAATGCAACATGGTAACTGTCTAGAATGGCAATAGTCGTGGGTTACTGTAGCAATGCAATTCAGTTAATAAGGGAATGTACCTACATGGCTAGCTAGGCTTGCTATTTATACTCTTGTACTTCTATCTTATATTCATCTTGTTCTCTTTCAATTTATTGACAAGGTCATTACAGAGACTTCACAGTTCTCTCCCTTATACTTGGCAACCTTATCCTTTCCACTACGATTCTTAGTTATAACATCATGTTAGAATCACTAGTAGCTAGGTGAGGAATGATGATTAGGTGAGGGAGAGGGGGTACAAGAGTGTCGAGAGAGTTGGGTTGTACCCTCTAAGGTGTGACCCTACACAAACTAGAGTAAGAACATACAATATGTTTTGACACACCCCCATAGGTGAAGTAGGGGATAGCCAAACCTAACAGTGGTCACAAGACCAGTCAAGCAACAGAACAAGCAAGGCAAAGCCCAGGGTGGATCTCAAGGACACCACACAATCTGAGCACAAGCAGGCGGCCACAAGGCTAGTTCACATGCAGATTTATAATAGCAAGGCAGTAAACATGCAGGTATAAAGATATATATAGCAGTGTATAACAAGAGCAAGTCAAGCAATCAGCAGGTGAGGCAGAGTGGGCACAAGCCCAAGAGCAGTGCAGAAACGCTGATGATCACCAGCCCCAAGGGCCTTGGTGAAGACATCAGCAGTGTTGGCTCGAGAGGCCACGAAAGCAAGGCGCAGCTGACCACGCTGCTGCAGCTCACGCGCAAGGAAGTAGCGCAGAGCAATGTGCTTCGTTCTGTGCTCCAGTCTCTGCTCGCGACACAAGGCAAGCATTGCCTTGTTGTCGACGTACAGAACTGGAGGAGAACGAGGCCGCTCCCCCAAGTCGGTCAGCAGGTAGGTCAGCCAGCGGAGCTCCTGTGCAGCCATGGCCCCAACGTAGATCTCGGCCTCAAAACTGGAACCAAGCACTGAAGAAGAACGAGTGGACCTCCACGAGACAGAACCAGCGCCAAGACTGAAGGTGTAGCCCTGTGACGAACGCTGAGTCGCCTGGTCGTCGGCCCAAGAGGCGTCAGAGTGTCCAGTGAGGACCACCGAACCCCGTCCTCCAAGCACGAGCCCCATGCCCGATGTGCTGCACAAGTAACGCAGTACCCTCTTCGCAGCATCAAAGTGCACCTTTCGGTGCCTACCGGGTGCCACGTAGCGAGCCAGAAGGCTGAGAGGGTACGCGAGGTCAGGTCGTGTGCACGTCATCAGGTACATGAGGCAGCCCACAAGCTCTGGGTACGAACCACTCGGCTCTACGGACTCGTCCGAAGGTGGAGCTGAGAGCGAGTGGCCGGTAGCCAGAGGAGTGGGCTGTGGCGAGGAGTACGTGAAGCGGAAGCGCTGTAGGACCTGGTGCACCATGTGTGACTGAGTCAGGGTGATGGTGCACCGTGGTCTGTCCCGGGTGATCTGCAAGCCAAGATAGCTCCGCAGCTCACCCAGGTCAGTGCAGGTGTGTCTCTCCTGCAGCTCCGCCTTCACTAGGGCCAGTGCCTCAGTGTCAGCAGTAGCAAAAACCAAGTCGTCGACGTACACGAGGATGTAGAATGGCGGCAGAGTAGTGTCGGTGCGTAGAAACAGCGACGGGTCAGCAGTCGAAGGAGCAAACCCAAGAGCCGCAAGTGTCGTCCTCAGTGTGTCGTGCCACTCGCGGGGCGCCTGACGCAAGCCGTACACTGGTCGCCGTAGGCTCCACTGGGTACCCTCAGGAAACGACCCAGTGAAGCCCTGTGGACGGCGCAACCAGATGGCCTCGTGAAGGCTACCCTGCAAGAAAGCTGTCGAGAAGTCGAGGGAGTGCAGCTCGTAGTCACGCTGAGCTGCAACGTGTAGCAACACCCGAAGAGTGGTCATCTTCGGGGTGGGAGAGAAGGTCTGAAAGAAGTCGACCCCCTCACGCTGACTGAAGCCTCGAGCAACGTAACGTGCCTTGAAGGCAGGCGGAGAACCCGGCGGCCGCTTCACCCTGAAAATCCACATGCCACTGACGATGTTCGCCCCAGGTGGGGGAACCTCGTCGACGTAGGTGCCTGTGGACTTCCAGGAAGCCATCTCTGCGTCCATGGCTGTCTGCCACTGAGAGGAGTACTCACCCGAAATCGCCTCCCTGTAGGAGCGCGGGGTGGGGATGTCAAGTGCATCCGGGTCTCCCTCAGGGGCAAGCAGCATGGTCGCGTGATGGGGTGAAGCGGCAGCAAGGCACTCCAGCTCCTCCTGTCTGTCCTCAAGAACGTCACAGCCAAGGGCAGTGCAGCCAAGAGCAGTCTCACCCCCGACGGACGGAGGACAGGCAGGGACAGGGTCAGAGACAAGACTCGCAAGGTAGTCGAGGCGGTACACAGCAGCAAAGTCAACGAGCTCAGCTACTAGGGCAGACGCAGCAGGAGACGAGAACGTAGGGTCCGTCACAACCGTAGCAAGAAGGCGAGTAACAGTCGGACTGGACGCACGAGCAAGGTCAGACGGAGGGTCAGCAACGTCAGGCAAAGAGGACGCTGGAGGTAACGGTAGGACAACACGCTGAGGAACAGAGGAAGGACGGAGTGTCATATCGTGAGTGCCGGGGACAGCCGGAGCACGCTGACGACGAACACGAGGAACACGAGCACGGACAGCAGCTCTAGGCTCAGGCTCAAGGTCAAAGCTAGACTCAGGCTCTCGACGCTCAGGGGTGGAAGCACGAGTCTCAGGCTCTCGACGCTCAGTCAGGGACTCTGACACCGCAGTGTAAGGAGCAGGAGCAGGCAGTGGGGAGTGTGGTAGCAGCGGCGGCTGTGACTGGTCCGCCGGTGGACACAGCAACGGAGGAGTAGTACCTGCCACAGGGAAGCCAGTAGCACCTGGCTGAAGACTGAGAAGGTGGCGAAGAGCACCAGTAGCTCCACCAGGACCTCCAGCACCTCCAGGACCTCCAGTCCCAGCAGCTCCAGCTCCTCCAGCACCAGCAGCTTCAGCAGCTCCACGACCTCCAGCACCAGCAGTACCTCCAGTACCTCCAGCACCAGCAGCTCCACGACCTCCAGCACCAGCAGCACCTCCAGTACCTCCAGCACCAGCAGCTCCACCAGGACCAGCAGCACCTGCAGCTCCCCGACCTCCAGCACCAGCAGCACCTCCAGTACCTCCAGCACCTCCAGGACCTCCAGCACCAGCACCTCCAGGACCTCCAGCACCAGCAGTACCTCCAGTACCTCCCGCACCAGTAGCTCCAGGTCCTCCGGTAGGAGCTCCGACGACACCAACACCAGAAGGACTCGCAGCACCCCCAGAGTCAGCACCCGAACTCGTAGTACCCCCAGAGACAGGACCCTCGGTCTCAGCACTCGCAGGCTCAGTACCCTCAGTCGCAGCACCCTCAGGTCCAGTACCCTCAGTCCCAGCACCCCCAGGCTCAGTACCCTCAGTCCCAGCACCCCCAGGCTCAGTACCCTCAGTCCCAGCACCCCTAGGCTCAGTACCCTCAGTCTCTGCTCCAGTGTCTACAGCAGCAGGCTGCAGAGGCGGCGAAGACGGCAGAGGTGGGAACCCGGGGGGTTTAGCCAGACAAGGAGAGCGGGCACCCCCGGACTCACCACCCCCAGCCCCAGCTCCAGTAGTCTCAGCTCCAGAGTCCAGAGCAGCAGGCTGCGGAGGCGGCGAAGACGGCCGTGGCGGGAAACCCGGGGGGGTCTCCAAGCGAGGAGTGCGGCGAGTGGTCGCCGTGTCGTCGGCGACGGCGTCACCCCCCTCAGGTGAGTCAGAGGAGTCAGAAGAGATCTCAACTGGCTCATCCAAGGGGGGTGGGTCTACCTGGGACACACCTGAGGGAGCAGGACCCTGTGGGGGAAGGGGGTCTACCGGGGGGGGGACTGGTACCAGGAAGAGAGGCGCGAGAGGGACCGGGTGGGACGCGTGCGGGTGAAGTCGGTAGTAACAGACCGACTCGTCGAAGGTGACGTCCTGAGAGGACAGAACACGACGCAAGGCAGGGTGGTAGAACTGCCAGGGTGGAGCGTCGGTGGGGAAGCCGAGGAAGACACAGCGGAGAGTGCGAGGGGAGAGCTTGCTTGCTTTGGTATCGCGAACAAGGGAGAGCGCGCCCCAGACCCGAAACGACGACGCATCACCAGGCTGTCCCGTCCAACGGAGTGTGGGCGAGGTCTCTGGAGCAGAGACACGGGGCCAGAGGTTGAGCTGATGCGCGGCGTATCGGACCGCAAACGGCCACAGGAAATGGGGAGCAGCCGCATGGATCATGGAGGTACGAGCAACCTCCATGATCAGGCCAATGCGACGCTCAGCGATCCCATTTTGCTGCGGAGAGGCCGGAAGCGTGAACGACTGGGCAATGCCCTTATCCTGGCAGAACGTCTCAAGGACGCCAGAGGAGAACTCACCACCCCTGTCAGAGTGCAGACGCAGGACTGGAAAGTCCCGCCGAAACCGCTCGCGCAGCTGGTGACGAGTAGCACGGATCCAGGGGATCAAGACACCACTGACATCCACCTTGCGCCGCAAGGGGAAGACTGTGGTGTAGCGTGTGTAGTCGTCAACCACCAGCAGGAAGTAGCGCTCCTGGTCCGTTCCACCGACGGGGGCCGGGCCCCACACGTCCATGTGGAGAGTCTGCAGAGGAGCAGTGGTCGGAGGAAACTCGAAGGAGTGAGGAGCGGCGCGCTGCCGCCCCTCGACGCAAGGAAGGCACGGCGGCGCAAGTGAGCGCGGGAGGGGGGGCAGGGTCTCAGGGAGGCCAGTGACCAGGAGCCGGGAGTGCATGCGGCGCAGACGCTGCAGGGAGGGGTGACCAAGACGGTGGTGCCAGCGCTGAGTCTCGTGCGTGAGTACTCGGCACGAGCAAGACGCAACCAACTGTCCTGACGCAGACGCTCGACTCGACGTAGCTACCTGACCTGACTCAGCCACCTGTGCAGACGCAGTGGTCAGTGTGTACAGACTAGACCCAGGCTGTCGAGTGAACATAGCCAGGTGACGGCCAGTCCGAGAGCACGTACAGATCGCCACACGCTGCCCTCCAGGAATAAAGGTATCAACCCAGACATCCTGAATGGCAGCGTTGCTCACCAAGTTCGTCGAGAACGTGGGGAGGTGGAGACCTGACAAAGAGCCGGAGGGGACTGCTGGACAAGGGAGGACCGTGGAGGCTCTCGCAACCACTGGGCCCCCAGAGGGGTCAGCCAGTGAGACTGGGACAGGTGCTGTGAGTGGTGTGACTGTGGTGCAATCACGGAAGAAGCAACGTGACGCGCCGGAGTCAAGCGTGAAAGTGTGCAAGACCTCAGCTGAGGCAGGACCTGTGGTAGTAGACGCACTAGCAACTAGAGCGTCGGTAGACTCACGGGCACCTAGAGCTGCAGCAGACTCACTAACACTTGGACTGGCAGCAGACTGACTAACACCTGGAGTGGCAGCAGACTCACTAACACCAAGAGCAGCGGTCTTAACAGAACGATAACCTCCACCACCAGGACGACCTTGCTGAATAACCCACTCACGAAGCTGCCGAGGGGTGGGGTCGTCCGGGAGAAGCAGTGCCCGCTGCTGTCCACCCCTGGCCGCAGCGACTGCCGCGGAAGTGGCCATGACAGACAGTGACTGTCAGGAGTAGGTCCAGCACCTCCAGCTCCTACAGCGCCAGCAGCACCTCCTACACTCCCAGCAGCACCTCCTCCACTCCCAGTAGCACAAGTAGCAGCAGCAGCAGTAGTAACAGCAGCAGGGCGGTTCGGTGGGGGTGGGAGGCCGCACCTCCACCACTCCCAGCAGTACTCCCTCCAGTAGCAGCAGTAGCAGGGCGGCTCGGGCAGCAGCAGCAGACCAAGCAGCAGCAGCAGCAGCAGTAGACCGAGTAGCACTAGCTGTAGCAGTAGTAGTTGCAGTAGCAGCAGCAGTGACAGCTCGGGCTGGGCGGCGCGGCTCGGACACAGTGGCAGAGCAGCAGTAGCAATAGCTGTAGCAAGTGCAGTAGTAGGAGCTGCAGCAGTAGTACTAGCTGTAGCAGCAGTAGCTTCAGTCAAGCAGCAGTAGCTTCAGTCAGGAGCAGCTGTAGCAAGTGCTGGAGTAGGAGCTGCAGCAGTAGCACTAGCTGTAGCAAGTGAAGTAGTAGGAGCTGCAGCAGTAGTACTAGCTGTAGCAGCAGTAACTTCAGTCAGGAGCAGCTGCAGTAAGTGCTGGAGTAGGAGCTGCAGCAGTAGCACTAGCTGTAGCTGGAGTAGCTTCAGTCAATAGTAGCTGTAGCAAGTGTTGGAGTAGGAGCTGCAGCAGTAGCACTAGCTGTAGCAGCCGTAGCTTCAGTCAGTAGCAGCTGTAGCAAGTGCGGTAGTAGCAGCAGCAGCAGTAGCACTAGCTGTAGCAGCACTAGCTTCAGTAGCAGCAGCAGTGAGTAGCGCTAGCTGTAGCAGCAGTAGCAAGGAGGAGCAGCTGCAGCAAGTAGCAGCAGCAGCAGCAAGGAGGAGCAGCTGCAGCAAGTAGCAGCAGCAGTTTCAGGGCAGTACAGGCGGCAGCAACACTGCAGCAGCAGTTCAGGCGCAGCAGTGTAGCAGCAGCAGCGAGTGCAGCAGTAACACGGGCCGCGTGCGGGCCAGGCGCGGGCTGTAAGGGCTGCGTGCGGGCCTGGCACGGGCTTTACGAGCTGGGTGCGGGCCTGACGTGGGCTGTACGGGCTGCACGACGGCCTGGCGCAGGCTGTACGGGCTTCGCGACGGGCCTACGCGGGCTGTACGGGCTTTGCGACGGGCCTACGCGGGCTGTACGGGCTTCGCGACGGGCCTACGCGGGCTGTACTGGCAGCTAAGGCGCGGTCAGGGGGGGTCGCACGTGACTAGGAAGGAAAATCGTGTCTAGGGCAGAAAAAGGAACCGTCTCGCCTAGAGCACGGTTTCGAATTTCGCGTTTCTCCTAGGGGCGCGACTCGGGCAGTAGATCGAAATAGTAGTGGTGGGCCCTTTTAAACATTCGGTCCTAAGGAGCATTGTGCTCTTAATACCATGTTAGAATCACTAGTAGCTAGGTGAGGAATGATGATTAGGTGAGGGAGAGGGGGTACAAGAGTGTCGAGAGAGTTGGGTTGTACCCTCTAAGGTGTGACCCTACACAACCTAGAGTAAGAACATAACAATATGTTTTGACACATCATGGTATGAGAGCTAGAGTGGATTATAAGGCCTGCTAAGTTCTTGTTCTTGCTAGAACAAACTCCTTATAAATTATTCTTTACATCATCAAAGACTCTGCATCACTATGGCTCCAGAAGGGAAAGCCACTGCAGAATCTCCGGGCCCACCATCAGCAACACCCACTGCACCATCTGCGGTGACCTCCGTCAGCGCCGCTCTCGTTGAGCAGCTGGTCGCCCGCATCAATGCTCTTGAAAGCCATCAAGCCATGAGCATCGATGGCTCAAGCTTCGCACGTGGGGTTGCTGGACTTCCTCTCCCAGGAGAAGACCGTCGCGTCAACTCTGAGAGATCATTCACGTTTGACAACCGTCAAGCTTCAGCTCATGCGCAAGACAATCAACAGCGCGCATACGCAGATACGATTGCAACAATACATACAAAATTCGTTCTGACATCAAAGCTGAAGACATCAGTTCCTTTCGACGGAAAGGACTTCTACACTTGGAGCTTCGAGTTTGAGCTCCTCGCTACAAATGCGCAAATCTGGATGTACTACGACGGGAGCTTACCGTTTCCAACGGAAGGCACCATCCAAGAGAAGAACCAATACTACCACGAATCTCTTCTCGCGTACACCACTCTGCTCCGAAATCTCTCCCCCGACGAACAGCTCGGCATTCGCTCCTACAAATCAGAGTGGGCACCCGCGTATGCCTCCTGGGAGCACCTGCGCAACTCATACATGGCAACAGATCCAGTTACAATGAGTCGCCTTCTTAGCCAGCTCACATCGGTCAAAATGCATCAAGGGGAGAAAGCGGGACCGTATATCAACCGATGCCGCAATCTGCGCGACCACATCAAGAAGTGCGGCGGATCAGTCCCAGACGACATGTTCGTCTCAATGGTCCTCTCCGGCCTCGGACCCGACTGGCGTCAATGCCAATCTCTGCTCCGTGCTCGAGCAACTGTCTCCGAATCGGCCCTGTGCGCCACACTTCTCTCCGAGCAAAAGGAGATTGACCTGTACAACGAGAAGAACACCAAGCGTGAGAAATTAGTCTTCTACGTCGGAGCAACCGAAGGGGAGCAGCACGGAAAGAAAGGAACTTCCTGCAAGTACTGCAAGAAGCCTGGGCACACTATTGATCGGTGCTACAAGTGAAAAGCAGCCGACGAAAGGCGCAATAATCCCTCAAACCCTTCTACGCCTTCCGCCGCAACAACCACCGTCTCGCCTCCCTCCGTCGCAAGCACCTCGCAGACACCTGCACGCATTACAACCAAGGACAAAGGCAAGGGGACAATCATGAGCTGCATGGCTCGCCGCAACAGAGGCTTTCGATACTATGATCGAGTAACATTCGCACTTGATGACCCTATCAACCCTGATGCGCCCAGGCAGGACAACGACCCCACTGCCCCTACCTGGACTAACTCACCACAGAGGCACCCACCTGATTTCGAGCTGCCACCGCCGACACCGGAATCGCCTCCCAGCATTTCGGCGAACCGATACTTCGCTCTCTCGCCCTACACCGGCGAAATGGATCGCGTGGTCACGCCGAAAATCGCCAACATCGCGCGACAGAGCCGCGAAACCATTAACACCTGGTACCTGGACAGTTGCTGCGGACAGCACATGGTGGGATCGCCAACATTCATCAGCAACTCCAAACGCATGCGCCGACCCTGCGAGATCACGGTGGCAAACAACGGCACGCTCAAGGCATATGACATCGGTGAAATATTCCTTGAAGCTGATGACACAAGATTCACGATTCACATTGGTGACGTGCTTGTCGCTCCAGATCTGCGGTACAACCTGCTTTCCTCGGCGCAGCTCATGCGATGCGGTGTTGACATTCGAAGCAACCGCAAAGACGAAAACTTCGAACTCTTCTATAACAACACTTACATCGGCAAGGCGATTGATGACGACGGTGTTTTTGTGCTGCAGTTCTCGGCGCAAGGCACCACCGGCGACTCCCACCGCACCTTAATACTGAAGACGACCACCTCAGAAACACCGACTTGGTCGCATCCCACGGAAATGGATCTCGAGCGCCCCGCCTCGGACGGCCTTCTACGACTACGCACCGTTCCGACTGCCTCATCTTCCAACCCAGCTGAGACTGGACCTGCATCAATGGAAGAAGACAGCGGCATGTCAGCATCTGTGGAACCAGTCATTGAAGAAGGCGAGAAGACTGGAACTCGATCAGGCAGTCCCGGCCCTGAACTCGGTCCCTTGGGAGAAGTCCTGACGCCAGAAGAAGCAGCGGCAGAAGGACGGGACACCATCTCGGCATCTGAAGGCACCGCCACTGCTCCAACAGATGCCGGCGCTGGGGACTGGGGAACTGGTGGCGGTTGGGGAACCGGGGGAACTGGAGGCGGCTGGGGAACCGGAGGAACTGGAGGCGGATGGGGAACTTCAACAAGCGAAGAAGGCTGGGGTCAAGCTGCTCCTGCCTATCCCGAAGCTCCGGGACTCCCTTCAGCGGAAACCGCGGCAATCGATCCCTACTGGGCAACGCGCGGCACCAGTTGGGGCGGACCTCCTCTCCCCGATCAATGCGCTCCTGACACACCAGAACCCATGCAAGAAGAGTCAGAGGAGGAAGAAACATATGAATTCTTCGGAGAAGCAGCAGAACTACCAGCACCTACCGAGGAGCCGGCGCCGCCAGAACAAGGACCACAAGAATTTGAAGTCATCGGGACCGAGTACAGCTACTTCCGCATTCCCATGAAGGGATTACCAGTCCGCGACTGGCCCAACCAGTGCCTGCTTGTTACCGGAGACCAAGTCGAAGCCGGCGACACCGACGACATCATCGGTATTCCTCACGCGCTCCTTGAACGAAAGTCAATTCACGCGCTCGCCGCCGACACCGACGACGTCGCCGATGCAGGACCTGAAGGGGAGGCAAACGACGAAGCAGCAAGGCACAAATATTATCAGAAAACGGTCGGCTACCGTGCGGAACCAGCAATTTGGCATCAGCGAGTCGGGCACCCCTCACATGCAACCCTCAAGAACTCCCTGCAAGCTGGCGTTTTCGACGACGGAGCACTGCTTCTTCCCCGCGAAGGCTCCCTCACCGTAAACTCCGACGACCCGCCATACACCGTGTGCCCTACTGCGTCACTCGCCCACAAGCCCTTTCCCGATCCACCGTCGGGCTACGAATGCTACAAACCACTCGAGAAGGTCTACAGCGATTTTATGTGCCTGACGCAGGAAGGACTCGATGGCGAATACTATACGCTGACCTTCATCGACGCAAGCACTCGCCACGTCTGGGCTGTCAATACCGACTGCAGATCACTCGCCTTCGAATGCTTCGTCGCGTGGATGAAGCGGGCTGAACGACAATCGGGACTTAAGTTAAAGAGCTGGCAGACGGACGGAGCTCTGGAGTTCTTCTCAGACGAATTCAAGGAGCTCTTCAGACAGAAAGGGATTGAACATCTGGAGTCCCTGCCCTACGCTCACGAGCAGCAAGGAGTAGCAGAACGGACAAACAGGAGCCTCGCCACCAGGATAAGGGCCCTGATGAAGCAGTCGGCCATCCCAACTCGTTACTGGCCATTCGCCATGAACCATGCAGTCCGGCTGCACAACTTGCTGTCATCCCGAAGCCTCGAGAACAACAACTCCCCCTACAGGGCGTGGACGGGCAGAAAGGCAGACACGCGTCTGCTTCGGGTGTTTGGCTGCATGGTACAGTACAGACCACACACAGCAAGGACCGGAAAGTTTGCTGACCGAGCTCGCTGGGGCATCCACCTCGGAATCGAAAAGGAATTCAAGGCGTGGATCGTGCTGGACTACGCGACACACGAAGTGACGAAATCACGTGACTGCATCTTCTACGAGAAGCTGACTCTGCCACTGTTCAACGAACACCGCGAAGCTGACAGGGCACCGGAAAGGGTTTTCGAGGGACACCGCAGCTTCGCAACTCCACACGATGAAGCTGACCTGGCGGAAGATGTGGATGCAACAAATGTTACCCAGTTTGACAGCGCACCCAACATCCCCCTTACAAGCCCGTTCCAGACTCCAACCTTCATCCCTCTACACCAACCTGATCCTGATGATACAACTCGCAAAGCCCATAACTTCAACAGCGACGCCCGCCAGTCACCAGATGCCGAGTTACCACCACCAAACACCTCGTAGGACTCCATCCGCTCTGGCAACGAAAGTGACGACGACGTGGTCGAGGTAACCAGCTTCCACGACTATGATCGCCTGCACTACGAAAAGACCAACGAAACTGGTCTCCGGATCCTTGGGCTCGCCGTCGCTGTTCACCACACCTCCCCCAAGGAACCCACCACCGTTCGCCAAGCTCTCTCCGGCCCCGACAGTGAGAAGTGGAAGGCAGCCATGGCCAAGGAGATCGCATCGCTCAAAAGCCGTGGCACCTGGAAGCTTGCTCCCCGGACATCTGCGAAGGGGAGAAAATTTCTCAGCGGGAAATGGGTCTTCCGCATCAAAACACTAGCGGACGGCTCCATCGACAAATACAAAGCGCGATGGGTGGTGCGCGGGTTCGAGCAAACTCACTTGGTGGATTTCGATCTCACCTACGCACCAGTTGGACGGCACACCTCCGTGCGAATCCTCATCTGCATCGCAGCCGTCGCGCCCACTCCGTCAAATCGATGTCGGCAGTGCATTCTTGTACGCTCCGGTCGACGCAATCATCTTCGTCGAACAGCCGCACGCCTTCGAAGAGAACGACGGCGCCGTTTGCCTGCTCCAGAAATCCCTCTACGGGATAAAACAAGCACCTCGCCTGTGGCAACAGTACCTGCACACCGTGCTCACGAAGCTCGGCTTCCAACAGCTGCCACACGACCTCGGCATGTACAGGAAGGAGTCGCGCGGGAAATTTATCCTTCTCGTTGCCTACGTCGACGATCTCCTCTACACCGGCGACGACACGGAGCTACTGGACCAGTTCGAGGCGGATATTAAGGAGCAGCTTGAGGTCACTGTCAACCACGACGTCACTCAATTCCTGGGGCTCAACATCACCCAGTCCGCCTCCTCCATTCACCTCTCCGCCGCCAAATATGCCGAGACACTCGCGAAGAAATTCGGCATCGCACCCATCAACCTCTCCACCCCCTTTCGCACTCCTCCTCCTAACCACGAACCAGACACCACGCCTCTCTCTCGAGGATCATCGGCTCTATCAGCAGCAGCTCGGGTGCCTCCTGTTCGCCGCCGTCACGTGCCGGCCCGACCTCTCCTACGTCGCAAGCCAGCTCGCTCAGTACATGAAGCGACCTGAAGGGGAGAATCTACAAGATCTACGCCGCGCACTTCAATACTTCATCTCTACTCCCGACGTCGGCCTCACCTACGAAGCTAACTTAACGGCTACTCTGCAGCTGCACGGTTACGTAGACGCTGACCATGCGGGAGATGTTGATAACAGACGCTCCCGCACAGGGTTCATTTTTCAGCTTCAACCTGCTAGACTCATCTCATGGAATTCCCAGAAGCAGGAACTCATCGCCCTTTCGTCAGCCGAAGCAGAATTCATCGCCGCCAGCGCAGCTGTTCGCGAAGGACTGTACCTGATGGAACTCCTGCAGGAAGCGAAAGTAACGATGAACGGGCACTTCACGTTACTCTGCGACAACCAGAGCGCGATCAAGATCGCAAACAAGCCCGGCTTCGTGAACCGCACGAAACACATCGCCCTTCGCTACTTCTTCGTCAAGGACGAAATCGACAAGGGCAAGGTCAAGCTCACGTACTGCCCGACTGGTGACATGGCAGCCGACTTCCTGACAAAGAAACTGCCACGTCAACAGTTCCAGCACTGCGCCAACCTTTGCGGGATCACCAAGAAATCCCACGTGGCTCACCTTCAGGAATGAAGGGGAGTGTTGGAATAACCGAAAGGTTATCACAAGCATTCCCGAAGGCTCTCCGCTATGGCGTCTCCTCATTGCGAAGCAGACGCCTGTACCAGTACCGCATGAGCTCATATAGAGCACGCGGAAGATCGAGGGTCACCCGAAGGTCAACAGTCGAAGACAGTCAACGGTCGTGACCCTTGACTGCCCAGTAACCGCACAAGGCAGTTGCGAAATGCAACATGGTAACTGTCTAGAATGGCAATAGTCGTGGGTTACTGTAGCAATGCAATTCAGTTAATAAGGGAATGTACCCCTCAGAGTATATGGCTAGCTAGGCTTGCTATTTATACTCTTGTACTTCAATCTTATATTCATCTTGTTCTCTTTCAATTTATTGACAAGGTCATTACAGAGACTTCACAGTTCTCTCCCTTATACTTGGCAACCTTATCCTATCCACTACGATTCTTAGTTATAACATCAACAGAGAAACAAAATCCGCATTAATGGTGAATTCTATTTTATTTTAACACAGAATATACAATTACAGATTTTAATCATATACATATAGAACCATAAACCTAGAGCTTTCAACCAGTTTTATACTGGAAGCTAATTCGAAACGGTTGAAAAATGGACGTGTTAGACAGAAACAATAAGAGATGCTGTCATTCTCAAGCATATCTAATCATTACAAAACTCAAAACTGTAAGTATCAGGATCTTCTTGACATGCTGTCCAATAAGAGATGTATCATTCTCAAGCATATCTAAGCATATCTAATCACTCAAAACTGTAAGTATCAGGATCTTCTTGACATGCTGTCCAATAAGAGATGTATCATTCTCAAGCATATCTAATCATTATACCGTAAGGTGAAATTAGAATATGCAATTCAGCTGGCAATACTGATTTTCTCTAAACATGCTAGTTAGAGTCAGTACACGGCAGTTAGTGGTTGGATGTCAGTCAGTTGAGCCCCGTCGTCCCTTCCCTCCACCCTCATCCTCCCCATGCCTGTTCACGCCTGCCACTCCCTACTAAGCCCTCCATCCGCCCACCCCCCGCTCACAATTTCCCGCTCCCCGCCCCCCGCGCGCCCCAATTCCCAAGGCCTCCTCGTCTGCCTGCACCACTCCATTCACTGCCCATGCACCCTGACTTCCAGATCTGCGCTTTCTTCCAGATCAACTTCTCTGAATCCTGCTCGCTGGAAAGGATCTCCTCGAGCCATTTTTCTGTCCATTGTTTGCGGCTTAGGATTTCTTCACAGGATATTGCGTCCTGTCTTTTCGGTTGTGATCCTCACGTTGTTTCGTACCTTGGTTTCGCGCCTGGACAGCAAAAGTGTATCCAGATCACAAAAAGCCGCTGGTCGGACGTCCTTTTTTTTTTTTGATTTCCTCAGGCGACACCACTGTTGGCATAATCAGAAAGCCATTTCGTCGTAGTCGAAAATTTAAGTTCCTCAATTCGGCTCGTCCTCGTCGTGAGCACTTCTCCTAAAGTCGCTCTCTTTCTTTAGTAGCCATTGGGAGATCGTAAAAATGGAGAAGTCGTGCACGCTCTTGGTGCATTTTGACAAAGCAAGCCCGTCTTTGGCAAATGAAATCAAAGAGGCATTGGAGGGTCAAGACACGGAGAGGAAGCAGGATGCGATGAAGAAGGCCATCATGCTGTTGCTCAACAACGAACAGATCCCTCAACTCTTCATCACCATCGTCCGATACGTTCTGCCGTCCGAGGACCACACGATCCAGAAGCTCCTACTGCTGTACCTCGAGATTATCGACAAGACGGATTCCGCGGGGAAGATTCTGCCTGAAATGATTCTCATCTGCCAGAACCTGCGCAACAACCTGCAGCATCCGAACGAGTACATCCGCGGTGTGACGCTGCGATTCCTCTGCCGACTCCAGGAGACGGAGCTCATCGAGCCTCTCATTCCGTCCATCCTGCTGAATCTGGAGCACCGGCATCCGTTCGTCCGTCGCAACGCCATCCTGGCGGTGATGAGCATCTTCAAGCTGCCCAACGGCGACCACCTGCTGCAGGACTCGGGCGAGATGATCGAGAAGCTCATCACCAACGAGCAGGACCTCTCGGCCAAGCGCAACGCCTTCCTCATGCTCGAGAACTGCGCTCAGGTGAGCAGCGACAGGTGCCAGGGAGGGAGGTGCCAAGGTGAACCGTCTTCGCGGCGAGTCGACTGGCGGGGATGGTGTGTCTTGAGGCTTGACTAGTTGGTGAAGTGTTGTTCACTGGGCATGTAGACTGAACATACACGACTACCCTGTAGAGGCCCTTCCCGGGTTCGTGTGCGGATTGCAAGAGTGGAGGTGCGGTGGACGGTGGACGGTGGAGATAAGAAATGCGCCTTGACGTCATAAGCTTTACTCACCTTGTGGAGTGACTTTGGGCTGGTCAGTCAGTTCAGGTCATACCTCGACACGTGATTGTTTCAGTCGTTTACGATTTATGCCCTCATGCCGCAAAACTGTTTCGGTGCATCCAGATGAATCAACCCATCACTCTTCCCGTGCCGCATTCCCTCTGTCGTCTCCCATTTGTCTCCCCGCGTGGCGCGCGTGGCAGGATCGCGCGGTGCACTACCTGCTGAGCAACCTGGACAACGTGCCGCTGTGGGGCGACATCCTGCAGATGGTGGTGTTGGAGCTTATCCGCAAGGTGTGCCGCACCAACCCCGCGGAGAAGGCCAAGTACATCAAGATCATCCTCTCCCTCATGTCCTCGCCCTCCTCCGCCGTCGTCTACGAGTGCGCTGGCACGCTCATCGCGCTCTCCTCCGCGCCCACCGCCATCCGCGCGGCCGCGAACTGCTACTGCCAGCTGCTGCTGTCGCAGTCGGACAACAACGTGAAGCTGATCGTGCTGGACCGGCTGCAGGAGCTGAAGAGCAAGCACCGCGAGGTGATGGTGGACATGGTCATGGACGTGCTGCGCGCGCTCACCAGCCCCAACCTCGACATCCGCCGCAAGACGCTTGACATCGCGCTGGACCTCATCACGCCGCGCAACATCGACGAGGTGGTCATGACGCTGAAGAAGGAGGTGGTGAAGACGCAGGGCACGGACGTGGAGAAGGGCGGCGAGTACCGCCAGATGCTCGTGCAGGCCATCCACACGTGCGCCGTCAAGTTCCCTGACGTCGCGTCCTCCGTCGTGCACCTGCTCATGGACTTCCTCGGCGATCAGGTGGGTGGCTCCCGTCACGCCAACGGTTTGAGGTTGTTGGTTTTGAAAATTATAGACGGGATTTGCTGGCAATGGAGGGGAAGCGTTCACAGCGTTTTTCTTCCCCTCCGTGCCCATTTCGCCCACCTCCATATTCGCGTCTCTTCCTTCCCCCTCTCCTCCCACCTGCACACCCTCCAACGCCCGCCCTTCCCCCGCGCAGAACGTGGCGTCGGCGCTGGACGTGGCGTTCTTTGTGCGCGAGATCATCGAGACCAACCCGCGCCTGCGCGAGTCCATCATCTCGCGCCTGCTCGACACCTTCTACCAGATCCGCTCCTCCCGCGTCGCCTCCTGCGCGCTCTGGATCGTGGGCGAGTTCGCGCAGACGCTCCCCGAGGCGCAGCACGCCATGGCGACCATCAAGCAGTCGCTGGGCGACCTGCCCTTCTACACCACCGCCTCCGCTGACGCCGACGCCGAAGCTGAGGCCGCCAAGCCCGTCGCCCCAGGCGTCACCGCGGTTCCCCCCCCGCCTGTCACCACCACGTCTAAGCGCCCCGCAGTGCTGGCGGACGGCACGTACGCCACGCAGAGCGCGGCGTCGGAAGTGAGCTCTGCGCCCACGGCCGTGGTGGCGGCGGCAGGAAACGCGGCAGCGAACCTGCGGTCGCTGCTGCTGGCAGGGGACTTCTTCCTGGGGAGCGTGGTGGGCACGGCGCTGACGAAGCTGGTGCTGCGCCTGGAGCAGCTGATGACGGACAAGGCGGAGGTGAACGCCGTGACCGTGGACGCCATGCTGTACCTCGTGGGAATCCTGCGCCTGGGGCAGTCGTCCGCGCTGCCACAGCCCATTGACGACGACTCGTACGACCGCATTGCGCTCTGCCTGCGCATCCTCGCGCGCCCCTCGGACGTGATGCGGCGCGTGTGGCTGGCGTACTGCCGGCAGTCGTTTGGCAAGATGATCAGCGAGAAGGTGACGCGCGAGAGCGAGGAGAGCAAGGCCAATTTGGCGCTGGCGGTGGCACAACCCGACGACCTCATTGACTTCTACCACCTCAAGAGCCGCAAGGTGGGATGGGGGTCTGTCCACGGGTTCACTGTGGGCCTGCTTGGCGTCCGGTGGGGTTGACTATGATTGTTTTCGTGCATGCCATCCTCCTTTGCCTTGTTGTCCCTTCTCTCTCCCTGGCCCCTCTCCCCCTCACCCTTTCTCTTCTATCTCCCTGACTCCCTGGAGGCATATATCTTCCAATGGCCACTGTCACTCATTTCAGTGTTTGTAACCGTCTTGTACCGCCTCCCTTCTCCAAAACCACTTTATTTCTCTTTCTCTCTCTCTCCACCACCCTTCGCCCCGCACCGCCCGCCCGTGCATCGAGCAGGGCATGTCGCAGCTGGAGCTGGAGGACGCGGTGGCCAACGACCTCAAGCGCGCCACCGGCGAGTACGGCCGCGACGAGGCCGCAGGCGGCGGGCGCAAACTGAACCGCGTGCTGCAGCTGACGGGGTTCAGCGACCCCGTGTACGCGGAGGCGTATGTGACGGTGCACCAGTACGACATCGTGCTGGACGTCACCGTGGTCAACCGCACGCGCGAGACGCTGCAGAACCTGTGCCTGGAGCTGGCCACCATGGGCGACCTCAAGCTCGTGGAGCGGCCTCAGAACTACACGCTGGCGCCCGACAGCAGCAAGCTCATTCGCGCCAACATCAAGGTGCGTTGAACTGACACTGCTAGGATACAGTTTGCAGCTAAACTGCTGTTTCTCCCATGGTTGAGGCTCGTATAGATTTTCACCCTCAACCACATTTAAGCACAATAAAATAGTGATTTTTGGACAGCTACCCTACCCAGAGCGTGCCCAACCCTTTTGTCTCGCCTTCCCGCCACCTCCCTCCATCTTCCTGCCCCTGTCACCCCCACCCACCACCTTACCGGATGTATCCCACTGGGGCAGGTGTCGTCGACGGAGACGGGGGTGATCTTTGGCAACATAGTGTACGAGAGCACGAGTGTGCTGGACCGCAACGTGGTGGTGCTGTCAGACATCCACATCGACATCATGGACTACATCTCCCCCGCCTCCTGCGCTGACGTCGCCTTCCGCAACATGTGGGCCGAGTTCGAGTGGGAAAACAAGGTGAGGCGCTGGGTGCATGGAGTGCTTATGGGCATGCTGGAATGGGAAAAAGTTTGCTGGGAGATGCTGGCATAACCAACACTGCTGTCTGTTTTTGAACTTCTGATTACCTGGCTGTTTCTTGGTTCTGAACCTATGTTCTGTGCACGTGCATACTTGAGATGCGTGGATGTGCATGTGTGCCTGTGTTTGTGTGTGTGTATGCGTGCATGCGTGCGTGCGCGTGTGCGTGTGCGTGTGCGTGTGCTTATGCGTGTGCGTGCGTGCGCGTGTGCGTGTGATTTTGCGTGTGTGTTTGTGTCTACTACACCAGGTGGCGGTGAACACGAGCATTGGGGACACCAATGAGTTCCTTCAGCACATTGTTGCATCTACCAACATGAAGTGCCTCACCCCGCCGTACGTCCCACCCTAACAATTGTTCTCCCTTCCTGCTCATTCTATTAATTACATCCTTTCCCCTCTCTGTTCGTTCTCCCCTTCTCCCTCGTTACAAGCTCCGTACATTTTGCGATCCGGGCCCGCACGTGTTCCACAATAATGCCATACTTCTCACCTGTGTGCTTGCAGGTCCCAGCTGGCGGGTGACTGTGGGTTCCTGGCAGCCAACCTATACGCCAAGAGCGTGTTTGGGGAGGATGCGCTGGTGAATGTGAGTGTGGAGAAGCAGAGTGACGGTAAACTGGCAGGCTACATCCGCATTCGGAGCAAGACGCAGGGGATTGCACTCAGCCTCGGAGACAAGATCACACTCAAACAAAAAGGCACCGCTTGAAGTCAAAGCCATGCTGTGGCAGTGGTCACACACGCAGATTCCAGGGATGTGATGACTGGGATACACCGGTTATACCGGAAGAGCCTCTTCTAGAAAAGCCGATTGTTGGGGAGTACAGGAAATTTGTTTGGGATTAGTAGGAACACTTGGGTTTAGGAAAGTATTAACAAGTTGTTGTTGGAAAGATTCTCAGTTTCAGTATAGCTGGATAACATGTAATCTGTCAGCTTGGCGGGTCAAATTTCTTGAGCATGTCCCTGTTTTGAAGCCGTCCAAGTCGAATCCTCACAAAACGCTTTTGCCTGAGAATAGGCCAGGCGGGCCCCTTTGATTGGGCCACGCGGACAGCCCCTCATCTTTCCAGTTTCTTGGCTCCCCCCCACGCGCTCTTCCCCGTCGTTGGGGGAAGAGCTTTGGGAGTCATCGGGGAAGTGGCGGAGCATTCTCCGCGCACCCCTCAACAAAGGGGAAAGGCATATGTTACTTGTTGAAGTTGCCAGGATAGCAGCAAGTAGCCAGTTTAGTAGGCGGGCGATCTCACACTTGAACTCTCTTCTCGAGACCGTCACACTCTCTTCTCGAGACCGTCACATCGGATTCCTAAGCTCGAGAAGAGGCCGTCTATCCAGAATCGCTGTAGTGATTATGGCTCACGCCATGGCGTCGCCAGTCGCAGCGTCCATCTCCACTGCCAGGTACGAGCAATGGTCACTGATACTTCAAGCATAGGTCAATGTCGCTCTCGAATCGCAGTGAAGCTGGAGAAATTGAAGCGTCGCAGTGCTTTTCGAGTTAATCGAAAGCGCTCTCGAATTCGGGACTTCATGCTTTCCAGCGCAGTTCCCTTATCACTGTCAGTGATCCTCTTGCTAGCTCCTTCCTGCTCCCACGCTATTCCATCGCACCGTCATCTTCTGTCCTCCCCATTTTCTTCTATTCCACGGCTGTTTCGACCTTTCCCTGCGGTTCTGATTGTTATCGTGTTCGCTGCCTTAATTGTCAGGCTAGCGCAGCCAACAGCGTCGCTATCGGCGTCGCCCTCGTGGCAGCAACCCTTCGTGGGCCTTCAGTCGCAATCGTCTTCCGGTACGCACCCTGTCGGCCCTGCCTCTGCGCTCTTCTCCCGCACCCCTCTCACCCCCCTCCCCGCCCTTGTCCACCCTATACCCCGCTTTAACCCTGACGATATCCCATGACGGCACGCCATGGCATGCGTTGCGATCCATGTCGGCGCTGTGATCGCAAGACTGCACATGCCGTTCACTTCGCTCCTGCGCTGCTTCACCCTGTGTCTGCGCTCGCTTATCCTCCAGCGCCCCCATTTCCTCCTTTTCTTCCCCCCATGCCCCCCTGCGCCCTCCGATCTCTCCGTCACCACTCGCCTCGCAGTGGCGTCGTTGCGTGGCGGTGCGCGTTCTCTCTCCGACCGCCTCTTCCACACTGTCGCCGCCGCCACCTCCGCCGCTCGTCCCGCTGGGTGCGCACCGCTAGCAGTGACTCCGGTGCTCCCGCTCTCCGCCTATTGTGCCGTCTCACCGCCCGCATCCCCTGTCCTCGACGGCCATAGCTTACCGCACTGCTCCAATCCTTTGCCTTCCTCGCACCCTGCCGTGGTTATCCTTCGTCCTGTCCTCTAGGCTAAATCGTCCCCATTTCACCATAGCTAGGCTCGTTCTCACTATCTCGAACCTCTCCGTTTCCTCGTTCCCCCGCCCCCCCGTGATCGTGTGCTGGCTGCGCGCAGCGCGGGGCGGCGAGCGCGCGTGGTGATGATGCCGATCGGCACGCCCAAGGTGCCGTACCGCACGCCCGGCGAGGGCGGGTGGCAGTGGGTCGACATCTGGAACGTGCTGGTACGCTGTCACGCCCGCCGCGTGCCTGCACTCCTCGTGCCGTGCTCCCTCCTTCCTTCCGTTTCTCTCTGCTGCTGCGCATTTTCTGCCCCACAAACGCCTACCCAGCCTTGCTCTCCCTTTGCCTCCCAATCCGCTTGTTCTCAACCTCCCTCCCTCGATCCTCACACTCTCTCCCTCCTCCCCATCCCCTGTGTGCCGTGTTGCGTGCGGCGGGGGCAGTACCGGGAGCGGATCATATTCATAGGGCAGTTCATGGACGAGGAGTACACGAACCAGGTGCTGGCCACCATGCTGTACCTCGACAGCATCGACTCCAACAAGCCCATGTACATGTACATCAACAGCCCGGGGGGCGAGGTCAGTGCCCCTCCGCTCCTCTGCACGCAGCACGCCCGCCATGGGCTTTTCACGTGGTGCTGCTCTGGTTCAGCAGGCTGCTCTCGCTGCCGTCTGTTTTGCGGTCGCTGCAACGCTCTTGTGCCTTGTTGTTCATCTGCACTTTGCTGCCACATGTGTGAGTGCAGTTGACGCCCACGCTGGCCCTGTACGACACCATTCGCTCCATCAAGTCCCCGGTGGGCACGCTGGCTCTCGGCTACGCCTACAACAACGCCGGCTTCCTCCTTGCTGCCGGCACCAAGGTGCTCCCTCCCTCCCCACACACTGCCTCGTCCACCTCGCCCATCATGCGCACCACACCCACTTGCCCACTCACACAGCGCCCCCGGTTGCCTGAGCAGCCATTTCTCCATCGCATCACCTGCTGCACCACGCCTCACTCCACAGCGTTTCCTGCGCTGCCCGTTATCTCTCCTGGCTGCTCTCGTTGCTGCCTTGAGGGTGTCATTTGCCCAACATCCTCTCTGTTCCACTTCCGTGTGTGTGCGCACCTGCCCCGCTCGCAGGGTCTGCGTGTGGCCATGCCCATGACCCGAGTGGCTCTGCAATCGCCTGCAGGAGCTGCCCGTGGCCAGGTGAGTTGCATTCCTGCGCATGCCTCCCATGCCTCACACCTGCCACAATGCCTCACACCTGCCACAATGCCTCACACCTGCCACAATTCCTCACACCTGCCACAATGCCTCACACCTGCTACAATGCCTCACACCTGCCACAATGTCTCTCACCTGCCACAATTCCTCTCACCTGCCACAATGCCTCACACCTGCCACAATGCCTCACACCTGCCACAATGCCTCACACCTGCTACAATGCCTCTCACCTGCCACAATGCCTCTCACCTGCCACAATGCCTCACACCTGCCACAATGCCTCACACCTACTACAATGCCTCTCACCTGCCACAATTCCTCACACCTGCCACAATGCCTCACACCTGCCACAATGCCTCACACCTGCCACAATGCCTCACACCTGCCACAATGCCTCACACCTGCCACAATGCCTCACACCTGCTACAATGCCTCTCACCTGCTACTTTTGCACACCGCATAGCTGTCACAGCACGGATCTTTTGCCTCTGGGCTCCTCATGGTTCATAGTCAGTGCCAGGCTTCTGTGTAGTTCTCGCGTACTTGCTGCATGCTCAACGCTGCTCCACATGTGTTGTGCATGTGTGGCCATGTGCCGGTGCTGGCAGGCGGATGACATTCAGAACGAGGCAAGGGAGCTGTCTCGGGTTCGCACGTACGTGTTTGGGGAGCTCGCTAAAATGTCAGGCCAGCCTGTGGAGAAGGTATGAAGCCATGACACGTACACCCCTCTCTCTCTTTCCCTCTCTTTCCCGTGGTTGACTTGTTCATGCTATCCCCCAGTGTTTCATGATCCATCTCCTTATCTACCCTAGTGCGTCCATCCCCTCTGTCATCATTGCTCACATGCATCACATTGTCCCATGCGTCACATCCTCAATCAATGTCATATGCCTCACGCCTCACAGATTCAGAAGCGTCTCTGGGCTCATCATACCACACCCATTTGCCCATGGTGACTGCATGGTGTGCAGGTGACCAAGGACCTGTCACGGATAAAGCGGTTCAGTGCGCAGGAGGCGCTGGACTACGGCCTCATCGACCGCATTGTCAGGCCGCGCCGAGTCAAAGCTGACGCAGCCTCCCGCCAGCCCATCGGCGCCGGCCTAGGCTGATGCCTGCCAGCTTTGCTAGGTGATCTTTTTCTCAGCATTCATTTCAGAGTGTTTGTGTACGAGTGTTAGGTACTTTGAGAAAGTGGGATGCCAACGTGTTATGGTTGACCAGTAGGTGGTCGGGTATGTTATTTTTCACGCCATCTGGCGCATTGGTATCCACAATGCATCTACTAGTAGCTTGCCAGTCAGTTACATATCGTTTTATAATATTTCTTCATTCGGACTGGTAACTAGCATGTCAGTGTTAGCTGTTGCTGTACGTAACAGACTCTTGGAAAGTCGGAACGCATTTTTCTTCGCAACTAAAGAACGTGAATGTGGGTTTCTGCACTGCCACTGGAAGGTTCATTCGACTACCCGTATGGACTGCTCAAACCATATCCCAAGAATCAGTCTGGTGTACACGTCGCCTGGCTATAGTGATTGGTCAATGCTGTCCAGATGGCGGCATAGGATGGGTGCGTTTTGAATTGACGGACAAAGCTGATGTCATCGTGATGGCGCATCGTCATGCTCACCAATCCAAGGGTGGTGCGGACGTGGATCCGCCAACCCGCTCTATTCTAGGAGTCTGGTCGTCAGGGGCAGTGGCAGGCCAGCAGCAATTGATATCTGTCACAGGTCCAATTGATGAGCCTGGGTGAGAAAGAGGTTGCATAGCTTTGCGGTTCAGTTGAAGGGCCAAGTGCATACAAAGTCTGTTTGGCCACAGTGTTGCTTGATTGGCCTTTTACCTCGTGATTCACCTCACCAAGCCGTTGCTTCTTTAGCCACTTCGCGAGAGCAACCTCTAGCACCATGGCCCTGAATCTGATGTGGACGATTATGGTTGTTTGCATCTTGGGCAACGTGGCTATCGCATCGAGGGTTGGTCCTGCGGAGAATCTGGCCATGGTGACAGATGATGCCCTTGGCGTACTCGGTGAAGGTCATCTTGTTTCCGAATTCAGAGCTTTTGCCAGCAGGTATGAGGGCCGCAAGTTGCCGTAAACGTCAGATCACTTGAAGCACGGATTTTAGCTTTCATGACTGTGTTTCAGGTTTGCCAAAGCTTACGAGACACAGCATGAAGCTTTGAAGCGATTTCGCATTTTCACTGAAAACTGGAGGCTAATTCACGAGACTAATTCGGCCAACCTGCCGTACAATCTTGAAATCAATGGTGAGTATATTGCTTCGTTTGACTGATAAACCGTGAGTTGGATTTTTTACGGAAGTCTGCTATGTTTTTCAGAATTTGCTGATATCTCTTGGGAGGAATTCAAGCAGCACAAGCTGGGCGCGTCTCAGAATTGCTCAGCAACGGAGGGCGGTCATGTTTTGACTCACAAGAATTTGCCGTTGCGTGTGAGAACTCTTGTGTAAACTGCTAACATGCACTTTTTTGCGCGATTCATGCTCTTAGAAGCATCTGCTTCTGGGTCTCACTTCATTGCTGCTTATTCGTTTCTGCAGAAAGATTGGCGGGATGAGGGTGTTGTCAGTCCAGTGAAGAATCAAGGCCACTGCGGTTCTTGCTGGACCTTCAGGTATACCTACTGCAGTTTTTGTTGTCCCCATATACCATAGTATGTGTCTAAAGTAATTTTTGCTTTTGGTGCAGCACCACTGGAGCCTTGGAGGCGGCGTACCTTCAGAAGACTGGTAATTTCGTCTCGCTCTCTGAGCAGCAGCTGGTTGATTGCGCTGGGGAGTACAATAATCACGGCTGCAACGGTGGCTTACCTTCGCAGGTAACTTTCTAAAAGCTATCATATGAGTTGTTACAACTTTTTGAATTCCTCAATGTTTTCTTTCGGCGCGTGGTGCAGGCGTTTGAGTATGTGAAGTACAATGGAGGCATTGATACAGAAGACGCGTATCCGTACCTAGGTCAGAATGACCAATGTCACTTCGCTCCCAAGCGGGTTGGAGCACGAGTTGCAGATGTTGTAAACATCACAGAGGTAAAGGGCTGAAGAGCTGTAACTGTTACGAGGCACTACTCTATCCGGTAATTTTCTCACAAATTAATTCTTGTGAAGTGCAGTACGATGAGGCGAGTCTACAAGATGCTGTGGCATTTGTTCGCCCTGTCAGTATCGCGTTTGAGGTGGTCGATGGTTTCCGGTTCTACAAGAGTGGGGTTTACGTTTCAGACACTTGCAAGTCGGGACCTGATGTAAGCATCTTCATCCAGGAATTGTGCACCGTTTTTGTTTCTACAAGAGATCACGCTAAGCAGTCACTGTTATGTCTTGCAGACTGTCAATCATGCCGTTCTGGCGGTTGGGTACGACACCTCTGAAGATGTTCCATACTGGATTGTCAAGAACTCCTGGGGCGCTGAGTGGGGAGATGAAGGATTTTTCAAAATTAAGCTGGGAGAGAACATGTGTGGTAAGTCTTAACCCCCATTGTTTTTTCAGCGGCAGGTATGAAGTGCTATTTCATTGCTCAAATTGGGTCGGTTTACCGTATGTGGCAGGTGTGGCAACTTGTGCGGCCTATCCTGTACTCGAAGACTAGTCCACGTCTACCACTGGTCTGACAGGAGAAGTGAGGCATGCTTCCATCAGTTTGCTTGTCGAAGAAGGGACGTTTGTGGGCGAACACATGTAGTTGGTTCCCTTGATGTATCAGGCTGACTGAGAATGAGTGCAAGACAGCTACGTTAGTCAGGCGGAGCCTTTGCAGTGGGAAACTTGTTGAGCAGATTGGAGGCTTATTGGAGTGTTTTCTCTTACGGTAGTTGCTATTGGAGAGAAGCCCGGTGGGGGCTAAAATAACCACGGCAAACACAACCGTGAGGTCATATCGGTACATATTATCAACCACTCAAACTTGTCAGTGGGTATACCTAACATTCAACCTCGCTGGTGCGACTACAATATATCTCACAGATGAATAATGTACAATATAGTTTTGAACAATGAAACCTCGCTGGTGCAACTACAATATATCTCACAGATGAATAGAATTTTGTTGGTGCGTTTTTTTACACCTACAAGTACACATACCGTACCCTGCTCTCCTGTAATGTAAATGATATGATTCACAAATACTATGGTGCAAGGCGCTGAGGATCACGTGGGAACATGGATGACTTGCGAATGTTGTTGAGGCCACAGAAGAGCATCACCACTCGCTCCAGACCCACACCAATGCCTCCGTGAGGCACAGCACCGAACCTAAAGAGACACAGCATCAAGTCGGAGTGCACAAACAGGATGGGGCAAGAAAGCTGGTACTACATGGACACCAAACAAAGGCTTGAAACTTTTCGCGATGGAAAGAAAGAGAGCTCTGGCAATAAATAGTTTGGCAGAGGGCAGACGCTGGTGGAAAGGAAATACCGGAAGGAGTCAATGTAAGGCGCAATGGTCTTGACGTCAATGCCACACTCTGTGGCGCGGCGGGCAAGGAAGTCAGCGTCGTGAACTCGCTGCGCTCCGGAAAGAATCTCCTCGCCTGCCCCACAGAGGGAAAGAAAAAGGCATATAGACGAGGACGGAGACTCCAATGTGTTTGTTCATTCCTGTCATTATGATCTGTTTAACTGCATAAGAACATGGAAGAACTACATCTGTACATTCTCGCACAAAAGGCCCATAGGTCCCCTTACCGCGAATAAAGACATCAAATGAGTTGGTGTAGCGGCCGTCGTCCGGGCATGGCATGGTGTAGAAGGGACGAACAGCCAGGGGGTAGCGATGCATGATGTAGAAATCCACACCATACCTGAACCATTTTGGAAGAAGGGAAACACAGAAAAGAAGGGAAGGGAGGACTAAATTTCGGACAGGATAGGCAAGGTTCTTACGGTGAGCCATGCACTAAAACACGCCGTATCAGTCAATTTCCATTCATCCGATTCTCCCCAAACCCTCCCCTCATCCGTTGGTCCATGGCTTACTTTTGCTTGACCAGCTCGCCCAGCTTCTTCTCCTGCTCCGTGTTGATGTCTCCAAACGGATCCATCTCATACCCCGCCTCCTGCACGCCATGCCATGCCATGTGCATAGATGGGTGTCATCGTGCATAAAAGTTGAAGAAGTGGGGGAAAGCAAAAAGGGAAGGCATTGAAGAGGCCGTGCAAGGAAGGTGAAGCGAACAGGAAACAGCTCTGCAGGCACTCGAAACAGGAAAAAAAGCAAGGTTACAGATTAATCGAAAAGAATGCTGAATGCGGAGTGCATAAGCACAGGCGAAAAGACAGCTTAAGACTGGCCTACAGAGCAGAGCAGTCACCTTGAGCAGAGCCATGCCTTCAGGGAATGTGATGCGCACTCCCTCCTTGGTGTACTGCCCACCGTGATGGGTGAGAAAGAGGGGGACAGCAAGAGTGAGTGTGCTGACGCGTGTGCATGTGAATGCCGGGGAGGGAGGGATGTGGGGGGTAGAGAGGGAGGGAGAGTGGGTGTAAGAGGGAGAGGGTGCGCGGGGAGGGGAGGGGGGGAGAAGGTAGAGCAAGTAAGAGTGTCTAAGTGATGACGCAAGCACGGGCACCAAAGACACCATACAACAACGGCAAAAGGGAGCGGGGGAAAAGGTGGCGTGAAGGAGAAAAGCAGCAGAGAGCGCGAGAGCAGGCGGACCTTGAGCGGTTCAAAGGGGTACTGCTGGTTGATGGCGGCTAGCTCCTTGGTGCAGCGCGTGTTGAGCCCATCGAATATGTGCACAAAGAGGTCGTTTATCACGTCCATTATCTGCCCCCGGTGGTGGGTGGGTGGGTGGGTGGGCATACAGGGACGAGGGTATGGAGGGGCAGTCGTGGCACGCCACCCATGTAGGCCAGCCCGGTTAGGCTGATGAGGCAGAAAGAGAGACACCCGGCATGCCCCATGCACGATTCATGATGCACCATGCACGATTCATGATGCACCATGCACGATTCATGATGCACCATGCACGATTCATGATGCACCATGCACGATTCATGATGCACCATGCACGATTTATGATGCGCCATGCACGATTCATGATGCGCCATGCACGATTCATGATGCGCCATGCACGATTCATGATGCGCCATGCACGATTAATGATGCGCCATGCACGATTAATGATGAACCATGCAGGCGCTGCAAACAACCTTCCCTCCCAGTTCTCTGCAGTGACCCGACCGCCTGAAACACTTCCACGTCTACCTCCCCCTCCACCTCCCCTTCCCCTCCCCCTTCACCTCCCCTTCCCCTCCCCCTCCACCTCCCCTTCCCCTCCCCCTCCACCTCCCCCTCCACCTCCCCCTCCCCCTCCCCCTCCCTTTCCCCTTCCCCCTCCCCTTCACCTACCTCTCCCCCCACCCCCCCCCCCCCCCTTACCTCGGAGTAGTGTTCAGTGATCTGCATCTCGAAGTCCATGCCAGTGAACTCGCACAGGTGGCGGTGCGTGAACGAGTCCTCGGCGCGGAACACGGGCCCGATCTCAAACACGCGCGCCATGTCAGCGCACACGGCCATCTGCTTGTACAGCTGCGGCGACTGCGCCAGGCACGCCGCCTGCCCCTTGTAGTCCAGCCGGAACACCGCCGCGCCGCCCTCGCTGGACCCGCCGATGAGCTTCGGCGTGTGGATCTCCATGAAGCCCTGCGCCGTGAGGTACTCGCGGAACAGCTGCGCGCGGGGGGGGGGGAGAGGAGGGAGGAGAGAGAGGTGCGGGGTTCAGAGTTTAAGAGTAGGGGGTGGGGGAGGGGAAGGGGAGGACTGGGGGGTTGGAGGGGAAGTGGGAAAGCGGGAGGGGAAAGGGCCGGTTGAATAGGGCGCAGAGGCGAGAATGGGTTCTCATTTCGTGGGATTGACGCGTGGGGCACAGCGGCAGCATGCACGGAACGGAAGTGACAGCACAGCTAACCCCAGCGCAGCAAGAAGAGCAGAGGCGGCGGCGCACATCGCACCTGCCCCACGGCGCACATCACATCGCATCGCATCGCACCTGCCCCACGGCGGACTGCACGCGGAAGATGGCCTGGTTGGCGGGCGTGCGCAGGTCCAGCACCCGGTGATTCAGCCTCGTGTCCTGCCCCACCCGCACGTACTGCACCCCCGCCTGCCACCGGGGAAAAGGGGGGAAGGGGGCGGATGGATGGGTAAGAGGGCGGGATGGATACTTGAGGGTGTGATGTGGGCGGGGGAGGAGGAATGCGAGTGATGAGAGTGGGGGAGTGGTGAGAAAGGGAAATGTGCTTGTATGGAAGAGAGGACCTGAGAATTGGGTTCAGAGCTGAGGTAGAGAGGAAACACTGTAGGCACGGTGGAGCAGGGCGGAAAGAACATGCACGCAATGGCACGAGGACCCCGAGAATAACGAACAACCACAAGGGGCGCTCACAGCAGCAACGGAGGTGGCAGCAACAGGGGCAGCAGCAGCAACGGCAGCAGCAGCGGCGGCGGTGGCGGCGGCGGCAGCAGCATGAGCGGGTTACCTTCTCGGCGTCCTCGATCTCCTTCTCGCTGCGCGCCGCATCGTCAATGTTGAGTGGCAGCACTGCCAGCGCGCGCGACACTGCGTGCACCGACCGCACATGCAGCTCCACCTGCGGGGAGGGCGCGCGCACGGGGGGAGGGGACGGTTGGCGGGGGTGGGCGGGGGGGAAAAGAATGATGGGGGAGAGGTTTGGCTGGGGGTTTCGGGTTTAAGGGAATGGGAGGGAGGGGAGGGACGTGAGTAGGAGCGAAGAGACGAGACATACGGGCAGCGAGCGTTTGCAGCGGGCGCTGCTCAACCAGCCCCCCACTACCTGCCACGCTTGGCCCTGCGCCTCCCTCGCAGCAAGCAACCATCGCCCGTCGCCCATCCCCCATAAGCAGCACGCTATGCCCCTTCGTGCAGCGACGCGCTCACCTGCTGCGACGCGCTCACCTGCTGCGACGCGCTCACCTGCTGCGACGCGCTCACCTGCTGCGACGCGCTCACCTGCTGCGACGCGCTCACCTGCTGCGACGTGGACTCGATGGGCTTCTCGGGCAGCACGACGTCGCCCGTGACGTCCACCACGCTCTCCCGGCTCAGCCCCGCCGCGTACTTCACCATGCCCTTGCTCACGTGCGCGCCCTCCGCGCCCACCGCCAGCACGCACTGCGCCGTGCACCCGCCCTCGCGCAGCACGATGAACCCCATCTTCCCCTTGGCGCGCACGTTGTGCACGCGCGCGCGCACCAGCACCACCTCCCCCGCGCGCGCGGGCACCAGGTCCGCCACGCGCGTCCACTGCCGCCCCGACACGCGCTTCGACTGCACCTCGTCGGGCGGCAGATCGCCGTAGTTGGCGGCGAGCGGGTCCTCCTCCTCTGCGCCGCGCGCAACCGGCGCAGGTTGCGGCAGACGGGGAGATGCGGGGGAGTGAGAGGGGGGAGTGGTTGCAAGGGAGGGAAAAAGGAGAGGAAAGGAAGTGGGAGCGGGAGAAAGGGGATGGAGTGGAAGTGAAGGAGTGTAGGACAGCGAAGCGCGCGTGCAACGAGAGGGATCTCAGGGCGATCGCATAAGCGGGGAGACGAAGGGGGCGGCATTGCGCCGCGAAACGAGAACGTTATGTAACCGGATAACGTCAGTCAAACAGCGGATCGAGGGAATCCGACGCACCCGCCGCGGCCTGCTGCTGCTGCTGCTGCGCCTGTCGCGCCGCCAGTCGCTCCGCCTTCTTAGCGGCCTTGGCGTCCTTCTTCGTCCCGGACTTGCTCGCCGTTTCCCCTGCATTCCCTGCCGCCGTCTCCGCTTTCTCCCCGTCCGTTATCGTTGCTGCAGCGAGGGAGTCCGCCACGTCAGCGGTGGAGGGCGCGGCGTCAGCCATGGAATCTGATCTTATCTGATCCGACCTGATTTGATCGAACCTGGCCTCGGAGAGAAGAGCGGCGGGACGTGGTTGAGGGAAATGGTCTGCCGTCGCAGATTGACGGGGCAGAGGGTGAGGTAAGGCGCGCGCGCGATAAGAAAGAGTGGTGGTGGCGAGGCGATTGAAAAGTGGCTGACGTTTTGACTCGAAACTTTTGAGGGATGGGGATGGAAAACCCCCGCGAGTTGTACGCGTTTGAGGGCTCCTTGTGGCAAAGTCGAACGCTATTATTTAGAGTTCATCTTTTTTTGAAGGGCTATTATTTTATCCAACTTCCACGTTCACAGTAAACTGAACGTCCATGACAACACCAAGGGTGACAACCTGGTTGCATTTCAACTAGCCAGGCTTCCACAAGCACAACAACCTCAAAAACATGCACCAACCCAAGCCAGCAAAAAACCACCCGCTTCCACAGCAAAGCAACTGCCACAATTGCTGAGGAAGGGTGACGTAAGGTATGCGTGGTCAGGAAGGTGGCACGTGCGTGTAGTCGTCATTACTTGTAGTCGTCATTACTTGTAGTCGTCATTACTTGTAGTCGTCATTACTTGTAGTCGTCATTACTCGCATCCGCCCAATCTCTGCGCTGCACCACCGTGTTTCGCACATCCCTCACCCGCAGAATCAAATCCAAAGGCCCACTGCCACTGCCACCATCACAAGCAACGGCTGCCGCTTCTCCAGCTCCAGGTGGCGCAACCTCAGCCGCAAGATTAGCCGGTGCAGACTGATTGGGTCTCTCAGCCAGCACGGCGGAAGGCAGGCATGAGGAGGCAGGGGGCAGGGCTGGGGAGCCAAAGTTGCCAAGCAGCAAGGGGTCGACGCGGGAGATGGGATGGATGCCTAGTGTGCCCAGCACACAGCCGCCCACCACCAGCAGCCCCTCCACTGAATGCCCTGCACTGGGGCCCGCCATGGCTGCCCCATGCACGCGCACAGGCGACCTGGTGGCACGGGGGTGGTGCATCAATAGGGCACAGTGTGAATGGCTAAGGGTGACAGTGGGCGAGTGAGTGAGAACACATGGGGTGACGAGCATGCATGCAGCACAGCAACAGGCGTCATGCCATGCCCGGTAAAGTCACCCATCATATGTCATCACGGCCGTGCCCCTGTCCGTGCTGCAGTGCCCCGGCCCCTGTGGGCGTGGCATGGCGTGTCTCACCAGTGCAGGGAGTGCAGGTTGAGCAGGTATGCGTCTGACAGGTAGTCGCGTGTGCCGTACGTTGTGCCCTCCATCAGCAGCACCTGGTCCGGCCCCACCTGCTCACGCCCACACACACACACACACACACCCGCACACAACACCAGGCAAGTTTTGAAAATTAAGGGGACAGCGCACAGCAACAGCAGGGGGTTGTGGAGGACAGCAAGGCGATACCGGGACAACACGCATGGAGCACGGAGCAAGGGACATGGAAAGAATCGGTACCAGAGCGTCGTCAAGGCTTGGCACATGCAGGCAGACAAAAGCGCGAGGCACTTGGCGGTGTAGGGTGAGTGCCCCCCCAGAGGCGAGTGGACTGGGCCAGCACGCACCTTGGTGATGCCCGAGCGGTGGCGTGGCATCGGCAGCAGAGCAGCGCGCGGGGGCGGCAGGCGGGGAGGAGGGGTCCACACCATGCTCGTTAAGTCTAGCGTGAACGCCTGCGAAAGGCGACAGGGGGCGGGGTAGCGGCGGGAAAGGGGAGAAAATCACACGGGGAAGGGGAGGAGTAGAGAGGGACGGAGCACGATAGCTGCTGCGTAACACCTCAAGCGCATCAAGGAGTTGGTGCTGCTGGTGGTCTAGATACTGCCCTCAGAACCCCACGGCGCACCACACAGACAACAGCACCATAAGCCCCCCACACCACACACCTAAGCACGTGGCTGGCACAGTGGCAAGGGCGCGCAGAGGCAAGGCAGCACAGACGCACCTGCATGTCCTCCATCTCCTCGTGCTTCTCACGGTACCCGCCAAACACCACCAGCCGCTCCCGCCCCTCCTCGCGCTCCCTGCCGCCGCACAGCCGGGGGAGGGATAGACAACCAAACCGAAGAGTCGGTGAAAGGTGAAGGAGAGGTGAGAGAGGGAAACGAGATGCGGCGAGGCATGGCGAGAGCAATGGGATGGTCGTCAGCAGGGACGCTGTGAACGTGGGGAGGAGAGTGCGAGCATGCGCTCGGGAATGGCAATCACAGCGCGGCAGCGGGCTTACGACGAGTGTGTGCACGCGTAGTGCAGGAAGCGCACGCCCGGGCCGCGCCCCCGCGTGACCACTCTCCGCCACGCCATGTGCGCCACGTCCAGCACGTACACCACCACCGCGCGCTCCCCCGCCCCTTCCCCGCTTCTTTCCCCGCGCTCCGCGCCTCCCGCGCCTTCGTCCGCCCCCCACGCGCCCGATTCCCCGCCCGCTTCTCTGTACGCCACCGCGCCCTCCGCTTCGCCGGCGCGCACGCCAGCGCTATCCCCGCTCTCCGCGTGCTCCTCGGACGTTTCTGTGTGCGCGGCGGAATCGGCGGGACGCGCGCGCATTTCGCAGCGCGCGCTTGCGCGCACGCGCTGATCACACTCGTCCGCGGAACAGCAGCTGCAGGCGGAGGTTGCGCGACCGAGACTCGTCGTGCCACTGCTGTAAGCGCAGCTGCTGCAGCCGCTGTCGCTGTCACTGCCGCTATGAACAGCAGTGCTGCAACTGGTGCTGCTACCCCCCAACCAAGAGCGACTACACTCCCCGCTCACTCCCCCGCTCCCCTGCCCGCCCGCCGACTGTCTCCGCCCCTCCCTCCCGCCACTCCGCGCGAAACGATCCGCGGGTGCGTCACACGGGGGGGCATCGGCCGCTCCTGCATCGCGCACGAGCGCGCTTGCGCCGCCATGGAGCGGACTGCTGCTCGACCCGCCGGCGCACCATCCCGCGGCGGAACGCGGGTCCTGCTGCCCCGACTGCGCAGCAATGTGCCTCCGCCGCTCGAGAAGATCGTGCGCGAGAGGGCGGGTGCCGTTCCGGGAGCGCGCTTGCGCATCCCCGTCGTTCAGCGCAATCTCCGCCTCCCCGGATCCCCCCTCCGCCGCATCCCATCCGCGCAACTGCTCGTCCGCCTCATCCGACCAGTCGTTCAGCTGCGCGCCCTCGCCGCTGCGGAAAAGAGCGTGCGGGCGGGGAAGGGGGAAGAGAGGGACGGGGAGAGGGCGAAGGGGAAAGCTAAATGACTAGGGCAAAGGGCGAGGCGCAGGAACAGGCGCATGCGGAAGAAGCGGAGAGCGCGAAGGCATGGGCGGGAGCTCCGCGGACGAGGGGAACGGGAGAGCGAGAGAACGGGGAAGAGCACGAGGGCGAGGAAGAGGGTTTACCCGAAGACGACGACGTGCGAGCCGCGGTCGAAAGAGCACATGGTGTGGTGGAAGCGCGGGCACGGCGCCGCGCCGGTCGCGGCGGCTCTGCGCCACACGACGCGGCGACCGTCATCCGTCACGGCGAGGAAGAACGACTCCTCCGCGCCGTACACACCGCCCTGTTTCCCGCGACAAGGGGAGTACGCCGAGTGGAGGATCGGAGCGCACGGGGAAGGATAGGTTGGGTGAGGGAAAAGCGGCGGCGGAAGAAAAGCGATGGGCAAGAAATCAAGTGGGCGCGTCGCCAGGAAGTAAGGCCCATGGAAAAAAACATGAACGACCTTTCT
Source organism: Closterium sp. Naga37s-1 (assembly GCA_947471745.1). Lineage (NCBI taxonomy): Eukaryota > Viridiplantae > Streptophyta > Zygnematophyceae > Desmidiales > Closteriaceae > Closterium > Closterium sp. Naga37s-1. The sequence goes on along the minus strand of CANJKZ010000143.1, from coordinate 4,547,321 downwards.
TCTCGAGAGTTGTCTCAACGCACTGTCAAGGGCAAAGGCGCCGGGAGCAACACGGCGGCGCGGCCGAGTTGAGTGCACGGAAGAGTGCGCGCACCTGTAGGTTATACCCGCCGAACACAAACAGCACGGGGTCCGCGGGCCCCGCGAAACCATGGCGGAACGACTCCGCGACGCGCACGGGCACGGCGGTGTGGCGGAAGCGGGGGAGCGGCGGGGAGTCGTCGGCGAAAACGTGCACGAGCGGGTGGCGCATGGCCATGGTGGCGGTGTTGAGCAGCACCACGTCCATCACCGCCTGCCCGCTGCGCATCAACCCGCCAATGATAACCTGCCACGTGCCCACCTGTCGGGAGACAAAATTGGGGAAGGCAAGGCATGTGGGCGCTGCGATGTTGACGGAAGGCGACACGAGGAAGAGCGCGCGACGGTTTGTGTATGAGAGCGGGGAAACGAGCGGGGCGGCGGGACGACGGGACAGGAAGGGGCAAGGGAACCGGGGGGGAAGCGCGAACGGGGGTAGGGAGTAGATACCTCGGTGGCGGAATGCCCCGTGCGCTCCAGCGACTCCAGCGCGCTGACCGCCGTCTCGTCGTACGGACACACGCCCGCGACGGGCGGCGCCGCCATGGGCAACAGCGGCGCCGTCACCACCCCGCCCTCCTCCTGCTTGCTGCGCCTGGCCGCTATCAGACTGCGCGGATGACACGGAGGAACCGACGGGGAACGGCAGAGGCATGACGAGGGTCGGGCGATGCGGAAGGAAGGACGCGAGGGTTATGAGAATCGAGGGTCGCGACGGCTCGCGTCAGACGCGGGAACTTAGGCGAACAATGCGGGGGGATGCGGGGGGGAAGTGTCGAGGGCGGAGCGCGAGAAGAGCTTAGACAGCGCACCTTTGGCGGAAGATCTCGCCGCCGTTAGGCCACCACTGCAGCTCGACGGCTCGGATGCTCGCTCCGAGGACGCGATGCCAGAACCACGTCTGCACGCGGCCGCCGCCGCCCTCCAATAGCCACCGCCGCTGCCGCCCACGGTCCCTCGGCACGCGACTGGGCCGTCCCGGATCATCTGCGGACGCGCCGCTCAGACGCCATGGATCGTCGAGCTCGTCGGCGGGCGGGGGTTGCGCGCTCTGCTGCTCCGCGGAAGTCTCTTCCGCGTGGCGGTGCATGGCGAAGGCACGATGCAAGGCGCAAATGGAGGGGCCGAGGCGCGACATGCAGAGGCTGCGCATCACACGGCGGGGGGACACAAGACCGTGGCAACCGAATCCGTTCAAGGTTTCGCGTGGAAGCGGAGTAGCAGACTAAATATAGGATGCGCGTGTAACATGAAGGGGTAGAAAGAAGAGGGGGAAGGGAAACGGAAACGCAGGGGAGGGGGGGTGGCTAGGTTCGGATACGGACGCGTGGGGAGGGGCGAACGACAAGTTTCGGCGCTATGTAAAGTGGAAAAACGACGCGGCGTGATGGCAGCGGGCAATTCGCAGGTCAATTGAGTACCTGTGCCATCTATCGGAAGCATGCGCGTTATCATGGGAAAGTATCTCCTGGCGCATGGCCGTGCAGGTGCAGGCGAGCCTCGCGAGAGAAACGCCATCGAGTAGGTCTAGTACTCGAGCCTGGACCTCTACTGGTAGCAGGAGAAAAGGGGATGCTTCGTCTCTTCTAAACGGCTTGCGCAGAAACATCTGTGGAGCGGGACTTGGCGAGACAGAACGCGTTACGGTGGAGGTGTTGATGGGAGCCATGGCTGTCACAAACTACCTCCCCAACCCCTGCTGGAGGGAGAAATGACTATCCCCAATGAGAGCAGACAGAGTGAAACAAAACGGAACGAAACGAAACCCTAGAGAAGAGGCAGCGGAAACAGTCGCATCCCGTGTGGACAATCGCACTGCACTCCCATTTGCCATCACCCATGCTCATGACGAACCGAGCCCCCTCCCAGCAGTGGCTCCGCCCCGCTCCCGAGCCCGACTTGCATCCCTCGGGGGCACCGCGGAACATTCCTGGGAGCTCCGACAGGCAGACGGCTGTTGACAAGCCGCCGGTATTTGTGGTTGGTCCACCACCTGTCTTCCTTACAGCTAGCTGCCCAAGCCAAAGGCCCACCATTTGCAGCATTCGAAATCTACCGAGATGTACCCTTCCATTGGAGGATTATGAAAAGTTCGCATGTACTGACCAGTTGTACACCAAGTTGGTGAATGCCGTGCTAGAAGTTCGTGAACTGTACCGTAGTTTACCAGTTCATCAGTGTATTTCTGTGCTCTGTACTGTAAAATTAGCGGTCTGAAAACTCAACGTCTATGTGACAAGTCCTTTTCATTCCCAGTTCAGTTATCCCAGCCATAACTTGACAGGCGCGGCAAGCCACAAATTGCAGCCGCGTCTGGCGGGTGAACGCGCGCTCTCATCAGTGCTAACCAACCACCACCGTAAAATCAGCAGTGCTTGTGTAGCCCTCTCATTTTGAAGGCCTGGGCGACAGATTTTTTATACTGGCCAGCAACAGTGTAGCGCTATAACTACCCCAAACTCACCCTCCTTGTTCTACTGTACAGTGTGTCCTTTCGAACTCCCGAGTCAGTGTGACCACAGGTCCATACAACCACACCCAAAACTTGTTGTCCCCGCCTGGATGTGGTGCAAAATTATAGACTCCCCGCGGCACCTTGCACAGAACTGTACTGCACGGGCCCACCCACTTTCTCACAGTTCGTTGTGAAAGGGTTTTCTCCCCCGAGACAGCTGTCGGAAGGACACACGCGAAACTAAAATTGTAGCCTGTCCACACATTCAAGAGCAGCATGTGATGAACAAAACTGCTCCGCCACTGGGCGGCGCGACAGTCTGTCTTGTGCACTGTAGCTAGGCAAGTCCCAGAACCTTGATGGTTCGATAAGCCGATACGTAAAGCAGAGACCCCATCACACAGAGCATCCTGCACCACTCTTCAATCTGTCCACACACACACACACACACACACACACACACACACACACACACACACACACACACACACACACACACACACACACACAAACAAGGGAGGGAAGAGGTTTCGTACAATTGGTTCTGTTTACAAGAAGTTGTTCAGGGAAATTGATTCGGTATGAAGCATTATTTTGTTTTCAACTTCCGCTACTGAACCAAAATTCGGGGCATGTGATGTTCGTCTCAAACTTGAGTGATTAGGTCACAATCTGGCGTCCGCAACAGATGCTGGCTGCAGACCATAGCTGGGCGGTTACATGAAGAGCACACTCGTTCTGGCTAGAATGTAGAAATTTATTATTAAGCATCAGTATTTAAATGAGCATGCAGTGTGTTGCATGACTTGCATGACGTGACGAGTGGAGAGAGTTGGAGGAACCCCACTTGAACGCTGTGCAAGCCCCAGACCAGCATCTGATTCCTGTTTTGGGGCACCTGCCTGATACAAGCTGTGACTCATGTTCAGCAACTGCTGTGTTCCAGGTGTGGCATGCTCCTCCTCACTCGCTGCATGTTCTTCTTGATAATCGTATTTGCGGGGCTAAAAAGTTGGTACGGAGTTCTTTCTCCGTTGAATGGCTATTGAAGCGTTGATAACAAACCTGAAGGTTCTGGAAATGCGCGATCGGTGAAATGACAAGCATGGTGGTTTTAAAAGGGCGTGAGGGAGCCTAGTTGGGGCAATGGATCATTGCAGTCACGGGCTCGCCCAAGTACCCCCTCCCACCCCCACCCCTTGCTCCTCATATAAGGCGGATCAGGGAGCGGGTGAGGGATGGGGGGTCAGCTCTTACGTGTTTGTGTTCCAGGTTGCTCTGCTGTTGCTGTTGTCAGTTGTAGGTTTAGTGTCGGACATTTCTGTCACAGTTCGTCTATTTCTATGTTTGTTTCACGAGCGCAGCAGTGGCCTGGCAGATGTAACATCCCCTCAGACAAAAATCTTGAACCGTAAGAGCCCGTGAGGGAACGCGCTGGAAACTGCAAGATCGGGGTAACTCCAAAGGAATGTACTGCTGTAAAGAGGTGACACGGAACGATTTGACCTGGATTTGCACCGTCATCGCCAAGGTAAACAGTGGAACGGCGCAAAATCCTGACTTCCTGGGCGCTGGTCCTAGTGGTTCAGTGAGGCGGGCGACTTGGTTACAGGTGATGCCCACCCCATGCACGCGAATTTGCTCTGCACCGGATGGAAACGCTGCACCCGAGGTTTTTTCCCCAGCCTGTTGCACCCACGGTACAAGCGCGTCGCGTGGTTATGAACCAATTGTAACGAACAGACCGAAGTCAAACTGAAGAGACTGAAGTCAAAATGTCAACGGATAAGGTTACAGATCCTGTATATAAGCACCTGCGAGTCCTTTTTAGCTAGCTGCGAATTGACGAAACTTATGCGAAATGGACGATACAGCTTATACGCCCCCTTCACAAGGCAACCGGGAGGGGCTCAATCAGGCATAATGTGTACCTTGTCCTTGCGCATTATGACATTCACAGTCGCTCCACTTTTTTAGGCTGCCATAATCTGAACCCGACACAGACGTTTCGCCAGCCTTCAACAAGCTCGCCATTGGAGCAGGAGATGTCAGAATATGTTGTTTGTGTAGCCTGCAGTGGGGTACTCTATAGTGAGTACAGCCCCTTAGGGTTTGCTATTTGTATCATTCTGCTTGCTAGTTCAATCATTCCTTCTCAATTCTGTTCCTGCACACAATCCTAGCTCGTACTTGGCTCCTCGTTACTAGTCCTACTGTGGCCTAGGCTACTAAGCCTAGGCCGTACTCCTACTACTTCTGATAGGAGAATGTTGGGTAAGTTATTTATTGGTTGGGTATTACTGGAAAATATCTTATTTACTCACAAGTGTACTAAAAAAGTGATGCTTTAGAGGGATTCTCACATGCGATATCCATATTAGTGTCACGTTTCATGTCTACTGGCAGAAACTTCCGATAGTGGCATCAACTGGAAAAAAAAAACCCTTACGATTACGGTCGCAATTCGAGAACCATCATCCCTTATCACGGGAACTTCGAGAACCATCAACCCTAATCACGGGAACTGGCCGGGTGTTTAGGGTCGATAATTTGAAAGTGGTGCAATTCGGGATGGATCATCCCTAAATACGAAAACAGGCAATGTGTTTAGGGTTGATACCCTGAAAGTCGTGCATGCCTCCCTTAGGGTTTTAGTTTTAGTTTTAGTTTTTTTTTTTTCACCGTATGAAATGAACAATTTGGTTCAGCAGCACATGCAATTCGGTACGGACGTGAAATGGTGAAATCTGCACAAGCGTGGCCGCGTGGCGATTTGTTTTGCCCGCATACGTGAATCGTATCACTAGTGTGGATCTTGTGAATGAGAATCAGCACGGTGTCACACCAAACAAGTAAACCCGAATAATACATAAAATGTTTTCATATAATGCCCACCCAAAAAATACTTACACGCTTATGTTTCCTTCCGAGTGTGGTATAACGAGATACATTATGACATGCATACATCCACATTCTTAACTGGTAATTAGGCCACAGTCCGCACCGCCTTGAATGCGTGTCTGCCACTGCCGTCGGTGCCAACGAACAGATGAGAAGTTGCAGATCAGTTCTTGTTTTTCAACCACAACATTCACTTCCGGGAGAGAAGCCCGTTTGGGATGCAAAAAGGGTGTCGAATGGATGAGGGGGGTCAAAGTGGGGGACCTGTATCACATGGAGACATACGGGTCAGTTGGTGAGAAGAGCATGCGCAAACTTGAAAATGACCGGGTATGCTCGACAGCGGCTAGATTGGCCCATAAGGCTCTGAAGGCTGCGGATAGTCACTCTACAACAGTAGTAGTTGGACTACGTGGGAGGTCACGGGTGGTACGAGTGACCTTAGCGTTCCTTGCGTTCTCTCTACTTGCGTGTTTATAGAGCAATTTAGTGAGAGTTTCACTTAGAAAAGCTGAGAACAATGGTACACAATGGTTTGGTAAGGATGACAACATGAGAAGCAAGGCAACCTAGCAAACAAGCAAGTCAACCTCTAGCGCAGCACGAAGGCGGCTTGCCAGCACAGCAAGTCGACGGCCTGCCAAAGCAGCTGGGAGGCGGCTTGCCAGCGATGCAAGTCGACAACATGCTTGTTAACAGGAATGGTGTGTTGGCCCCGCCCTCGCTTGGGCAACGCCGACGACTTGGTCGGATGTACGGGAGTAGCAGCCGACCGTTCACAGTGGGAGAGCTGCTCGACAGGTATCGTCGAGCTGCAGGGGACCGCTGTGGTGCTGCTGTCGACCAGGGAGCTCGACAGCTGCAACTGACTGGTCTGGGCGACGGGTGGGCCGTCGAACAGGAGGGGCAGTTCGAGCGGGAGGTCGACGGAGCAGTCCGTCGACCTGACAAGTGAGCAGCGGTCGACGAGGGGAGCTCGGCGACAACCGCTGATGGTTCTGGTCGACGGAAGGGGTCCGTCGACCAGGGGGTAGCTCGACGGGAGTTGTGGTCGACCAGAGGGACCTGGTGGTCGACCAGAAGCAGTGGTGGTCGACCGGAAGCACCTGGTGGTCGACCGGGTCGACCGGGTAACCTGCTCGACGAGTTCTGCGGAGGCACGCGAACGTCGTCAAGGTCGCAATGGCGCAGGCGACTTCGGGCTGGTATCCCGAAGTCGATGTGGCTCGTCAGGCGCAGACAACAGCCGACGGATGCCCAACGAGGCAAGTCGGGCCAATCGTCTGCGCGCACCTGCGAGCGTGCGCACAGCTGTGTTCTACGGGGCAACGCTGGACAGCCGCTCTGCTGCAGCGTTGGCACGCCGTCGACCTGCTCTGTTGGCAAGTCGCCCTTCTGCAGTGCTGGCGCGGCTCCTCTACGCAACGCTGGCAGGCGGTCGACCGAGCTGTGCTGGCGGTCGACCAGGCTAGCTGCAGGGTTGCTAGGTGCCTGATGTAGTCATTCTTGCCATCTCTTGTTCTATGATTCTGTAATTCCAACTTTGCTAGTGAAAACTATTGCCGATTTCTCCCGTGAATGTGCAAGTGCTAAGGAACGCAAGCAAAGCTACGATCACTCTTAGTCGTTCGTGCCAACCCCCGTAGTCAAGCTCACTACCGTTGTGGAGTGACTCTCCGCATGGTGCGGTGAGCGTGGACGGCCCCGCAAATACCTTCAGATAGGAGCCGACTTTTGCACCTACTAAGTCGTTCGTAGGCCGGCAGTAGCGATTGTCACCATGGTCGACCTCGCAGCTGATGCGGGTGTAGCGGACACCTTGGAGGCACGTTTGGCTGACGCGAGGAGACGCCACGCGGATGGCGAGTACGGGACGATCCCCTTGGTGATCGCCGAGTTGGGCATCCGGTCGCAGTGGGCGACGGAACACCCTTCCCGTCCTGCATCTCCTCGACCGGTACGCAACGAAGGTGGCGTCGACGACGAGGTCGACGGTGGTGCACGAGTCAGCAGCAGCGAAGGCACGAAGCAGAGAGGGGTGATCAAGGTCGACGGTGCTGTCGACGGAATCCAGGCGCGAGTGCAACGGTCGACGGCAGCTGCAGGCAGCTCGCGTGTCGATGTCGATGTTCGACGTCGCTCTCCTCTACGAAGCGGTGGAGGGCTCTCGGCGACGACGCATGTGACGGCGGGGGGGATTGCACCGGCGTATGGCTACTTCAAGTTCTCGCCGGACCGGATCACCGTCGCCCCGCTGCAAGGTCGACGGGACCTCATCACATGGAGGGAGTCGATAGAACCTCAGCTGGAGGTCGCCGGGCTGAAGGGCTTTGCCGACGGCACAGTGCCAATTCCGCCCGTGGACGATGTCGAGCTGCGCGGAGAGTTTCGTTCTGCTCACCTGCTCACCTTCATGGTCATCTCGAGGTGCTGCTCGCCGGTGGTGCAGCTAGCGCTCAGGAGCTGTCGAGAGCGACTGGATGCTGGTCACCAGGCATGGCACTTCATCGTGTCGACGTACCAGGCCAGGGACGACCTGTACATCGGACAGCTGGAGGAGAAGATGACTCACATTCGTATGGGCGAGCAGGAGTCGGCGACGGATTACTGCAACCGAGCTCGACGGATCCTAGCTGAGATGAGGATGGCGGGCGCCGAATACTCGACGGCGTCCTACATCACCCATGTCCTCAAGGGCCTGCCGCGCAGCTACAACCTCATGAAGCGATTTACGATGGTGCCTGGCACACGTGAGTCCCTCGACGAGGACTCCCTTACCAGCTACATCCTCCAGGATGAGGCGATGCAGGAGGCAGAGCAGCCCACGGAGTTCCTTCCGCAAGCGAGTTACGCTGCACCGACGAAGCCGAATCGTCAGCAGGAGCAGCGTGGGAAGCCAGGCGGAGGTGGTAGCGGAGGTGGGCGGTCGACGAAGGACGTCGACGAGAAGAGGTCGACGCGGGGCAAGGGCCGTGGAGGTGGTGGTCGACGGCGGGAGTGCTGGATCTGCGGCGACCCCGACCATCTTTCCTACGAGTGCCCCGACCGCGACGACAGCGACGAGGACAACGCCAAGGGAGGCCGTGGCCGGTCGACCAGCCGTCGCCCCCGTCGAGATGAGAAGCCGCGCAAGGAGAAGCAGACGTCGAAGAAGACGTCGTCGACGAAAGACGTCGACAGCTCCAGCGGCAAGGGCCGAGGCGACGGGGAGGCATCGTGCTCGATGGTCGGCGTGGTGGAGCCGACATTCTCGCTGGCACCGGAGGCTGGCGAGGACTTCCAGGCGGTGGCGGCAGCTGTGCAGGCCAACCCGATGGCGGTGCTACTCGACAGCGGGTGCTCCCACCACCTGATGGGGACGAAGGCGGTCTTCGTCGACATGGCGCCGAGCGACGGCGTGAAGCACGTGCGTGGATTCAATGGGGCGCTGCAGCCTGTCGAGGGTCGCGGAACCGTCGCTCTACGAGGGGAGGCAGGGAAGCAGGTCCTCATCCCCGACGTGCTCTACGTTCCGGGCATACAGGCGAACCTGCTGTCAGCTGGCCAACTGAAGGAGAGCGGAGTGCAGCTGCAGGGCGACGGCGACGAGATGCTGCTCATCGCCTCGACCGGGGAGGTGCTCGGTCGAGCACGCTACACCGGACGAGTCCTCTGCACCGACCTTCGCCCCTGCTCGACGCAGTCGTCGTCGACCGAAGTGGTGGCTCTGCGGACGATCGTCTCGTCGACGAAGTCGACCCCTATCCGGCTGCATGCGAGGCTCGCGCACGTCGGCGTCGACACGATCAAGAGCTCGGCGAAGCATGGGGTTGCTACTGGGCTCGACATCACGCCGTCGACCGGAGCAGACCCGCCGTGTGTCTCGTGCGTCGGAGGAAAGCTGGCGAGGCACACCTTCCCCGATAAGGGCTCGGACGCCGAGGAGGCACTGGCTGTCGTGCACATTGACTTGTGCGGGCCATTTCGGGTGGCTGCCAAGGATGGCAGCTTGTACTTCCTGCTGCTGAAGGATCACCATACTCGGTTTGTGTGGGCAATGCCGGTCGCTAAGAAGAGCGACTCGCTGCGGGAGTTCCAGAAGTGGCTGGTGCTGGTGGAACGGCAGACGAAGAAGTCGGTGCTGTCGCTCCGCTCTGACCGGGGAGGGGAGTTCCTCGGAAAGGAGTTCACCGCCTTCGTCGACGGGAAGGGCATCGTCCACGACCTGACGTGCCCCTACACTCCACAGCAGAACGGCATGGCTGAGCGGGAGATGCGCACGGTCGTAGAGTCCATGCGGACGATGCTGCTGCACATGGGCGTGCAGCACCACTGGTGGCACCTCGCTCTTCGACAGGCTGTATGGGTGCGCAACTGCTTGGAGCGGTCGACGACGCCGCCGGGGACGACGCCGTACCAGCTGCTGACAGGGAAGAAGCCTGACCTCACGCTGGCGCGGGTGTGGGGCTGCATGGTGCAGTTCATGATTTCCGAGCACCAGCGCGGTGGGAAGCTGGCGCCAAAAGCTCACTGGGGGCTTCACCTGGGCGTGTCGCCGGAGAGTAAGGGCTGGGAGGTGCTCGACCTGACTGACAACAAGGTAGTCACGTCGGTCGAGATGATCTTCTACGAGACGCTGTCGCTGGAGGTGTGGAAGGCGAAGTTTGGGCCGGCGTCGGGGCGGACGCAGGCACACCCGCCGACGGACACCTCGACGGCGACGGTTCCCTTGCTCGCCGAAGTCGACGAGCCTGCTGATGAGGATGTTGTGGAGGTTCTTCCACCTCCCCCTATTCTTGCTCCTCCCTTCCCCGTCGCAGATCCGCCTGCGTCGACACCTGTGTCGGCCACCGGCGATGAGGGGAGCCTTGCGGCGTCGCCTGTGGCGCCGGCCAGTGGCATCGCCGGCGGTCGACAAGGCGCCAAGCTCGTCGACCAGGATAGGAAGCCGTCGACGACAGGGGAGCAGCAGACAGGGGAGCCGGTCGAACAGGAGGCAGCAGCAGGGGTGCATTCGACAGGGGAGCAGCAGACGGGGCGGTCGACAGGGGAGCTGTCGAAGTCAGAAGGAGGAGAGCATCCGGTTGAAGGGTCGAAGCAGCTGGTCGACAACGAGGACGTCGACGAGGAAGGGGAGCAGTCGGCGGGTGAGGAGTCCACCGACAGCGATGTGGTGGAAGTGCCGATCTCGAAGCCTGAGCTGCGACGCACAGGTCGAGCTCGACGGCCGCCGGAACGGCTGAGCTTCCACGCCTGCCTACCGCCAGCTGCCTTCACCACGGTGTACGACGAGGTCGACGACGACCTGTTGTACGACGACGCCGAGGAGGATGAAGATCTGCCGGAGCTCGACCCCGACGTGCATGCCGACCCCGAACACCGCTGGGACATCGCCACGATGACGGTGAAGGAAGCGCTGGCGAGCTGGAAGGGCGAGGCGGTGAAGGCCGCCATGGAAGAAGAAATCCGCAGCCTCATCGGCATGGGCACTTGGGAGCTGGTCGAACGCCCACGCGGGGTGAACATCATGAAGAACCGGTGGGTGTTGACGACCAAGTACCGCATCGACGACACCGTCGAGCGCGAGAAGGCGAGGTTGGTTGTGAAGGGCTTCACGCAGGTGTACGGCGCCGACTACGACGAGACGTACTCGCCGGTGAGCAGCTACGTCACGCTGAGGATCTTCCTCAGCATTGTCGCCGTCCTCGACCTCCACCTGATGCAGCTCGACATGAAGAACGCTTTCCTGCAGAGCAAGCTCGACAGGGTGCTCTACAGGTACCAGCCGGACTACTTCGACGATGGGACCGGCCGGGTGTGTAAGCTGCTGAAGAGCCTCTACGGGCTGAAGCAGTCGCCGCTGCTGTGGTACCGGGCTCTCGACAGTGTGCTACTGGGCGCTGGCTGGAAGAAGAGCCAGGTCGACGAGGCGCTCTACTTCAAGGCCGGCGACAACAGAGTGACCTGCTGGGTGCTGGTCTACGTCGACGACCTGCTCGCCGCCAGCAGCAGCATCGCGATGCTGAAGGAGCTGAAGGAGCTGCTGGAGGCCGCCTTCGAGCTGCGTGAGATCTCGCCGGTGGTGAAGTACCTTGGGCTGGAGATCGTGCGCGACAGGCCGGCCAGGAAGCTGTGGCTGCACCAGCAGGGCTACGCCGACAAGCTGCGCAGGCGCTTCATCGACGGGGAGCAGGGCGGTCGAGTCCCGAAGACGCCGGTCTCGGTCGACGCCTACGCTCACCTGACGTTCGACGACGAGGAGGCTCAGGAGCGCGAAGAGGAGGAGTACCGGCAGAAGGTCGGCTCGCTGCAGTTCGCGGCGACGACGACGAGGCTGGACATCGCATTCGCCTGCAGCAAGCTGGGGAGCGGCCTCACGGTGAGGAGCGACCAGCATTGGCGCGAGGTCGACCGCTGCCTCGCCTACCTCGCCGACACCCGCGACACCGCCCTGGATTTCGGCGGTGGACCAGAATCGTTGGAGCTGATCGGCTACGTCGATGCCGACGACGCGGGCGACAAGCAGAACCGGACGAGCACGGGAGGCTACGTGTTCGTCTACGGAGGTGCCGCCGTCTCCTGGTTGAGCTCGCGCATCAAGTGCGCGACATTGTCATCGACCGAGTCGGAGTACGTGGCGGCCACGGATGCAGGCAAGGAGGGGCGTCGACTTCGCTTCCTCCTTGCGGAATTCAAGCTGCTTGACGCTGGGAAGCCGACCATCCTCCGCGTCGACAACAAGTCGGCAATCACGGTCGCTGAGGGCTTGGGGCTGACGGGTAACCTCAAGCACATGGAGCGACGCTACGCCTGGCTGCAGCACATGGTGAGGCGCGGGAAGTTTGTGCTGAAGTACATCCCGACCACCGAGCAGCCGGCGGATTTCCTGACGAAGGCGCTGCATTTTCCGGCTTTCAACCGGTGCTCTGTCGCCATCGGCCAAGTTCGTCTGGTCGACGTCGGCGACGGCGACGATGAGGTGCAGCAGTAGGTGCCGTGCCTTTCTACACGGCTGGTGCGGTGACGGCGTAATGTGTGTGGGGTGCACGCCGAGGACGAGTTTTCTCCGTGGAGTACTGCCGTGTGGGCTGGAAGCCCAAGCGTGAGCGCGGCAGGGGAGTGTTAACAGGAATGGTGTGTTGGCCCCGCCCTCGCTTGGGCAACGCCGACGACTTGGTCGGATGTACGGGAGTAGCAGCCGACCGTTCACAGTGGGAGAGCTGCTCGACAGGTATCGTCGAGCTGCAGGGGACCGCTGTGGTGCTGCTGTCGACCAGGGAGCTCGACAGCTGCAACTGACTGGTCTGGGCGACGGGTGGGCCGTCGACCAGGAGGGGCAGTTCGACCGGGAGGTCGACGGAGCAGTCCGTCGACCTGACAAGTGAGCAGCGGTCGACGAGGGGAGCTCGGCGACAACCGCTGATGGTTCTGGTCGACGGAAGGGGTCCGTCGACCAGGGGGTAGCTCGACGGGAGTTGTGGTCGACCAGAGGGACCTGGTGGTCGACCAGAAGCAGTGGTGGTCGACCGGAAGCACCTGGTGGTCGACCGGGTCGACCGGGTAACCTGCTCGACGAGTTCTGCGGAGGCACGCGAACGTCGTCAAGGTCGCAATGGCGCAGGCGACTTCGGGCTGGTATCCCGAAGTCGATGTGGCTCGTCAGGCGCAGACAACAGCCGACGGATGCCCAACGAGGCAAGTCGGGCCAATCGTCTGCGCGCACCTGCGAGCGTGCGCACTGCTGTGTTCTACGGGGCAACGCTGGACAGCCGCTCTGCTGCAGCGTTGGCACGCCGTCGACCTGCTCTGTTGGCAGGTCGCCCTTCTGCAGTGCTGGCGCGGCTCCTCTACGCAACGCTGGCAGGCGGTCGACCGAGCTGTGCTGGCGGTCGACCAGGCTATCTGCAGGGTTGCTAGGTGCCTGATGTAGTCATTCTTGCCATCTCTTGTTCTATGATTCTGTAATTCCAACTTTGCTAGTGAAAACTATTGCCGATTTCTCCCGTGAATGTGCAAGTGCTAAGGAACGCAAGCAAAGCTACGATCACTCTTAGTCGTTCGTGCCAACCCCCGTAGTCAAGCTCACTACCGTTGTAGAGTGACTCTCCGCAATGCTAGCGTTGCACCAGGGCGGCTTGCCAGCATTGCAACCGCAGGTGATCACGTGCACACATGTGCGCGCCTACCAAGTAAGTGCAGGTAGACGGTTGCACCGTCAGGCACATCGCGCGGTGCCCAGGTTGACCACATGTCGACGGTTGCTCCAGATGTTCTACGTCGACCACGTGGTGTCGCCACGCAGGTCAACGTCGCCGAAACCTCCTGGGCGAAGTTCGCGTACCCCCGCATAACTTCGTCAACCAGGTTATATTGTCGACCAGAAAGGCCGCTAAGTCAGCACCCGCAGGTCGGCGTCACGTCGACGACCTCCTTCGTCGACCGCCGAAGCATGGTGCAGTCCGCCTATGTTACTTCGTCGACCAGCTTCGTGACCGGCTTCGCTCGACTTCAATGAAGTCGGCTACACAAGCCGACTTGCTCCTCGAAGTCGGCGTCGACCACAAAGTCGGCTTCGTCGTTCGTTGAAGTCAGCTTCGTAGTGGTCGGCTTCACCAAAGTCGGCTAACTGTCGAAGTCGGTTCTACCGAAGTAAAGCTCCTCTGAGGTCGGCCGACCAAGTTGACCTGCTCCTCCAAGTCGGCGCCAACCACGAAGCCTAGCTGGCTGCACACCTTGCAAGCCGGACAACGAAGTCGGCTTCGCCCAAGCGAGGGCGGGGTCTTTTCTCGTCAACAAAGGCAACCCCACAGACTTGGAAGGATAAGTTGGAGCAAAAGGTCATGGCAGAGGAGATCTTCAGGGCAACCACGTTAGTCATAACTCGGTCCTACAGCACGGGGGAGCAATGGTTATAGAGAGTGGAGAAGGTGGAGGGAAATTCCCTCATGTCGTCACGCCGGTTAAGTGCGCAAGCCTATTATCGACTGAGGTACCAAGAGTGACGCCTATGACGGAGAACAATGGTAAACTTGTGTGTGTGTGTGTGTGTGTGTGTGTGTGTGTGTGTGTGTGTGTGTGTGTGTGTGTTATTTTTTTTTCCCGATCAATCACATAGTGTTACAAGTGCAATAGAGTGAGCGAACGAAGATTGCACTATCGAAGAAAAACAATACATTGAGCGAATGAATGAGCAAATGTTATAGCAAACTAGCGTGGTAACGGTAATGCGCGAAATGTGGGGTGCGCGACGGGCCTGGCGCCGAGGTTGGGAATTGTCGAGGCGGAGGACCGCAGTGCGGGTTACCAACCGAACCGTGAGGTTGGGTCGCAATGCGAACAGTGGCGGGAACAGTGGTCGAGGCGAGTATCGCGAGGGGTAACGTTGTACCGTAGGGTGGTGTTGGCGGGAACAGTCGTGTACGCGGTAAGCAGGGGCGCGGTGTAAGGAAAAGGAATTTTCCTTACACTACCCCCCTCCCCAAGGAGGCTCCCTTACGAGAGTGCGTGTACATCCCCGAAGTTGCAGCTGCGCAGATACTCGGTGAGGATGGGGTGATTTTAGATTTTATCCAGGGGAACCCAATTGTCCTCCGTGGGAGTGCGGTCTTTCCATCGCATAAAAAATCGATGCGTTGTGCTCCACGTGATTCGCGCACTTGGTGGTTGAGGATCTTGTCGGGGGTGATATTGGGCTCGGTTAAGGAACGTGTCATGCTTGGCAGTTGGCTCGTGGATGGGACGTAGGGGCGGAGGAGGCTGAAGTGGAAAGTGGGGCTGACGACCAGTCAGCGGGCAGAAGGAGGTGGGCGATGACGGGGGTGTTCATGTGGCTGATTTGAAATGACCCACAATATCGGGGGCGGAGTTTCAGGGTAATGGGAAGGCCGAGGTTCTGGGTGTCGAGTAGTACAAGGTCGTCGGGATGATAAGTGACGGGGCGACGGTGGCGATCGGCGTTGCGTTTAGCGATGACGTTTGATTTTTTAATGTCCTCTGCTGCTCTGGTCCGGACTGCCTGTAAAATCTCGGCGAACTGGTGCACACGTGGGACTGGGTTTTTGGCGTTCGGCGTCATGGGCACGGTGGGGTTTTTGTCAGAATGTTATATTTCTCTAGTCTGCAGTGGGGTACTCTATAGTGAGTACAGCCCTGTTAGGGTTTGCCATATGTATTCAACTGCTTGCTAGTGAAACCCCTCTTCTGCTGTTCATGCATCGTTCTATCTTTCACAGTTTTGTCCGTAGTTGAGGTAGAAGGGGGACTGCTGCGTTGTGGCTGACGTGGAATTGTTGTATGCGAACTCGATGAGTGGCAAGTGCTGCTCCCAAGTTGCCGGGTCCTCGCACGTGGCTCGGATTAACTGCTCCATGGTCTGATTAGTCTGCAATGTTTGACCGTTGGTTTCGGGGTGGTACAATGAACTGCATTGTAGTCGCATGCCGAAATGCTGCTATAGGTTCCGCCAGAAGTTGCTGGTGAATATCGTGTCGCGGTCGCTGATGATCGCCGCGGGTATCCCGGGATTTCGAACGACGGTAGAGATGAAGAGTCGGGTTGTGTCTTCGGCTGGGATTTATTTCTTGCATGCTGCGAAATGGGCCATTTTTGTGAGCCGATCGACGACGACCTGGATCGCATCATTCCTACTCGCCCCAGCCAGTAACCCTGTGACGAAGTCCATCGTCACTTGCTGCCAAGCACGCTCTGGGGGTGGTGTCGGCTGTAACTGCCTTGCCGGTCGTTGCTGTGACGACTTCATGAGTTGGCATGCGGGACACGATGCCACGTGTCGTTGCACGTCGGTCAACATTTTGGGCCAGTGATAGTACCGTTGCAGCTTCTGTCGTGTTTTTTCGACCCCGGAGTGTCCTGAGGTAATTCCGTCATGTGCCTAGTAGAGCAGTAACTCCCATAATAGTATGTAGCTCGGTACCCAGATGCGGTCGTTCCGGCTTTTACGTAATAAGTCCCTCTTGCTGCTGCGAACTGCTGCGAGTTTCCCCCTGTGAAGAATGAGTCTGTCTGGTAGCCGTGGGCAAATAGTCCTGTGAGCATTGGGCTGGTCTGGGCGAGTAGTATTGTGTCTATTTGGGTAGTCGGGCGGGTCAGTGCGTTGGCGATATTTGAAGCACCCTTTTTATAGGCGACCGTGTAGTGGAAATTCGATTCGAGGAAGTTGAGCCAGCGATTCTGTCGTGGGTTGAGGTGGGGTTGTGCACGAAGGTTTTGTAGTGATCTGTGGTCTGCCCGTACTTTCACGTCTGCGCCGGTCAAGTAACAGCGCCACACCTTGAACGCGTGCACGATCGCGAGCATTTCGCGGCCGTTTATCGGGTAAATTTTCTCGGGCGGGTGCAGCTTTCGTGACTCGTATGCGATGGGTTGTAGGCTGTTGCCGAAGTCCTGTAGCAGTACGGCTCCAATGGTAATGTCGTTGGCGTCGGTAACCATTTCGAATGGGCGGTGTGGGTTGGCGATGCATAGCACGGGCGGTGAACAAAGAACAGTTTTCAGGGCAAAGAAGGCAGCATGCTCTTTCTCCCCCCACGTAAAAACGCGACCCCCTTCCGCAGTAAGTCGGTCAGCGGGGCAGTTAACTGCGCCATGTCGGGGATGAACCGACACACATAATTAACAAACCCTAAAAAACTCTGCAGGTCCGTGATGTTCGTCGGCGGGTGCCATCCCTTGACAGTATCCAGTTTATTTGGGTCTATTTTAACCCCTGCTTCCGAAATGACGTGCCCCATAAATTCTAACTTGTACTGAAAGAACTCGCACTTAGAACCCTTTGGCAACAACCGATGCTCTTCTAGAATTTTAAATACTGCTTGTTCCGGCTGTAAACTAAGATGTCGTCGAGGTAAACTATGACGCATCTATCTAAAAATGGTCTTAACGCCTCGTTCAACGTCATTTGAAATGTCGCGGGTACATGTCAAACATTATACATGTATATATTGTGTAGGCTATAGTGGGTTTAGCCTTAGGGGGTACAACATTGCTAGGGTTTCCTACTTGTATCACCCTGCTGCCTAGTCCATCCACCCTCGTTCAGTTCTACATTATAACATGGTATCCGACGCCTAGGTCAGGACCTAGGACCGACGTTGGTTAGGGCCCACCGTTCCGCCGCGCCCTTACGCGACCGTGTCTGATAGTACCTCGCGCCGTCGTGCGCCCCTACCCGCGCCGTCGAGCGCCCCTTCTAGCGCCGTCGTGCACCCTGTTGCTAGTTGCGCGCTGCCCACTAGCCTCGCACGCAGCCCCTCGCGGCCCCGTGCAGCCCCGTGTGCCGTCCGCCTGCCTACCCGCGCCCTCGAGCGCCTTCCTACCCGCGCCCTCGAGCGCCTTCCTACTCGCGCCCTTGAGCGCCTGCCTACCCGCGCCCTCGAGCGCCACCCTGCCGCCCTGCCCTGCAGGCCGCGCGCGGGCCTGCTCTGCACCCACGCAGCCGCCCCTGGACCTCGAGGCGCGGCCCCTGGACCCCGCGACGCGTCGCCCTGCTCGTCGCGACGCCTCTGCGGGACCCGGGCGTCGCCCCTGCCTCGTCGCGACGCCCCTACGGGACCCGCGCGTCGCCCCTGCCTCGTCGCGACGCCCCTGCGGGACCCGCGCGTCGCCCCTGCCTCGTCGCGACGACCCTGCGGGACCCGCGCGTCGCCCCCGCCTTGTTGCGGCGCTTCTGCGGGACCCGCGCGCGTCGCCCCTGCCTCGTCGCGACGCCCCCGCGCGACCCGCGCGTCGCCACTGGGACCCGCGCGGAGTCGCCCCTGCTCGCCGCGGCACCCTGCCCTACCCCGCGCCCGCCCTTGGGACGACCGCCCCTGGCCCCTGGAGCAGCCGCCACTGCAGCAGCCGCCCCTGGCCCCTGGAGCAGCCGCACCTACAGCTGCCCCTGGACCTTGGAGCAGCCGCCCCTGCAGCAGCCGCCCCTGGCCACCTGGAGCAGCCGCCACTGCAGGAGCCGCCCCTGGCCCCTGGAGCAGCCGCCCCTGCAGCAGCCGCCCCTGGCCCCTGGAGCAGCTGCCGTCGCGGCCCGGCCCCGCCCTGCAGCAGCAGCCGCGGAGCTCCCTGCCGCGGCCCGGCCCCGCTCTGCAGCTGCAGCTGCGCCTGCCCTTCCCACCACTGGTGAGCACTGCCCTGCCCGCGCTGCTACCGCTGCTACTGCTGCTACTGCTTTTACTGCTCCCACTGCTACTGCTCCTGCTGCTACTGCTGTTACTGCCGCTACTGCTGCTACTGCTGCTCCTGGCGTGGCCAGATGCAGCTCCAGGGCCGTGCGCGTGAGTCCCTCACGCCCCAGCAGCTTCGTGAGTGGTATGCTAGTTGGGGCTGTCGGGGTGCCCGTAGTGGGAGTTGCTCTGGAGTTGGTAGTTCGGGAGCTTCTGGTAGTGGACAGGTGCAGCTGCAGCGTCGTCCCCGCGAGGCTCTTTCGCCCCAGCAGCTTCGTGAGTGGTACGCTAGTTGGGGCTGTCGGGGTGGCCGTAGTGGGAGTCGCTCTGGAGTGGGTCGTTCGGGAGCTTCTGGTAGTGGCCAGGTGCAGCTGCAGCGTCGTCCCCGCGAGGCTCTTTCGCCCCAGCAGCTTCGTGAGTGGTACGCTCAGAGTAGCGGGTCACTGAGTCCTGCTCGCTGCCCGTACGTCATTCGCACAGGTGTCCGGACTGGTCAGCCTTGCGGGACACCTAGTGACACAGAGTCCCGCTGCTTCGCCCGTCTGAGCGACGCTTGGCGTACAGAGTTTGGCGACGACGCTGAGCTCCCCTCCTGGCTGGAGATGCTTAGGCAGAGGGTAGATATCTTTGCTCTTGACTATGATGCTCTCCTCACTGCCATGTATGCATTGTCTACTAGTGCTGAGGGTGCCTGTCACCTGAGTGTGCCGCCTGACCCCGGTATCCAGTCTGCTGCTCTAGGTACTGGTGAGGCTGCCGCACTAGGTGCTCATGTGTCTGTTGCCTCAGGTGCTGGTGAGGCTGCCGCTCTAGGTGCTAGTGTGTCTGTTGCCCCAGGTGCTGGTGAGGCTGCTGCTCTAGGTACTCGTGAGTCTGCGCCCTCTGGTACTGCGTCTACTGAGGCACTGCACACCTTCACACTGGACTCAGGTGCTTCCCGCTGTTTCTTTCGTAACCGCACTGCCCTTGAGCAGCTTGCTCGGCCGGTTGCAGTCTCCCTCACTGACCCCTCTGGGGGTCCGGTCATTGCGACCTCCTCCACTGTCCTCCCTTGTCCTGCGGTCCCGTCGGGCACACTGTCAGGTCTCTACCTCCCCTCGTTCTCTACGAACTTGGTGGCGGGTCGTGCGCTCCAGGACGGGGGTGTCCACCAGTTCACCCCTACCTACGAGCGCGTGACACACTGCACGTGTGCTCGGACGGGTCGCCACCTGGCTACCTTCACTCGGCAGCCGGGGTCGGACCTGTACACACTGACCACTGAGTCCCCTCAGGTAGCTGCGTCTGCGTCTCCGTCAGGTCAGCTGTCGGCCCCCTGCTCGTGTCGCTCTCTGGCGCACGAGACCGTCCTCTGGCACCACCGCCTTGGTCACCCGTCAGTGCAGCGCCTTCGTGGTATGCACTCCCGGTACCTTGTCTCTGGTCTTCCCAGGGTTCTCCCTCCCCTCCCACCCTCGCCTGCTCCTCCCTGTCTTCCCTGTGTCGAGGGGCGGCAGCGCGCCGCTCCTCACTCCTCCTCGTTTCCCCCGACGTCTGCTCCCCTGCAGACCCTCCACATGGACGTGTGGGGCCCAGCCCACGTCCGTGGACAGGGTCACGAGAGGTACTTCTTGATAGTTGTTGACGACTACTCGCGCTACACCACGGTCTTCCCCTTGCGCACCAAGGGTGAAGTCCCTGATGTTTTGATCCCTTGGATCCGCGCTGCCCGTCTCCAGCTCAGCGAGAGGTTCCACTCGGACTTTCCTGTCCTGCGTCTGCACTCTGACAGAGGTGGGGAGTTTTCCTCCGACCTCTTGAGGGCCTTCTGTCAGGGGGAGGGCATTGAGCAGTCGTTCACGCTTCCGGCCTCTCCACAGCAGAATGGGGTTGCTGAGCGCCGCATTGGCTTGGTCATGGAGGTCGCTCGTACCTCCTTGATCCATGCGGCTGCCCCCCACTTTCTGTGGCCGTTTGTGGTCCGATACGCTGTGCATCAGCTCAACCTCTGGCCCCGTGTCTCCGTTCCGGAGACTTCGCCGACACTGCGTTGGACGGGAAAGGTTGGCGATGCGTCGGTGTTCCGGGTCTAGGGATATCGTGCTTTTGTCCGCGATACGTCCGCGGACAAGCTCTCCTCCCGCGCTGTTCCTTGTGTCTTCCTTGGCTTTGTCCCGGACGCGCCTGGTTGGCAGTTTTACCACGCCACCTCGCGCCGTGTCCTGCCCTCTCAGGACGTCACTTTCGACGAGTCGGTCCCCTACTACCGCCTCTTCCCCTACCGCACTGCCCCGCTCCCCCGCCCGCCTCTCTTCCTCGCACCAGGTGCTGCTGTGGTAGACCCCCTCCCCCCTCAGGGTGCCGCTCCCTCAGGTGTGTCCCAGGTAGACCCGGTTGAGCCTGTCGAGGTAGCTGTCGACTCTCGTCCTGCTAGGGGTGCTGAGCCTGGGGGTGCGGAGCCTGGGGGTGCGGAGCCTGGGGGTGCTGAGCCTGAGCGTGCGGAGCCTGGGGGTGCTGAGTCTGGGGGTGCTGAGCCTGCGGGTGCTGAGTCTGGGGGTGCTGAGCCTGAGAGTGCTACGTCTGAGGGTACTGAGCCTGGGGGTGCTGCGACTGACCGTGCTGCGCCTGGAGGCGCTCCCTCTTCCCAGCAGCTGCGTGAGTGGTACTCGCGGTACTGCAGCCTCAGGAGGGGCGCTTCTGGGGCTAGGGGTGCTGCTGGAGCTGGTGCTCGTGGTTCCCCGCCTAGGCGGGAGCCGCCCTCTCCCCAGCGGCTCCGAGAGTGGTACGCTCGGCGCTGCAGTCTCCGGAGTGGTGCTGCTGGTGCCGCCGACCCTGGAGTTGGAGCTGTTGCTGGTGCTGAGGACCCTGGAGCTGGAGCCGCTGCTGGTGCCGCGGACCCTGGAGCTGGAGCTGCGGCTGGTGCCGCGGACCCTGGAGCTGGAGCTGGTGCTGGTGCTGGTGCTGCTGGCGCAGGAGCTGCTGGTGGTGCTGCTGGAGGAGCTGCTGGAGACGCTACTGGTGCTGGAGCTGCTGGAGGCGCTGCTGGTGCTGGAGGTGCTGCTGGTGCTGGAGCTACTGGAGGTACTGCTGGTGCTGGAGCTGCTGGAGCCGCTGGTTCTGGAGGTGCTCGTACTGGAGGTACTGGAGCTGCTGCGGGGGTTGGAGCTGGAGGTACTGGAGCTGCTGGGGTTGCTGGTGGTGCTGCTGGAGTTGGTGCTGGAGACCCTGGGGCTGAGGGTGCTGGTGCTGTCTCTGCTGGTTCAGGAGGTGCTGAGCGGCCGCGGCCGTACTACGTTCCGCCCCTTCAGCAGGTTCTTGGCCTCCCGCCCTCCACTGGTCCTTCTCCTCCCCTACTGAGTCCACCACCTGTCCAGTCGCAGTCACAGTTACCGCTTGCCTCTCCAATGCCTGGTCCTTCTCGCTACGCTGGGCCGACTAGAGGTCTTACGGAGCGTCGTGAGCCTGAGTCTCGTCCTGCGTCGCCTGAGTCTCGTCCTGAGTCACCTGAGTCTAGTCCAGAGTCGCCTGTCCGCGCTGTCCGTGCTGGTCGTCGTGCTCCGCGTCAGCGTCCTCCTCCTGTACTTGGCACTCACTATATGACTCTGCGTCCTTCCACTGCTCCACAGCGTGTCCCTCTGCCGTCTCCTCCTGCGTCCTCTCTTCCTGACGTTGCTGACCCGCCGTCAGGCCTTGCTCGTGCTGCCAGCCCTACTGTCACGCGTCTTCTCGCTACTGTTGTCACTGACCCTTCCTTTGAGTCCACTGCTGCGTCTGCTCTAGTTGCTGAGCTTGTTGACTTTGCTGCCGCCTGTCGTCTAGACTACGCCGCTAGCCTTGTTGCTGAGTCTGAGTCTGTCTGTCCTCCGTCCGTCGGGGGTGAGTGTGCTCTTGGCACAGACGTCCTTGAGGACAGACAGGAGGAGTTTGAGTGCTTTGCCGCTGCTTTACCTCATCTCGTGTCCATGCTGATTTCCCCTGAGGGAGACCCGGATGCACCAGACATCCCGACCCCGCGCTCTTACGCAGAGGCGATAGAGGGTCCCTACTCCTCTCAGTAGCAGACAGCCATGGACGCAGAGATGGCTTCTTGGAAGTCCACAGGCACCTACGTCGACGAGGTTCCCCCACCTGGGGCGAACATCGTCAGTGGCATGTGGATTTTCAGGGTGAAGCGGCCGCCGGGTTCTCCGCCTGTCTTCAAGGCGCGTTACGTTGCACGAGGCTTCGGTCAGCGAGAGGGAGTTGACTTCTTCCAGACCTTCTCCCCGACCCCGAAGATGACCACTCTTCGGGTTCTGCTGCACGTCGCCGCTCAG
Source organism: Closterium sp. Naga37s-1 (assembly GCA_947471745.1). Lineage (NCBI taxonomy): Eukaryota > Viridiplantae > Streptophyta > Zygnematophyceae > Desmidiales > Closteriaceae > Closterium > Closterium sp. Naga37s-1. The sequence goes on along the minus strand of CANJKZ010000143.1, from coordinate 4,524,435 downwards.
CGTGACTACGAGCTCCACTCTCTTGACTTCAGCACTGCTTTCCTACAGGGCAGCCTGCACGAGGAGATCTGGCTGCGCCGCCCACCTGGCTTCACTGGGTCGTTCCCTCCTGGTACCCAGTGAAGCCTCCGGCGGCCAGTCTACGGTCTCCGCCAGGCACCCCGTGAGTGGCACGACACACTGAGGACTACTCTTGCTGCTCTTGGGTTTGCTCCTTCTACTGCTGACCCGTCGCTGTTTCTACGCACCGACACCACTCTGCCGCCGTTCTACGTTCTTGTGTACGTAGACGACTTGGTCTTTGCTACTGCTTACACTGAGGCACTCGCCCACGTGAAGTCGGAGCTGCAGAAGAGACACACGTGCACAGACCTGGGTGAGCTGACAAGCTATCTTGGCTTGCGGATCACCCGGGATAGAGCACAGCGCACCATCACCTTGACTCAGTCACACATGGTGCAGCAGGTCCTTCAGCGCTTCCGCTTCACGTACTCCTCGCCTCAGTCCACTCCTCTGCCTACCGGTCACTCGCTCTCAGCTCTGCCTTCGGATGAGTCCGTAGAGCCGAGTGGCCCGTATCCAGAGCTTGTGGGCTGCCTCATGTACCTGATGACCTGCACTCGACCTGACCTTGCATACCCTCTTAGCATCCTAGCACGCTATGTCGCTCCTGGCCGTCACCGTAAGGAGCACATGGATGCCGCTAAGAGGGTGTTGCGCTACTTGTGCAGTACGTCGGGCATGGGGCTTGTGCTTGGAGGACGGAGCGACGTTGTCCTCACTGGGCACTCAGACGCTTCTTGGGTTGACGACCAGGCTACGCAGCGGTCGTCTCAGGGTTACACCTTCAGCCTTGGCTCTGGTTCAGTTTCTTGGCGTTCTACACGCTCGTCTTCAGTTCTCAGCTCCAGTTGTGAGGCTGAGATCTACGCCACAGCCATGGCTGCACAGGAGTTACGCTGGCTCACCTACCTGCTGACCGACCTGGGAGAGCGGCCTCGTTCTCCTCCAGTGCTGTACGTCGACAACAAGGCCGCCATTGCCTTGTGTCAGGAGCACAGACTGGAGCACAGAACGAAGCACATCGCTCTGCGCTACTTCCTTGCTCGAGAGTTGCAGCAGCGTGGTCAGCTTCGTCTTGCTTACGTGGCCACTCGGGCCAACACTGCTGATGTGTTCACCAAGGCGCTTCAGCCTTGTGATCATCAGCGTTTCTGTACTGTTCTCGGCCTTGTGCCCACTATGCCTCACTTGCTTACTTCTTGACTCTGCTTGTACTGTGATCTCTATATATATACCTGCATGCTTACACTTGCTAGGTTGTGATCACTGTACCTCTTGTTTTTAATCAAACTGCATGTGAACTGGTCTTGTGACCGCTTGCTTGTGCTCGGAATTTGTGTGGTTTCCTTGAGATCCACCCTGAGCTTGCTTTGCTTTGCCTTGCTTTGACTGGTCTTGTGACCATCTTGTTGTCTCCCACTTCGCCTATGGGGGTGTGTCAAACATTATACATGTTTATATTGTGTAGGCTATAGTGGGTTTAGCCTTAGGGGGTACAACATTGCTAGGGTTTCCTACTTGTATCACCCTGCTGCTTAGTCCATCCACCCTCGTTCAGTTCTACATTATAACAGTACATTGGTCAGCCCGAACGGCATTACCATGTACTCGAAGGACCCGTACCTAGTTATAAAAGTCGTCTTGGCGCAGTCCGTCGGTTCGACTCGAATCTGGCGGTAACCGCCGCGTAAGTCGATTTTAGAAAACACCCTAGCTGTTCGCAGTTGATCGATCAGTTCGTCAGCGCATGGGATGGGGTATCGCGACTTGAATGTTACCCTGTTGAGTGCGCGGTAGTCGATGCACATGCGGAAACCTCCGTCTTTTTTCGGTGTGAACCGTATCGGTGCGGCGAACGGTGACGAACTCGGTCGAATGAAGTTGTTTGCCAGTAGGTAATCTAACTGCTTCCTCGGTTCATTTAGCTCAGGCTGGGTCAGTCGGAACTGTCGCTGTACGGTTGGCTGTGCCCCCAGTTCTAATTCTATGTGGTGGTCGTGTGCTCGCTGAGGTGGCAGCCCCTCCGATAAGTCATCGGGAAATATCCCGGGGGTACCGTTTCAGTAGTTCCTGTAGTTCGTGCGGTACAGCTGCTAGCAGTGTGTTAATATCATTCGGCTTCTCAGCTTTCCCTACTTCCGTGATATCCACTGCGTACACGTCAGCTCCTGAAGCGACGGCCCGTTTCATCGTGATGGCGTTGACGTGGACCGTTGAAGACTCAGGCGACTGCCAGCGAGGTAATGCGACCTAGTTACCGCCGCTTTGCACAGTGCAGCTGCCTGTCGTCGAGTCAATTCGCAGGTTGTAGCGTCGCAGCCAATCACGTCCCAGTAAAGTGTCGTCGTGGCCATTTCCTGTGTAAACCTGAAGTTCCCCCCACAGCGAACCCTCACTCTCTCCACCTTTTCCCGTATAGCCAGCGGCGTGCCGTCCAATAAGCGTGCATCGATCTCTGGTAAACAGAGGCTAAGTGTCAGTTGCAACTTCCTTGCAGTTGCGGTTTTAACTAGCAGTGACTAGCTCCTCCGTCAATAAAAATCTTCACTTCTGTTCCCTGTATTTTTCCGTGAATTTGTACCGAGCAATCTGTCGCTGTACCCTCCTTATTCAGCCGAGCCCGATCGTTTGCGTGAATCGGTACTATCACTCGGTGAGGGTCAGTGGGATCGGGCGAGCAGTGAGTCTCGTCAGTAGTGGGCCCATACTCTACTAACTGCTGGCGTTTCCCTGCCTCCTAGAGTCTCTCCCCTTCTCTACTCCTCGGTGCCTTAGCTCCTCTTGGCATTCGCTCTTGTGATGGCCCGGCATGTTGCACGCGGAGCAGCGCCCCTTAAATAGCGAGGCAGCTGCGTTCGTTGCAACAGCGTGTACAGTGGCGTGCTCGGTCGGGCCCCGGGTACGATGTCCGTAGTGGTAGGACCCTGGACTCGGACGGCGTAGAATATCGATCTTCTCGGCGAGCGCCAGGATTTCGTTGAAGTAAGAAATCCCGCGGAGTAGATTTTCCTGCGAAATTTCCGGCTTCAAGCCGCCGACGTAGCGATCCACTTGCTCCGCTTCGTGCATGTAGCCGACCTGTTCGCATAGCGCGAGAAAACCGTTGGTGTAATCTTGGACCGACCCAAGTTGTCGCCAATTGCGCAGCTTTTGGCGTGCCGAAATCGAAGCCGCGATCGGCTCGAATCGCGCCCAAAGTCCTACGCACCACGCATCCCACGTGCTGTACTGGGCAGTTTCGCAGAACGAACTCAAGTTTACGGCTGGCCCCGAGGGCCTTTCCCCTTGCGACAGTGGCTCGTAGGCGCTTGGCGACGTTATGATAACTCGCCACCAGTCCATGGCGGGCCCGCGCAACAAGGAAACAGTATACTGAACCTTCGCTGCATCCGACGTGACGTAGTTCGCTTAAAAAAAACACGTTTATCGTGAAAGATCCACGATTGAATCGTCGGACCCCCACGTTGTCTAGGATCGAAACAGGGCGGGTGTTGCGGCTTGAGCGGCATGGGCTCACCGATGTCGTGGCTGCTGACAGGAGCGGCAATGCTGACGTGACGACGGGCTTCGCGATGTGTGTTTGTGTCCGGCATCTCTCTGGCTCGTTCCATTCCCGGCATGGATTGGGCGGCGCCATCACTGGTTGCGCCAGAGCGCTGTCCCACGCTGTCATTTTGCGATGGCGTTCCTGATGAGATGACAATTGGCTCTTCATACGGTGCAGGTGCATTTGCTAGTGCTGGTGCTGGCGCATTCGCCGATGATTGCTGAAGCGCGGAGTCGCGTTCCCTGTCAGAAGACTTGCACTGTGAGATCCCCGATTGATCCTTGGGGGGTTACAGGCCTGTTAGCCTGGGGGGTTATGGGCGCACTGACCCGCTACTGAAACAAGCCCTTTTATCCCAATGGTCTAGTGGTTGGGATTCTGACATGGTATCAGAGCGGTCTCGGGTTCGAATCCTGGTGTATGCACATGCAGGCCGTTGCCGCTGTGCCGAGTCCTGGACCTCCCAGTGTGGGGGGGTGTCAGAAGACTTGCACTGTGAGATCCCCGATTGATCCTTGGGGGGTTACAGGCCTGTTAGCCTGGGGGGTTATGGGCGCACTGACCCGCTACTGAAACAAGCCCTTTTATCCCAATGGTCTAGTGGTTGGGATTCTGACATTCCCCCGTTAACGTCGCAATTTCAAGCGCCGACTCCTGCAGCGGGCGCATGATTTCGTGGAGGCGTGCCTTTGTGAGGCCTTCGAGCGGAATGCGGGGGTTTTCGTCCATGGCGGGGGTGTCGGGCTAGCTCAGCGAGAGCCTCAGTCATGGCCGTGTGTGCTTACGAGAGAGCACACGAGCAGCGGTGCTTGGTTGCTGAGGGACGTCTACCCCCTCCAAAAAATAAAGATAATGTGGGAAGCGAAAGTGCGGGCGTGGTACGAAAAGGGTCGTGGCTCTGAATACCAAGTGTTACGAGTGAAATTGAGTGAGCGAACGAAGCTTGCACAATCGAAACAAAATAGTACATTGAGCGAAGGAATGAGCGAATGTTATATAGCGAGCTAGCGTGGTAACGTTAATGCGCGGAATGTGGAGTGCGCGACGGGCCTGGCGCCGAGGTTGAGTGTTGTCGAGGCGGAGGACCGGAGCGCGGGTTACCAACCGAACCGTGAGGTTGGGTCGCGATGTGAACAGTGGCGGGAACAGTGGCAGAGGCGAGTATCGCGAGAGGTAAAGTTGTACTGTAGGGTGCTGTTGGCGGGAACAGTCGTGTACGCGGTAAGCAGGGACGCGAAGTAAGGAAAAGAATATTTCCTTACATTCAATGAACTGTATTGTATGCTCACAAAGGAAATTAAGAAATTAGATTGGTTGGGTGTTGTGCGCGTTGCTAAGGTGCTCGGTAAGGATTTTTTAGAATGTCCTTGCACTATACAATATTGGAGTGGCATTAGAAAATAGCATATTCGAAAGTCAAAAAGTGTTTGGTTGACCACTCCGCTTCGAGCGCACGTTCCTGCACTTTCAAGGAGGCAAGGCAATTGCTATGGTTGGTACACACACTATCGGGGAGCGAGCGACTCGCCCTCCATACCAAACCACTCCCCAAGGCTCCCCCTTCCCCTTGAACGCTGGAACACGCATGCGCAAACGCCGCAGTAACCACACAGCGCGCCCCTGTGAGCTCACCACCACCCGCCGTGCGCCACCAAAGCACCACACCAGCGGGGACTCCGTACTTCCGTAGTCCGCATTCCGCAGCCACTTGCGCGGCTCTCCCCCCATTCACCAGGCCGACCGACACTCCCAGGGGTTACTCGTGTGTTGTCCCTGCCCGTGCCTCCCCTCACGGTGCGCAGATTAGGGTTCCTGTGTCGCCCACTCAGCCACCACTTACTACCACCTCAGCAACCTTTTGAAGCAACTAGTTGTTGCTGTCACCTGCCCATATGTCGGACCTGAGAGCTCCGTCTCATGATCTATCACTTTGCCTGGCTGATTTGGGAAGTTAAGGTATGGGAGATGATTTCGGTGCCTGTCGCATGTTGTAAGACTCGTGACTGTCGGTAAATTAACGGCTCGTTATGACCATGTCTCGACAAGGCGAAGGGAAAATCGGTGTAGGGGTGCGTGCTGCGGAGTCGGCAGCAGGCCAGGGTGGCGCGGCGAACGACGCGAAGAAGGTTTTGAGTGGAGGTGGGATTGGCGGCGTAGGGAAAAGCGCGACAGGTCATTCTGCTGTGACGATTAGTCGAGTGAAGGATGGTTTGAACGACGGCGACGATGACGAAAAGGACGACGACACGGAAGAGGAAGAAGAGGAGGAGGAGGAGGAGGAGGAGGAGGAAGAGGAGGAGGACGATGAGGAGGAAGAGGAAGAGGAAGAGGAGGAGGAGGAGGAAGAAGAAGAAGATGAAGAAGAGGAGGAAGAGGAAGAGGAAGAAGAAGAAGAGGAGGAGGAGGAAGAGGAGGAAGAGGAGGAAGAGGAGGAAGAGGAGGAAGAGGAAGAGGAAGAGGAGGAGGAAGCGAAATCGAAGGTTTCTAGGGCGCAGTCAAACATCAGGAGAACAATGGGAGGCATCGGGGGAAGGTCTATGATTGTAAAGCGGGAGCCTTTCCGCGAGCGGGTAAGTTCTGTCAGTGGCGCTGCCAGCGAGCCGACCTCCCCCACTGGTGCGCAGGGAACAGCGGGGAAGCGGAAAGAGGGCGCTAGAGAGCGCAAGCGGAGCAAGCGCAGGCGGCAGGGAGTGGACGCGTGGCAGCTCGCGTATTTCGCGGCAGTTGCGCGGCGCCAGGCCGTGTCGCTGCGGGAGGAGTCGGAGCGGGTGTGGGTGGAAGCGGATCGCGTGCTGCGGCAAACCAGGCGGCTCAGTGAAACCGCGGCGGCGGCTTTGGATGCCACGGCAGCCGCCATAGACGGGATGGCACAGGTTGGTCGACACGGCAGCAGCGGGGAAAAGGGCGCAATGGGGAGCTTACAAAACAGAAGCGGGAAGGGCGCAAACGGCGGTGGTGCGCGCCCGGGGGGGAATGACGGCGGGCTGAGCCTGCTGGGTGGATCGGCGTTCCGCGTGACGCGCATGGTGACGAAGAGCCGTGGGGAGCGGGAGAGGTTCGCGGAAAGCGATAGCAGCAGCAGCAGTAGCGACTCCGATAGCGATGCGCTTCCCCCGCTAAAACTCCCCGACTCTGGGGATGACGGCGGAGGCGGGGACGCGCCAGGCGGCGGAGTCAAGCGGCTGGGGCTCGGCGCGCTTGCGAAGTCCGTGATGAAGCTGCACGGGGTTAAGGGGCGCAGGGGGTTGGCGGCGGAGAGGGGAGCGGAAGGGGGGAGCGCGTCTGTGGTGCGGAAGGGGAGTGGAGTGGAGGGGGTGAGCAGCGGGGAGAGTCGGAAGAGTGCGAGGGCGGAGAGCGAGCCAGAAGAAGAGGAGGAGGAAGAGGAAGAGGAGGAGGAGGAGGAAAGAAAGGAGGGTGATGGTGAAGGGAAGGAGGAGAACAATGATTTATGGGACGAGGAGCAAGTGATAGCTGCAATATTGGCGGCAGCTACGGCGTCGGATCGCGGGCTAGACGAGGGGCTCGCGCTCTGGGACGTGGATTCCGCCTCGAGTGGCGGCCCGAAGACCTCTAAGAAGCCCTTGAAGCGCGCCGCGATGCTCTCAATGTTCGCGTCCACCTTCGTTCGCGCGGTGGGCTCGCGCGGCGTGGACGTCGCCAGCACTCCGCTTGCCGTCGCCACGCCAGCGGCCGGCGCGCGCGGGCTGTGGGGCCGCGCGGTAGGCGCGGTAGCTAGCGGGGGGTTCGCCGCCGCAACCCCTTCAGGCGTTCCTTCCAGTACCCTTTCCCGGTTTTCCTCTGCCGATTCCGCGGGACCTCCGCAAAGTCATAACGAGGGAGGGGTTGCGCGCGACTTGTGGGGCCGCGCAGTAGGCGCGGTGAAAGCGCAAGATTTCACCGCCGCGCCTACGCCCGGCCCTTCACAAACAGGCGGAGCGCACGCGTTATGGGCCCGTGCGTTCGGCGCCGCGACAAATCCGGAACCCCCGCCGCCGCTGCAGATCCCTCCGCGGGGGCTTCCCCCCGCGGAGCTCTCCGCGTTCGCGCCCGCGGTCACACCGCTTCCGCCCGGAAGCCATGCAGGGGGGGGCAATGCGCGCGCCTTGTGGGGCCGCGCGCTGGGTGTGGTGACCGAACAGGGCTTTCCGCTCCAAACCCCCGCCTCGTCCAGTTCCGCGGGGCGGTCTGCGGCGGAAGCAGGCCCGCGGGCGCTATGGGGCCGCGCGGTTGCCGCGGCGACGGGGAATGAGTCACGGAACGAGGGGGCGCGCGGAGGATGGAGTGAGCGGAAGCCACGGTCGCACGGACGGCGGCCGTCGTTACCTTCAGAAGAGGAGCTGGGGCAGATTGCGGAGATGGCGTGTTCCGTGCATGAGGAGACACGTCAGCAGATAGAGTCCGCGCAGCGCCTTAACATGTTCCTGGCGCAAGAAAGCGCACTGTACGGGTATGGCGGGTATCCGCACCCGTACCCGCACGCGGACGTGCATGCGCACCCCGCCTTCGCGACCCCCCACGCGCACGCGCTCCAGTCCCCGCTCTTTTCCCGCTTCGCGCATTCTGGCTCATTTTCCTCCTTCCACAGCGCGGACAAATCCCCCCTTTCTGCCGCCATTCCGAGCGCCAAGGGCTCTTCCCCCGCCGGTATGCCCGCGCACTTGCAGCAGCAGCAGACGGGGGGAGCTTCCCCGGGGGGGCGCCCGCTGGAGCGCGCGTGGGGCATGAAGAACGCGGATCAGGCGGTGGGGGAAAGGATGGCTGGCGTGCGCGGGGAAAGCGGGGGAAGGGGGAACGGTGTGTGGGGAGCTGATGCGCACATGGGAAGGAGAGAGGGGCGCGGCACGGGGAAGGGCAGCGGGCGCAGTGAGAACAGAGCGGGGGGAGGGGACAGCCTGGGGGACACGGATGAGGAGCAGGAGGAGCTGGAGAGGGAGTGGAAGAGAGAAAGGGAGAGGGGGAGAGAGAAGGACTCAGGAGCGGGGGAGAGGGGGAACGAAGGGTCTAGGAGGTCTCAGAAGCACGGGCGGAGGGGCAGAGGGGGAGGGCATGGCAGCGGCAGTGGCAGTGACAGCGGCAGCGACGGGGGGAAATCCACAGGGCGGTCGGGGGAGCGGGAGTATGGAATGGGGGGAGAGAGGGCGGAGAGCCCGAGGGGGAAAGCGGCAGCGCGCAGGCGGAGTGGGTCAGCAGCAAGCGGCGTGCGGATGGTGCTCGCTGTGAAGCAGATGGCGGGGAGGGAGGGCGGGGGCGGGGGAAAGGAATCAGAATCAGAGTATGATACAGAGGCGGAGGAGCACAAGGCGCAGAAGGAGAAGGAGCGGGAGTGGCTGCAGGAGAAGAGCCGCGAGGTAGAGGCGGCGGGGGACACGGAGGGGGAGGAGAAGGAGCGTTCACGGGAGAGGGCGCGGCAGCTGGTGCGGCGGCCAGAGCTGAAGAGAAGCTCTTGGAAGGACTGGGAGGGCAACGCGCAGGGGGCCGGCGGGGACACCTGGGAGGACGCTGCACAGGGGTTTGCGGAGAAAGGGGGTGATCGCGGGGGAAGTGAGGGGGTGCGAGACAACATGTTACTCGACAGTATGACTCTCAACGCCCCACCAGCATCCAAAGACCCAAAGCAGCCACGCGCTCCCAACGCCCTCGTCCAACCCACGGGTTCTGCTCCCCCTTCTTCCTCCAACCCCCCTCCTGCACCTCCAGGCAAGCCTGGCATGATAGGCAAGGCGGGGCTGGGCCCTCCATTGGTGTCCGCTAGTGGGGGAGGCTTGCTCAACTCGCATAGCTCAGGTGACTGGTCTTCCACTCTCCCTGATGGCGTTAGTCGCTCTGGCAGTGCCAGTGGCAAGAGTGGTAGTCGAGGTGTGCTTTCAGAGGGGGGAGCTGCACCTGGGAGTATGGCAGCCGCAGGTGCCAGTGCTGTCTCCCCCTCTGCCACGTCATCCGGAGCCACGTCAGCAGGGATCGTGCCGCCTCTCCGCAGATCGCAGACAGCAGGAGGGCAGGAGGTGGGGCGGTACGTGGGAGGGGGGGCGAGAGGAGGAGCAGGGGCAGGCGCAGGAGGGGCAAGTACGGGGGGAGGCGCAGCAGCATCGGCATCATCGTCAGCAGCAGCAGGGGGTGGTGGTGGTGGTGGCACGTCTGGCAAACCCCCCCTGGCATGGGCTCCCCAGGGCCCTCGCAATCTATCCAGAGCCATGTCCCTGGGCCGCCATGCCATGCCCCAAGCCACCTTCCGCCCCCGCCTCCCTCCCGGGCTCGTCCTGGGGGGAGGGGGAAGCAAGAGCGTGGATGGGGGAGGGGGGAAGGAGGAGGGTGGAGGGCGAGGGGGAGGAGAGAACAGCATAGAGGACCATGGGTCTGATAGTGACGGGAGCAGCCGTAACAGGAACAGTTACAAGAACAGTAACAGTATCATGAACAGTAGCACAGGGCAGGCAGGTAGTCCTGGAGTGTCCGAGTCAGGTGGTGGTTTCCACCAGGAGGGGCTGTCCCACTCCATGTCCCTGCACCTGCCCCCTCGCTCCCACTCATATGGGCCCCCTAGGATTGCCCCCCGGGGAATGGCAGCAGGAGGGGCAGCAGCGGGTGGAGCAGGAGGAGGGAGCATGCAGCGGCAGGTGGGGGGGGCATTGGGGGAGGGTGACGAGGGAGGGTTGGGGATGGTGAGGGGAGGAAGTGAGAGGGCGAGAGCAAGCGGAGGGGTGGTTGGGATGGAGGGTGGAGACGATTCAGTGCAGCTGGTGCGGAGCATGAGCGTGGATCCACGAGGTAAGGCTGGAGGTGGGGGCGGAGCGGGGGAGGGAGGCCAAGGCAGTGGGAGAACGGCACTTCCGGAAGTAGATGCGAGCAGTAGATGGGATTAATGTCACTCTCTTGAAACATATTGTTCGTAAGGGGCCTAGCATGATGATGGTGTACCAAATGGTGAACTAGATATAAGATTCGAGGGACGTGGAACGCGGCTCTCGAAGTCAACCACTTTCGTCGCAGCGAGAGGCACGCAAAGTGCGTGCCTCTTGGCGCCACCCGTGCAAATTTCGAGGAGGCTTGACCCCAGCTCCCACCTTGCGAGTTCGCGACATCGCCAACGCGCCGTGTTACCACGTCGGCCGGTCGTGGGAATTGCTGGTGTCAGCCCGTTCTCTGGCAAGGATCAGCCCTGAATCCGTCGAGCGAGGAATCCATGCGAGCCGAAGCGCGTCAAGCGAGGTTTCACACCCCACACCTCCAGCCCAAGAGTTGCTCGAGGCCCATTGACGAGCCGCCGTACTATCCACGTGGCAGCCTACAACACGACGCTATCCTCGAGGGGCCGGCCAAGGCGAAAAAGGAAGGGCGACGCCAGCCCGATTCCGTCAAAAAGTCACTCCCGAGAATCGTGGCTCTCATACAGTAATCGTTCTCCGTCAAAAAGGCACAACAGCAAGCAGCCTCCCTCCCTCCCTCACTTGTCAGGCGGAATTTCCAAGAGGAACTCGTTGCCGCCACAAGAGAGACAGAAACGCTCTCAAGTGCATACACTAGCGGAACATCAAGGAATCCTAGCAACTGGAAGGCTTGACTGACGCGGCATGTCTTAAGAGTTTGTGGATAGGGAAACTATCATTAGCGCTAGTGAATAATTTCCCTTGTCTCGATGCGTGTGGAACGCCGGAATACCCGTAGAATGTGGATATAGCGCAGTATGTATACCTGACGCAGGAAGGGCCTAGATTAGCACATAGAAACGTTGTCAGTCGTGTTGCAGCTTGATTCTTACGGAACAAACAAGGAAGGGAAGGATGTTCAAAGGCCTGCGTTCTCGCACTAAGGAGAAATTCGAGTTCCGGCTTCGCTTCCATGCCACTCGCGTATGCTCCCATTCCTTCCTACCATCTCATTCCCCTAACCCGTGTCACAGATTCTCCTCTTCCTTAAAAAACTTCAATAACTCATGCGCATCGTTATTGACTCATATCTCTACATAGTACGTGGTGCCTTCATTCCCATTTTTTCATCGTCCTTCCACCTCCCCCTCTTTCCCATGCAGCTACCACCGCTAGGCCATGAGAGCCTCCACGTGTCGCTCTATCAGGACACGGGGCGCCTTCAGAGCCAGACGAGCCGCGTGGCCGTGAAGAACGGCGCGTGTCAGTGGGCGGACACGCTGACGGAGGTGGTGAAGCTCACGCGCGCCAAGGGCAGCAAGGCGTTCGACGCCAAGCACTACCGCCTCGTCGTTGCCTCGGTCCGTCTCCCACTCGCCTCGCACTCCTCTCACATCGCACTCCCCTCGCCTCCCACTTCCCTTGCGTTTTAATGCTAACATTCAATGCACCAAGGCCAATCTCCTACGTATGTTGACGCTTTCCCATTCAATCACACTCTCGACGCTCGAATCCCACTCAGTCTCACGTCCTATCTATACCGCCCTCTCTCGCCGGCTTTCTGCCTCCTGTCTACCCAGGGTCCTTCCAAGGCGTCCATTCTTGGCGAGACGTCGCTTAATATCGCGGATTTCGCCGCCTTTTCGCAGCTGGACCAGCGATCATTGCCGTTGCGCTGCTGCGACGCGGGATCCGTGCTGCATGTACGTCGACTCCCAAAATTCTGATCGAAACGGTCGTGCGCGGCCCAAGGCGCGCAACACATCGCCACACGCGCTTCTTTTCTTTTCCATTTGTTCACTTTCTCTTTCATTTTCCTCTTTCTTCTCCTAGCTATCCTTCGCCGCTGAGACGTTCACGTGGCATCCACGTGTGTGCGTGTGCCATGGTTCGTGCAGGTGACAGTTCACTCCATCCCTCTCGAGACGCGTCACACGCCCAACTCCCACTCCGAGTGAGCCCCCTCTCTCTCCCTCCCCCACCTCCCCGCGCCTCCCCCCGCCTCCCCGCGCGTTCTTCCCCCCCCACACCTCTCTCTTCCGTTCTCCTTTTCCAACTCGTTCTGCCGATTCGATTCTGTCCACACAGCACAGACCGACTATTCGCGCTTCTGTAATTGCAACGATTCTGCGCTCACCTTGCCTACCTGTATGCACGAATCCTAACTGTAATCCTCCCCCTCGCCGCCTTCTTCTCGCAGCGACGAATCCGAGTCGGTCGACGGCGCGGCACCGCGTTCACCGCACTCCCTATCCTTCACGCGGCACCGGCCGTACGACACGGAGAGCGACGACGAGCGCGGAGACGAGCGCGAGAGCGGGGGCGCGGCGGACGAGGAGAGCGAGGCGGAGGAGCGCATGTACGCGGCGGCGGGTGCGGGTTGCGCGCGGTCGCGGTCGGCGCGGTACAGCAGCAGCGCGGCGTCAGAGCCCGCGGACTCTCTGCCCGCCACGCCCGTCGCCAAACCCGCAGTCGCGTCCGCTGCTCCGCTCGCCAAGGTACGCTGCGCGCAGCTGGGGGCGTTGGTTCCCCCTTGCGCGGGAGCAACGTCCGTAAGAGGTCAATAGGTAACCGGCTTGTGTGCCGCTTCATAGAATCTGGTTTCCGAGAATTCTCAGAAGTGTCTCACGTGTTGTGAGGAGGTAATGGGGGCAAGTGGTGAACAGTGTGCTTCGGGCCTCTGTCGTCGCCAACCTACTCAGCTTCTGCAGGGGTGGGGGGGTGTTTGCGCACCATACCGCTAGTCTCGGCTGGGGTCCCGTTCGCCGCAATTGCCTCTTGCCTCCTCCACTTCAACTAGCGCCTCTCTTCCGCTCCCTCCGTTTCTTCTCTCTTCCCTCTCTCTCCCTTTCACCTCCGCTGCCTCCGTCCAGTTGCAGCTCTTCACGGGCTCGGCGCGCTCCTTGACCGCGCCATCCACGCCTCCTCGCTCGCTACACTCCCCGCGAACCCCGCCAACTCTCGCGCAGGTATCCCTTCCGCACCACGTTGCCCGCCTAGCCTCAGCTTGTTGGCTCCCCACGTTCAATTCCACATTGCGCACGCGCCACCTGTTCCGCTGCATACTCCTCCCGTCGTTCCCAACACCACGTTTATCGAATCTCGCCTTCCGCAACCCGCCCCTATCCTCCGCACTCGCAGGTATCTTCTGGCCCCTCCGCGCCTGATTTTTCTCTCTCCCCGCCGCCCGCCCTCCGCGCGCACCATCTGCCTCCGCGCAAGGACGACTCCGACTACGCGCGGAACAGCGACCGCGAGTTCAGTGATGCGCCATCAGCCCTTCCGCCGCCGGCAGGCGCAATGCGCAGCCTCAGCAGCCCTCGCGCCTCGCCACTTCATTCTTCGGCGTCTGACGTGTCTCCGCCTCTCGACCCCCCGCCGTTCCTTCACCCCACCCGCGCCTCGTCCCGCCCAAGCTCCCCCTTGCGCGCAGCTGGCAATGCGCGCATGAGCGGAGCCGGCGGACTCGGCTGGCGGGGAGAGGGCGCGGGCGTGGGCGGAGTTGCTGAAAGCGTGGGGGGCGGGAGTGTAAGCGGAAGCAGCAGCGCGGGGGGATGGAGCATAGCGCGCGGAAGCAGCACGAGCGCGTCCATAAGCCGCAGCAGCAGCTGCGCAAGCAGCCACGGCGGGTGGTCCGCCGTCGGCTCGTTCCGCGGAGCGCAATCGCCCGTCAGTCGGAGAACCCTGCTGCTGGATCTTCAGCAGCAGCAGCAGGCGGGCGGAATGGTATCAGAGGTGAAAACGACACTGGCGCAAGCGGAGCGGAAAGTGGGCGCAAGCGGACAGGATGCTCCCGCGCAACCTCCTGCGCGGGCGCTGGTGGCGCAGGACAGGGCGCGGGTGAGTGGCTACGGTCAAGCGGAGTCCGCAGGCAGTTCCGCCTCGCACGCGGGGGAAGCGGATGAGATGCGGGGAGCGGAGGCCAGAGCACGAATCAGCAGGAGCAGAAGCGTGAGCGGGGGGGTTGAAGGGGGAAACGACGCGCTGGTGGCGGCGGAGGGCGCGGCTGCGCGCGATGCGGAGGAATCGCGCGTTCCGGGGTGGCAGGTGGAGCGGCTGCGGGCGCAGGTTGCGCGCGCAAGGGCGCAGCAGACGAAGGTGGAAGAGGAGCGCGACCGACTGGCGGAAGAGTTGCGCCGGGCGCAGAGCGCAGGCGGAAGCGGAGGAGCCGGAAGCGGAGGAGCGGGGACCGGCACGCTGGGTGCGTTGGGGACAACGACTAGCAGCAGCAGCAACGGCAGCGGGAGCGGGCTGTGGGGGAGCGGGTGGGAAGCGAGCGGGGGAGAGGGGAGCGGGGGGGAAGGCACACATAGCTCGACGGACGGCGGAGAGAGCAGCGGGCGGGAGGCGATGGAGGAGGCATCGCGGTTGCGGGGCGAGGTGTCGCGCGCGCGGGACGAAGCGTCACACGCGCGGGAGGAGGCGTCGCGCGCGCGGGAGGAGGTGCGGTACTACAAGGACGTGAGCGCGCGCCTGACGGCTCAAGTGGACTTGCTGCGGGTGAGTCGGCGGAGATGGCGCGGGTGAGCGCGCGGAGACGGCGCAACTGCTACTGGGACGCGCAGTTTGAGGGGAGGGGAGTGGAGAATGGGGAGAGCAGAGAGCAGTTATGGGAGAGAGGGAGGGAGTTGTGGGAATGGTGAGGTGTAGAGCGAGGAGGGTCCCACTTTGTCAGCCTTCCCTCTTCCACCTTCATTTTCGCCCCACCAGAAAATTCAGCAGAACTTTTTTAGATTTTCTTGGCCTCACCAGTTCTTTCCGTCACACGCCCGTGTCACGTGCCTGTCTCCTCGCCAGACCACCAACGACTCGCTCGCGCAAGAAGCGCGCCAAGCCGCGGAAGACGCCAGCAAGGCGCGCCGCGAGGCGCAGGAGCTGGCGGCGACGGGCAGGGAGCGCGAGCGCGCGCTGCGCCGAATGGATGGGGCCGCGGAAGAGAAGGAGCGCGCGTGGCGGGACCGACTGCAGCGCCTTGTGGAGGAGCGCGGAGATCTCGAGGCTAAGCTGCGGCGCGCGGAGGCGGAGCGGGAGGAGGCGGAAGAACAACTGCGCGCACACAGCGATTCCCGAAGAAGCGGGAACGGGGAGAGCGCAGGCGCGGGGAGCGCGGAGGAATTGCGGGAGTTGCGCGCGCGGGTGGAGGAGGGGGAGCGCGAGGTGGAGGAGCTCACGCAGGAGAGCCTGCAGCTGGCGGCGGGGCTGAGCGCAGCGCGGAGAGATGTGGCGGAGCGGGAAGCGCGGATCAAGGAGCTTCAGGTGCAGGTTAGCGTGCTGCAGCGGTGGGAGAGGCGCGAGGAGCGGCGGGGTAAGGGCGGAGACGACTGGGGGATGCGGCGGAGAGAGGAGGGCGGAGTGGATGAGAGCGGGGAATCCGCGGAGCAGGTGGAGCAGATGCAGCAGCAGCTGCGGCGGCAGGAAGAGCAGGCGCAAGAGGCGGAAGCGCAAGCGCGGCGACTGGAGGAGCAGTGCGCGGAGCTGGAAGAGGCAGCGCAGCGTGGCAGAGAGCGGGCGGAGGAGGCGGAGAAACGCGCGGAGCAGTTGGCGCAGCAGGTGGCGGACGCGGAGAGGGCCGTGCGCGAGGCAGAGGAGGCGCAGAGGCGCGCGGAGGGGCAGGCGCGACTGGCGGAAATGAGCGCGGAAAGGCTAGGCAACCGCGTGCGCGCGTTGACGCCCCTAGAATCGCGCGTGGGGGAGCTGGAAGAGGAGCTGCGCGTGGGGATGGAGCGCGTGCGCGTGCAGGAGAGGGTCAAGGGGGAGGCGGAGGCGCGCGCGCGGCAGCAGGCAGCGCTGCTGGCGGAGGTGCGGGAGGAGCTCGAGGGGGAGGTGCGGCGGCTGGGGAACCAGGTGGAGGGGCTGCAGCAGCGGTGCAGAGCGGTGCAGGGGGAGAAAGAGAGTCTGGAGGCGGAGAGGGACAGATTGGAAGGGGAGGTGAAGCAGGCGCGCGCAGCAGCGCTGGCGCAAGCAGGCAAGGCGGAAGCGGAGGCGAAGCGCGCATGGGGGGAGGTAGAATCGATGAGGAGGGCGGTTGAGTCTCTGGAGAGGGGGAAGCGGGAGGCGGAGGAGGAGGCGAAGGGCGCGCGGGATGCGCGGAGAGCGGCGGACGTGAGAGAAGAAGAGCTGTCAGTGCAGTTAGCGTCGCTGCGGGAAGTGCTGCAGGAGCAGGCGGAGCGGGCGGAGAGCGCGGAGGCGGGGCGGAAGGCGCAGCAGGCGCAAGCGGAGGCGGAAGCGGAGAGGGGCAAGGCGGAGAAGCTGCAGCAGGAGGTCCAGGGGCTGGCGGGGGAGGTGGCGCGGTTACAGGGGGAGGCGGAGCAGGCGCGGAGGGAGCAGGAGGAACGGTGCGCGGAGCAGCAGCAGGTGGCGGAGGGCAGGGAGAGGCAACGGCGGGAGGCGGAAGGCAGGGCAGCACGACTGGAAGAAGCGCTGAGGACGGTGGAAGAGGAGCTAGCGCATAGCCTGGCGCAGAGACGACACGTGCAAGAGAGAGAGGTCCAGCTGGAGGCTGAGGTGGCAGCGCTGACTGGGAATGCCGCCAGGCTGGCGACAGCTGTGCGGGCAGCAGAGGAGAGGATGAGGGAGAGCGTGGAGAGGGTGAGGGGGGAGAAGAGGGAGGTGGAGGAGAGGGTGGTTGAGGTGGAGGCGGAGAGGAGACGGCTGGAAAGGGAAGTGGAGCGGCTGAGGGGGAGGGATGCGGGTGCCGGTGGTGCGCGAGGGGAGGAGGGTAAGGCAGAGGGGAGAGCAGGGGGAGGGGAGCAGGAGGCACGGGAGATGGCAGGGAGTGGAGTGGAGCAGGAGCTGTGGGCACGGCTGGATGTGCTGCTGGGTGAGAAGGAGGAGGCGGTGCAGCGGGCTATACGCGTAGAGGAGGGGTTCAGGCGCGAGAGGGCTGCATGGGAAGCAGAAAGGGAGGAGGTGAGGGGCGAGGCGGAGAGGATGAGAGGAGAGGTGGAGACAGCGAGGGCGGAGGCGGAGCGGGCGAAGAGAGAGGTGGAGAGGGTTGAAGGGGAGCTGAGTAAGGTGAGGGTGGGTGCTGGTGGTGGTGCTGCTGCAGTGGGAGGGGAGGGGGGTGGTGGTGGAGGAGAGAAGGGGGTGGGAGAGGGGCCGGCGAGGAGGCTGATGAGTCAGATGCAGCGGTGGAGCTGGGTTAGTACCGGTGCTGCCACTGCTGCTGCCACTGGTGTGGCGACAGGTACCAGCACTGGCGATGGCAGCACAGCCGACAAGGCAGGCAGGAGTGACATTGAGACTGACAACAACCAGCAGCAGCAGCAGCAGCAGCAAAAGAGGGCGGATTCGAAAGAGGGAGGCTCGGATGGTAGCAGCAGCAGCGTGTGGGAGGAGAAGGTGCAGAAATTGCACGCAGAGGTGGAGCGGTTGAAGGCAGAGGTGCAGGCAGAGCGAGCTGCGAGGCAAGCCAGCGAGCAGCGGACTGATGAGTACACGAAACGGGTGCGGGAGCTTGAGACCCAGCTGCAGTCCGCCAGGCAGCAAGCAGCAGAGGCGGAGAGGAGAGCAGAGAGGCACGCAGAGGAGATCCCAGTGCTGCGAGCCGAGCAGGCGGCGCTGCGGCGGCAGGTGGAGGAGGCGAGGAAGCAAGCAGCAGGCGTGGAGAAGGCCCGACTGGAGCTGGAAACAGAGCAGCGGAGGCTGGCACAGCAGCAGCAGGGCGCGGGCGCAGGCGGAGGAGACAAGAAGAAAGAGTTTGAGAAGCTGCGAGGGGAGCTGATTAAAGAGAGGTTGGAGAAGCAGGTGGTGGAGGAGCGGCGTGTGCTGCTGGCGGGGCGGCTGGTAGCCATGGAGGCTGAGCTGGCAGGCTTGGAGGAGGTTCGGCAGAGGAACGCGAAGCTGGAAGCAGATGCGGAGACGATGAGGGTTGCAGCGGAGCAGCTGCAGGCGGCTGTGAAAGCCATGGAGGAAAAAATGGCTGCGGCCCATGGGAAGGATGGAGGGGTAGAGGGGGGAGTAGGTGGAGCGGTGGTTGACGGTGTGGCGTTGAGAGGGAGTGTGGTGGTTGTGGGTGAGGGGGATGTGGGAGGGAGTGTGGGTGGTGGGGAGGAGATGAAAGGGGGTGACGAGGGGTCGGCATACAGTGGAGAAGGAGGTGGAGGTGCAGGAGGGGCAGGAGGGGCAGGAGGAGCAGGAGCAGGAGGAGGAGCAGGAGGGGGAGCAGGAGGTGCAGGAGGAGGTGAGTCAGGGCGTCAAGACGTGGACTTCTGGAAGAGCTACGGGCTGCCCCATGGCCGAGTGCCCCAAGGGGGCCGGCTGAGGGAAGAGCGCGTGGCACGGGGCGGCGGAGGTGGTGGTGGGGCAGGTGCGGGAGGAGGTGGTGGGGGAGGAGGGGGCGGAGGAGCAGGGGGAGGAGCACGAGGTAAGGTTGCATCGGCGTCACCACAGCCATTTAGAACCCAGCAGCATGCGCAGGTGCAGGCACAGCAGCGGGTGCGGGCATCAAGTCCTGTAGTAGGGCGGGCAGGCAGTGGGGGGGGTGGTGGAGGAGGGGCAGGGGGAGCACGAGGGGGTGGGGCGAGTGGGGAGAGTGCGAGGAGGGGCGTGAGTCCCCTGCGTGGCGCCAGCCAGGCCCGCTCTTCCAGTCCTGTGCGCTCTGCTAGCCCTGCGCGCACTGGCAGGCAGTCTGCAGCAGGAACGGGAGCAGGAGCAGCAGGTGTGGCGTTTGGCAGTGCGACTACACGCCATGCGTCACCTGCACGCACAGCCAGACAGCAGCAGCAGCAGCAGAGTGTGGGGGTGGTGGCAGGGATGGGGGTGGGAGCAGCAGCGAGGATAGCTGCAGGCAGGGCAAGTGGAGGAGGCAGTGGGGCAGGGCATGCAGGAGGGGGAGGCAGCAGTGCGGGTAACCGGCATGTGGGCATGATGGGTGCGTCTCTCTCTCACAGCACTGCCAGCAGCGGTGGTGGCGGTGGCGCCAGCAGCGGTGGCGTTGCAAGCAGCGGCTTGTATGGGAGCCGAGGGGGAGGGGCGGCTGCGGTTGCAGCAGCAATGAGGCGGAGCAGTGACCGCAGCAGCAACCATGCCATGGCAGCAACACACGCAGAGAGCAGCAGCAGCAGCGGGCATCACGGCAGTGTGACTGCGAGCGGCGGCGGCATTGGCAGCGGCACAGTGACTGCCAGCCTGCTGGGTTGCATGGCGGCATCAAGCTTGCTGGATGAGGGCGCAACGAATCCTCTCTTTGGGGATGATGATGACGAAGAGGTATGTATAGTGAGGGAGAGAGTAGAGAGAGTGTGTATGCGATGGATAACACACTACCCCACTGCCACGTGCCTCTAAACTCCCGAGCATCCATTGTTTGCTCACCTTGCAGTCTCTTTGTTTGCTCCTGCTCTTTGAGCTTCTATTGCCCCTCTCATCCCTCTGAAGGGATCACTAATCCGTGTTATGTGCTCCCCCTCCCCTGCATTCGTTCATGTGTTGTTATACCCTCCAAATCCACCAGGTGTCCAGCTCATGTGAGGGGCTGCCCACCAGAATCACAAACCAGATGCCGTTCTTAGGGTCTGCCACTGGGAACACCACTGGCGACGTGTACAGTGCCACGTCACCGGGCATGCCTGGAAGCTCCAGCAGCAATGGCATGAGCGGTGTTGGTGGCACGAGCAGCAGTAGCAGCACGGTTATCAACTGGCGCGGCCATCCCCAAACGGTACAAGCCTCGTGGATGGGACGCGAGGGCCCAGGTGGCCAATATATGTTATAGATGGGGAAAACCCCTATGAGCACACAGAGAGGAAAGTGCAGCAGAGTCTGTCGAGTGATATAGGCGACTTACCTTTAATAAGCCAGAACAATCTTGTGGCAGATACTTGTAATGCAATTTCAGGGTGTTTCAAATGTCATGAATCATGATGATACTCGCCCCATTGTTCATATGTTGCGCACAATGATATTTGGCATGCAATTCAAGTGTTTGTGGGGACACAATGCATTTGTGCAACGGCTCATTTAGTTTCCCATTTTCATACGATATACTCAGTAGTGTAACAAAAACAAAACACTTGAACTTGCGAATTGAACCGCGCAAGAATCATCACGTCCTTCGTCAGCGGTGCTGGTCTCGGTGCTTCCATCGCGCCGTCGTCACCCTCGTAACCTATTTTAGGGCTTACCCACCACGATCCATCATCGATTCCATTTCGCAGATCCTTTCCTTCCATCACACCACGCTTCTACTAACCAGTGCCTCGTCAGCACGGCTCCGCAGCTGACGCATCGGGCCGTGGTTCTAACCAGTGCCTCGTCAGCACGGCTCCGCAACTGACGCAGCGGGCCGTGGTTCTATAAATAGCAATGACACTGTTGAGTTACTCCACCCGCTAATGCTCGTAGCGTCTAACTTTGTTTGCAACACAACCCGCGTTCCCTCTGTACGATGCCATGTCGCCGACCCCGATCCACCAATCACCGTCCACCACCCACGCTCTTCCTAGTCACCGCGCGCACGATTACCGCGCGCACTTATCCTGTTCGTCGCCGAATCTCGCAGCAGCTGCTGTCGAGGCGGCGGCATCTGCGGCGGCAGCCAGCGGTATAGGAGCCAGCCGAGTGTTACACGAGCGGTTATGCCTTCGCATCGATGTCGCCAACCAATCGCTCGCAGGTTTCGCGGAACTACACGTTTCCCTGCCGTCCGCCAAGCTTCCGCTTCTTCCGCCCCGCGATCCGTCCGCTGCGCCTGAGTCTCCCTCTAGATCGCAGGCGGCTTCCGCTCCCCCGCTGGTAGGCGCTTCCGGTTCCGCTGGCGTCGCGCGGACGCGCTCATTGGACGAGTGCGTTGCGCGTGACTTCGGGGGAGCGCGGGTGGGGGCGCAGGCACAGGAGGCGGGGGGAGACCGCGAGAACGCGGGAGATTTGGGCCCCGCGCTGTGCTTCCACGCGCGCGGATTACACATCCGCCACGTGGCAGTCGATGGCGTGGCCGCGCCGTTCTATCTGCTGCGTCCCGCCCTCCCGCGATCTAAGCGCAGGGGGCGCGACGAGGGCGGGGCGGAAAGGCAAGGGGGAAAGCGCAGATCTTCGGGAGTTAAACGAGCGGAGCGACAACGGGCGGAGAAGGGCGGGGAGAGAGGGCTAGGGCCAGACGTGGATATCGAGTTATCTAGTGGCGGGAGCGACGGTGATGGTGGCGGCAGCGACGCGGAGAGAACGGTATCAGGAGCAGGCGCGCGGATCTCATCAGGTTCTGCCGTCAAGGAGACAAAGCGGGCGCGCGGAAAGCGTCCGCGCAGGGGCGCAGGCGCAGCGGAGCGGGAAGCGCAAGCGCGGAGGGTGGAAGGGGGCGGAGCAGCGGGCATGGGGATGGGGGAGGGGTGGGATGGGACGGTGGAGGGCGCAGCGGAGAGCGGATACGCGCAGTACCTGCGGCTCGTGCACGAGGAGCGCGTACCGGAGCTGGTCGTGTGGCTGCCACGTGCTGTGACAGCAGCGCTGCAGGCACAGGCGCAGGCGCAGGCGCAGGCGCAGGCGCAAGCGCAAGCGCAGGCAAACGCGCGGGGAGCGGCAGGGGTTGCAGCAGCAAGCAGCGCGGGCGGGGCAACGAGCACTGGAGACGCGCAAGCAGCAGAGAGCAAGGAGAAGGAGAAGGAGCGAGAGAGGGAGAAGGAGAAGGAGAAAGAGAAGGAGAAAGAGAAAGAGAAGGAGAGAGAGAGGGAGGGAGCAGGAGCAGCAGAGGGCGAGGGCGGGGAAGCAGGAGCGGAGGTGGTGGTGAGAGTGAGAGTGGACTACCAGCTAGCGCCGCAGCAGGCGCCCACCTCACCCCGCACTCCCTTCAGCACCACCACAACCACCAGGAGCAGCAGCAACGGCAGCGGCGGCGGCAGTGGGGGGTGGGGGAGCGGCGGAGTGCATTTCGCGGGGGGGTGGATGCACACGGTGCTGGGGGTGCCGCGCAGGGCGCGCTGCTGGATGCCGTGCGTTGACTCGCCGCGCCACCGCTGCTCCTTCCTCCTCTCCCTCTCCGTCCCCCTGCCCCTCCGCGCCATCGCCCCCGGCACACTTGTCTCGCTCTCCCCTGGAGGGGGGGAGACTGGGGGGGAAGCTGGCGGGTGCGGACTGTGCGGCCGTGTGGGGGGGAGAGGGGAGGGTGTGGGGAACGGGGCAGGGGAAGGGGGTGAGGAGGGCAAGGGGGAAGGCGAGGGTGGTAAGGTATGTCCTGCTTGTGGAGCCTCATCAACGCCCCAACCCACCACCCTCAACTCGCACCCTGTCCCCGCACACACCCCCGTCCCGCTCCCCTCCGCACACCCGCCCCCCTCCTCCCCCCCACTCCACACCTTCACCTACCAGATGCCTGTACCAATAGCAGCGCACCAGGTGGCAATCGCCGTGGGTCCATTCGTGGAACTCCGGGATCCGCGCTGCCCCGCGCTGTCCCACTGCTGCATGCAGCCCGTGCTAGCGTCCGGTGCTCTCGCCCGCACCACCGCCACTATCGACGCCGCGTTCCGAGTGTTTGAGGACTACATGGGCTCGCCTTTTCCCTTCCCCTCGCACCGCCTGCTCTTCCTGCCAGAGGCCCACGGCGAACCCGACCCTGCTGTCTCTGCTGCCGCTGCTGCTGCTGATTCTGCAACAGCGGCAGCAGCAGGGAGAGGCAGTCAGTGCAGTGATCCGACCCGGAGCAGCAGCAGCAGCGGAAGCAGCGGGGGCAGCAGCAGTAGCCGGCGGTCGCTGTGTCCGCTGGAAGGGCGGTGTGTATCAGGAGCAGCACTAGTTCTCATAGACTCCAGCCTCCTAGTCACCGACCGGGACATTCACACCGCGCTCTCCTCGCGCCTGCGCCTCGTGCGTGCGCTCGCATCCCAGTGGTTCGGCGCATTCATCTCGGCAGAAAGCCCTGCGGACGAGTGGCTCGTGGAGGGCTTGGCAGGGCACCTGGTGCAGGTGTTCGTGCAGCGGTGCCTGGGCGGGAATGAGGCGAGTTACCGGCGTGTGAAGGCCAATGATGCCGTGTGCGCCGCTGATGTTGACGGCGCTGCTGCGCTGTGCCCGCGCCCGTCGCTCGCTGCTGCTGTCGCTGCGTCGTCTGCTGCCCATGCTGCTGCGGCTGCTGCTCTTGGGGTCGGGGAGGGGAGAGGCGGAGAGGGCGGAGAGGCCCGGGGAAAAGGGGTGGGAGGAGGAGAAGTAGGGGGAGGAGGGGGAAGAGGAGGAGGGAGAGGAGGGTACGGGGTGGAGGCAGCAGCAGCAGCGGCGTGGAAAGCATGTGCGTCTCAGTCCTCCTCCCAGCCACTGCAATCATCCTCCTCCCAATCATCCTCCCAGGCACCACAGCCGTTTGCAGCGCCGTTTGCGCTGCACCCATCGGAGCTCGTGTCTCTCGACGCAGCAGCGAAGCGGCTGAGAGCCAGCAAGGCAGTGGCAGTGGTAGACATGCTGGCACGGCAAATGGGCGCCGATGCCTTCCGGAAGCTTCTCCAGAGGCTCATGCTCCGCTCGCAGGCCACCTCCCGGCGGCTCCGCTCGCTAAGCACCGCGCAGTTCCGGCACTTAGCTAACAAAGTCGGGAACTTGGAGAAGCCCTTTTTGAAGGACTTTTTTCCGCGCTGGTTGCACTCTCCGGGGTGCCCGCGCCTGTCGCTCGCGTTTGCATACGTGCGGCGGCGGAATGTGATCGAGCTGGCTGCTAGGAGAGAAGCCACGGCACGGCCTGATCTCACTGCTCTCTCCTCCTCACCTGACGCTCCTCCCCTGCCCCCCTCCGCCACCGCCGCTGCTGCTGCCGCTGGTGGCGTTGGGAGGGACGGGGGGGCAGGCGGGGAGGGTGGGGGGGCGGGCGCGGGAGGGGAGTTTGGAGGTCTGGTGGACGAGTTGGGATGGGCGGGGATGGTGAGCATTAGAGTGCAGGAACCAGAGGGGCATTTTGACCACCCGTGCCTGCCGCTGGGCGGCGACAGCTGTCTGCTTCTGGAGCTCCCCTGCCACTCGAAGCTGGCGCTGCGGCGCGTGGCGCAGGCCGGGAAGAAAGGAGCCGGGGGAGGCGCAGGGGGGCCGCCGGGGGCAGGGGAAGAGGAGGCGGGCGCAGGGGCAGACGCGGCGGCAGCAGGAGGGGCAGGAGGAGGGGGAGGAGCGGGAGGTGGAGGTGCGAGCGGGGAGGGGAAGGGCGGGGGAGGAGACATGCCGGTGCTATGGATGAGGGCGGATCCAGACAGGGAGTATCTAGCTCACATGCGCCTCTCCCAACCCGTCCCCATGTGGACCGCCATGCTCGCTCGTGACCGAGACGTGACGGCACAGACCGCAGCTGTGGCAGCGCTGCAGGCGGTGGGGGATGTGGCGGCAGCGAGTGCGCTCTTGGCGTGTCTCTGTGATGCCTCTGTGTTCTGTCGGGTGCGTGCTGATGCAGCGCTGGCTCTCGCGCATTGCTGCACTGCCGCCTCCTTCGCTCCGTCCTCCCCGTCGCCCTCTCTCCCCCCCGCTGCTGCTGCCAACGCGACAGACCTTTCCCCTGCTCTACCGCAGACCCCCCCCGGCACTGCCGGTACCACCACTACCACCACCACCACGACTACTATCACCATCGGGACTGGTGGTGGGACCGGCGGTGGCAGCGGCAGCAGCAGCAGTGCTCTCCCAGGGTTGGAGCTCCTGCTACGTTTCTACAAGGACCGGTTCTTCGACCCGCTCACAGGCCTCCCCCGCTGCAACGACTTCACCGACTGGGCGGAGTACTTTGTCCAAATCTGCATCCCGGCGGCAGTGGCCTCAGTGAGGGATGCGCGGGGGTGCTCCCCCGTGGCAGCGGTGTCGTTCCTGCTCTCGCTGCTTCTGCACAATGATAACTCGCGCAACGCGTGGGATGACTCGCACTTTCTCTCTGCGGTCATCTCTGCCATTGCGTCGCTGAAACTCTCGCCTGACCACTTCCTTTGCAGATCTGGCACCGGCAGTGCTGCCGCCGCTGGCGCTCCCCACACGGTACACGCACACGCACACGCACAGGCGGCGCTACAAGGGGAATGGCGCGCAGCAGGGATGAGCATTACCCCCGTGCTGGCAGCCCGAGTGGTGCAGCAGCTGCAGCGCTACCTCTCCTTTGACCGCATCCTCCCCTCCTCCCTCCGCCGCGTGTCCGCCTCCTGCCTGCACGCCCTCACGCACCTCTCGCTCTCGCTGCCCCCGTCCGCCTGCGACCTCCCTGCGCTGCGCTCGCTGTTGCTCAGTCATGCCGGGAGGTATGTGCGGTGTGGGGAGGGGGAGCTGTGGGGGAAAGGCGAAGGGCGGTGGGGGAAGGACGGGGAGGAGGAGGTGGGAAGAGGGCGAGGGATGGGTGTGGTTGGGAATGGGGTAGGGGGAGGATCAGGTGATGGTGGGAGGAGGGGGTGTGGTAGCAGCAGTGATAGTAGCAGCGGTAGCAGTGGCAGCAGCAGCAGTGGCGGGAGCAGCGATAGCAGCGACAGCGACAGTAGCAGCGACAGGGAGAGGAGGAAACGGAGGAGGAAACGGAGGAGGAAGAGAAGGGAGAAGCGGGAGCAGCTTCCGCGGCTGCTGCCAGTGCTCCCGCCTCCCCCCGTGCGCCTAGCAGCCCTCTGCTGCCTAGTAGACGTGTACATGCACGAGCTGCTATCCCACACCACCACCACCGCCACCATCACCACCGCCACCACCACCACCTCTCACAAACCCCTCTCTGAATCACTCCCGCCGGCTCGCGCACTCGAGCCGGTCTCCCTAGACCCACTCCTGCGTCTGCTGCTGCATGTGACTGTGGGTTCCCATGCCGACCCGTCTCTCCGTGTGAGAGTGAAGCTTCTCGCCCACTCCTGCCCCTCCATCCGCCACCTCTGCGCTCTCCTGGGTGCTCCCTCTGTCGCCCTGCCATCCCCGTCCCCGTCCCGCCCTGCGTCTGCCGGGGCTGCCGGTGGGAGGAGCAGGGAGGGTGGTCGGAGGAGGAGCGGAGGAGGGATGCCTTGGTCTGCTGCAGTGCTTGGAGCGACATGGGGACAGGGGGGAGGAGGGGGGGGAGGAGGAGACGTTGCAGGGGGAGGAGGACGGGGAGAAGGAAGGGGAGGAGGAAGGGGAGCAGGGCTAGTGGTGTCAGCAGGGGTGTTACATCGCCTTGTCGCCTCCCTCTCCTCGCCTCACGCCTTCTCCTCCCCTCCTCTCCGCCACGCGCTCTTCTCCCTCCTCTCCTCCCTCGCAAACCTCCCCTCCTCTCTCTACCGCCCCCCACACCTCTACACACGAGCAGAGGCAGCAGCAGCAGCGGCCATACGAGCAGGGGTAGCAGGCACTGCTGCAGCAGCAGGAGCAGGAGGAGGAGGGGGTATGAGAGCAGGGGTTTCGTTAGGAGCAGGGGGATCATCCCTTAGTGCTGGGGCCACTAGACGGCCTGAAGGGGTGTCTCTTACTGTGCGCCTCCCCCGCCCCGCTCCCCCTCCCCCTCCCCCTCCCCCCCGCCTGGAGCCCATTCGCCTGAGGCTCACCCCGGGGGGAGGGGCGGGGGGAAGCACTACCAGCACGGGCAGCGTGGGGGCAAAGGGCGGAGCGGGGAGCGTGGGGGGAGCAGGGGGAGGGGAAGCGCGGGAAGCAGGGGCGGCGGGTGTGGTGGGTGGGGTGGGTGCTGTGGGTGGTGTGGGTGGTGGTGGGGAGGCAGGGGGAGGAGGGTCACGGGGAGGGGTGGAGGAGGCGAGGGTGGGGAAAGTGAAGCTGAGGTTCAAAGCAGCAGCATCCCCCTCTTCTGCTGCTAGTGCGGAAGCAGGTAGCAGTGGCGCTATGGCAGGGGCAGGGGGGGAGGCGGGGCATGCTCAGGGGGAGGTGGGGCGGGGAGGAGGCGTATCAGGGCTTGGGGCAGGGGCAGGGGATGGGGGGGGGATGCCAGGGGCGGTTAGGGGGAGGGGGGGGAAGACAAGGGGGAGTGAGCGGAGCAGTGAGAGCTTTGGAGGAGGGATGGGGGAGAGGAGTGTGGGAGGGGGAGGGGGAGAGGAAGGCGGAGGGGGAGGGGGAGGGGGAGGGGGAGGGGGAGCAGGAGCGGGATTGGGGAAAGGCAGTGGGGAGGCGAGTGCGGGGAGCCATGGCGTGGAGGGGAGGAGCGGGAGTGTGGGGGGGCGGATGAGTGCATGGGCGGAGGGGGTAGAGCAGGGCAAAGGGGAAGGGGAGGGAGATGGGGGGAAAGAAATTTCGCCAGGAGGAAAGGAGCGGGAGGGCGGGGAGGCAGGGATATGCGGTGAGAGGGAGGAAGGAGGGGTTGAGAGAGGTGGGGAGGGTGAGGAGGAGAGGAAGCAGATGGTTGCAGGGAACGACAAGGAGAGGGGCGAAGGGGATCAAGGAGTGGGGGAGAAGGGAGGTAGTGAGGGAAGGGGGGACGGTGCAAAAGCTGCGGAGAAGGAAAGCAAGGACGGGGGCGCGAGGAGCAGTGGTGGTGAGATAGGTGGGGTTGGTGGTGCTGTTGGTGGCGGTGCACATGGAGCGGAGGAGGGGAAGGGGGAGAGGGGCAGTCAAGGGACAAGGGATAATGAGGAGAAGCGAAGCAAGAAGAAGAGAGAGGAGGGGGATCATGGGCGGGCGGACAGGACGAGCAGTGGGACGCAATCAAACGAGGAGAGCGACAAGGAGAAGGATAAGGGTAAGGATAAGGGTAAGGATAAGGGTAAGGATAAGGGTAAGGATAAGGAGAAGGAGAGGGATAAGGAGAAGAGTAAGCGTGACGGGAAGAAGGAAAAGGAAGAGAGTGAGAGGAAGAAGAAAAAGCGGGAGATGAGGGAGGGGGAGACAGAAGCAGAGCATAAGGAGAGGAAGCGGCGGCGGAAGGAGGAGAAGAAGCTAAAGAAGAAGAGGGAGAAGGAGGAGAGGAGGAAGGGGGAGGCAGTGGAGGGGAAGAAGAAGAAGCGAGACGGGACGGGCAGTAGTGGTGGTGAGAGGGAGAAGGGAGGGAGGGCAGTGCAGGCAGAGCGGGATGGTGGAGTGGGGGGGGAAGGGGAAGCAGGTCGCGTGCGAGAAGATGCAGCAGGTGCTCTGGGTGAGCAGCAGCAGCAGAGCGGGCAGCAGGGCACGCAGGGCAGCACTCAGGAGAGCATGCCGAGTGGTAGAGAAGTGGAAGGGTCGGGTGGTGATGAGAGCGGTGGGGACGAGAGGGTAGGTGATGGGGATGGGGATGGGGATGGGAGTGAGCATGGGGATGGGAGTGGGGATGGGGATGGGGATAGGAATGGGGATGGGGATAGGAATGGGGATGGGGATAGGAATGGGGATGGGGACGAGCATGGGAATGGGGATACTGATGGGGATGGGGATAAGGATAGGCATGAGCATGGGGATGGGGATACGGATGGGGACGGGGATGGGGATAAAGATGGGGACGGGGATGGGCACGGGCGTGGGTATGGAGATGAGGATGAGGATGAAGACGGAGTGCATGGGGAGGATGGCGAGGGTAGTGGATGGAGTGGCGAGGAGGGGCGGCAGGTGCATGACCTGAATGGCCCAGATGGCACGGATGGCCCAGATGGCATGGTTAGTGAGCAGCTGCATGGTGCCACATCGCCTCCACCTGCCCTGCATGCTGATCGCCCCCGTGACAGTCCGATTCAGCATGTGGAGGGGCATGCGTACGCGGATGGGCATGGGCGTGAGGATGGGCATGGGCATGAGGATAGGCATGGGCATGAGGATAGGCATGGGCATGAGGATAGGCATGGGCATGAGGATAGGCATGGGCATGAGGATAGGCATGGGCATGAGGATAGGCATGGGCATGAGGATAGGCATGGGCATGAGGATAGGCATGGGCTTGGGCATGAGCATGGGCATGAGTCACAGGAGCAAGACGGACACCCAGACCCATCATCCAGCCCCCAGCAGTCTCCACCCCATCGCCAGCCACCAGCCGAGTCCTTCGCAGCGCGTGTGGCATCTCCTTGCTAGTATCGTGAGACATTATGAGACATCTCAAAAGTCAAAAGTTGCAGCGTAGTGGCGCCTCCTTGCTGACAGATTCGGATTGCTAGGAAAGGGGGGGGGACGGCTGCTGTCAAGTAGCCAACAGGCATGGGTTTGTTGGCTTCCTCTGGTAGGGTGGTAAGGCCTCTAGATGTATGAAGGCCCTAAGGATTATAGGGGCCAATTTGGATACCGTATGTTGATGGATTGTTCAGGTGGTTATTGATTAAACAACTGACTATAAGGTGAGAGCAAACGGTGCATTATAAGCAGTATCGCAAATGATCAGACCGTGTACCACTGAAAATCGGGCATTACCGTAGGTTGGACTTCAGTTCACGTCACCTTCCAAGGATCCCCAAAGGTGTTTTGCGGAAGGGGTCTCCACCATCCCTTCCTTCACTGCTCGTTCATTCATCGTGGTTTAGGTCGTTCCTACACGGTGGAAAGCGGCTCCTAATCTTCAAACGTTTCGCACCGCGACGCAAAGAATGTACAGCCCCTAAGCGCAGAAACCCATTGCGGATGATTATCACGCAATTCAGAAGTAAGACACTCGTAGCAGTAATGCTATAGGAATCCCATGGATAGCGCTTGTTATACATATATTGTAACTTATGTACTATACGTAACGACACACATGATAATTAGGGGCCAATCGGGTAGTACCGTAGTAGGCTGGTAGTTACACTGCAGGCTGGTGCTTGGGGTGGCGGCGCAGGCATTCGTAAAGTCAAGCCTCTGCGGTGCATTCCTCGAGGTTCACGCATGGATTAGGGATTACGTTCCCTTTACAGGCAGCCTCTGTTCCTTTTCTGCTCAAATCCTAAATTCCCCCCTCCGCCTTCCGCTCCCCACTCTCAGCGCG
This sequence comes from Closterium sp. Naga37s-1, assembly GCA_947471745.1. Lineage (NCBI taxonomy): Eukaryota > Viridiplantae > Streptophyta > Zygnematophyceae > Desmidiales > Closteriaceae > Closterium > Closterium sp. Naga37s-1. The sequence continues at coordinate 4,494,206 of CANJKZ010000143.1, read as the reverse complement.
CTCCATCCTCTCCGCCGCCTATCTTGTATCTGCTACATGTGTAGCAGCCCGCGCAACGCTCCGCTCTAGCCTCTCCGCGAGCCTGATTCCCTGCGCTGCTGCGCGCAGTGCGCGGAGTGGCGGAATGGATCCCATGGCGTACGCGGACGATCTCGTGCGCGAGCTGCTGGTTTTCCGCGGATTCGCGCACACGCTAGCGGCCTTCGAGGCGGAACTTGCCGCGGACAAGCTGCAACCGCCCCAGGTAATGCGCGCGCTTCGCTCCGCGCGCGCTTCCGCCATCCCCGCGCAACTTGCCGCATGTCGCCCAATTCTTTCCTCCGCCCGCCCGCCGCTCCACTTCCCACTCCTCCCGTAACCCATCCTCCCCGGCCCTTCCGCCATTCCCCCCGCGCGCCCCCCGCGCGCCCGTCCCCAGGCGCAGCGCGTGGTGCATCACATCATGCGCGAGGTCATCCCCGCGCTGGACTGGCGCGCGCTCGCGCGCCTCTTCCTGGTGCTCCGCCAGCGCTTCCTGGCGCGCGCGGACGGCGCGAGCTGCGCGGCGCTGGAGGAGCTGGAGATGGGCGTGCAGCGGCTGTTCATGGTCACCGCGATGCGCGCGGGCAGGCGCGCGGAGGTGGTGCGCGTGCTGGAGGACATGGGGGAGAGCGTGCAGGCGCTGCTCATGACCGCGCCCCATGACTGGACGCTCTGGTTCGGTACGGCCTGCTCGTGTGGTGTGGTAACGTGGTAAGGTATCCTGGTAACTTAACAGCGTTGAGAGTTGGTGACTGGGCAGGACAATGCCATGGCGCGTGCTGCATTCACATCTCATCACGCCATACCCTGTCCTGCCCTGCTGCAGCGTGCAGGGCCTGCCCTCCTGCCTTACCACACAGAGCACTCATGCCATGCTGCCGCACTGCCTGTGCTTGCCTGGCGCACACCTCCCATTCACCCCTTCCTTTTCACCACTCCCTCTCACACCACATCCTTTCACATACCCCCCCGTCCCTCCGCCAAGCCCCCCTCCCTCCCTCACACCCCATGCCCCTCTCTTCCCTCTCCCTCACCCCATGCCGCTTCCCCAATCCCCCAAACCAGCGGCGCCGTACATGCGGCATCCGGAGCAGCACCCGGCACTGGCGGTCTAATTCACTTCACCCGTTGCCATCCCTCCCTTCTCCCTTCCTTTCAACCCTCGCTCCTCCTCTTCCTCTTACCCCATGCACCCCCCTCTCCCCAACCAGCGGCGCCGTACATGCGGCATCCGGAGCAGCATCCAGTGCTGGCGGTGTATTTCACCCCCGAGTGGGCGGACAGCTTCAAACCCATTGCCCCCCTTCCCTTCCCCCGTCCCTGCTCCCTTCCCTCCCCTTCCCCCAACCAGCGGCGCCATACATGAGGCATCCGGAGCAGCACCCGGTGCTGGCTGTGTATTTCACCCCCGAGTGGGCGGACAGCCTCACCGCCTCGCTCACCAACTTCCTGCACCGCCTCTTCCACTCGCTCCATATCCCGCCCACCTCACCTCCACCCACCCACCCGCCTGCCCACGCCTCGCTCGCTCTCCTTCCCGTCCCGTCTCTTCTCGCCCGTCCCTTCACGTCCCTTCACGTCCCTTCACGTCCGTTCACGTCCGTTCACGTCCCTTCACGTCCCTTCACGTCCCTTCACGTCCCTTCACGTCCCTTCACGTCCCTTCACACCCTTAGCTTCACGTTGCGTCTCTGTCATCCTTGTCTAAACCCAATCTTATCAGTCTCTTTCCCATGCCACGCACAACCCACTTTCCGTTCTGCTGCGTGCTGTTTTTTTCTAAATCTCCTCATAAGTCGCCCTGTTAGGCAGACATGCCTCTTGTCCCTCACTTTCCCAACTGTACTCCACTGCACTGAATCTCACTGAACCGCACTGCACCAACCCTTCAACCATTCAACTCCCACTACCCATGTGCTCCTTAACTCCGCACGTCCCCTCCTCTCTCCCTCCAACTCTCACCGGTGCGATCGATTGGCCCCAACACAAGGCTCGTCGAGGCCGCAGCAGCCGGCGCTGCTGCGCTTCTGTGAGGAGCAGAGGCGAGCGCACCACCTGCTGGCAACCAACGACCATGCACAGCGCCAGATCGCGCGCCTGCGCCTGCTGCTGCGCGCACGCGACAAAGACCTTTCCCTGCTCCGCCAGTCAGCCGCCCAACCCTCTCTCCCCTGGACTTCCCCTCTCCTTCTCGGACCCCTCCGCTCTTTCTTCCACCTCGCTCCCTCCCCTCTCCTCCGTCTCCGTCCCGTCTCGATCCCCTCTCCCTTTCCTTTCCATCCCCTTTCCGTTTCCTGCTGTCTGTTAGGTATTTGCGATGCGTTACGCCATCTTTTCTCTCTTGCATGCACATCACTGCCCGCAAACTTTCCCTCATCACCCCTCCTTCTCTTCTACGTTTCTTCGCTCGCCTTTCCTTTCTGTCATCCAATCGGCTCCCCTTGTTTCCCTGATTTCTCCCTTGCCTCTCTTCCCTCTCCCTCTCTCCTCCCACCCATCTCCACCCCACTCCATCACCCATTACCTTCAGAAAGCTCCAAACTTTGGCTCCGGATGAAGACCCTCTCTTTCCCACTGCACCCTTCTCCACCTATCTACACCACCACCCCTCCCATGCCCCCTCCACCTCTGCCGCCCCTCCAACCCTCCACACGTCTCCTCCCCCTACATTCCCCCCATCACCGGTCCCTTTGCCTGTGCAATCTCCCTTGTTGCCAGAAGCAACAGCAGCAGCAGCATCATTATCAGCAGCAGCAGGATGTGCAGCAGAGGGGGGGAGGGGAGAGGCAGGCAAGGAGCGATCGGAGGCAAGGGGAGCAGGCGGGGACGTGGACGGTGGGAGGGATAAATGGGTGGGTGGGGAAGCTGGGGCGTGGGGGGGAACAGGAGAGTATACAGCAGCAGGTGAGAAGGTAGGGCGTGGTGAGGCTCCTTCAGCTTTTCACACTCCTGCTCCTGCTTTTGACACTACAAGTGCTGCCGATGCTACAGCTGCTGATGCGGGTGCTAACACAGGGCAGCTTCCAACCCATGGTGATGGTGATGCAACTGCCGCTCCTCCTGCTCATACAACTGCTACCGCTGCGACAGCGGCTGTGGGGGGGACGGGCGTGGTGGGTATGGTGGAGGGGTGGTTTGGGCGGAGGCAGGGGTGGGGGAAGGCCAAGAATGGGGGTCCTGGGGCCCAGCAGCAGGGTAGCGCGGGCATGGTGAGTGATGCCAGTAGTTCCGCCAGCCATGCTGCCTCATCCGTTACTGCTCCACCGCTTCTCCCTGCAACTTCTGCTGCTGCTGTGGCGGCTGGAGCAGGTGAGCACGGGGAGAGTGGCAGCAGTGCTGGTAGTGGCAGCAGCAGCGGTGGCAGCAGAAGGAGTGGCAGCAGCGGCAGTGGCACAAGTGGGAGTAATACCGGGAGCAGGGCAGTGGCGGTGCAAGCGATGGTGGGGGGAGGCAGCATGTCGCTGGTTGCCCTTTCTCGCGAGATCAAGAACGCCAGACAGGCCAACCTTCTTCTCCCAGGCACCACCAGTGCTGCTGGTGCTAGTGCTGCTGGCAGCCAGGGCAGGAGCAGCAGCAGCAGTGGCAGTGGCAGCAGTGGCAGTGTTAGTGCAGCAGCGGGTGGGGCGGGGGGGGGGGAGAAGGAAGCGGGTGGTGGTGCGGAGAGGGATGGGGGGAAGGCGGAAGAGAGGGAGGCACAGGGTGGGTTAGAAGCGGTGTTGGGGGAGAGAGTAAGGGCTGGAGGGCCAGGGGTGGTCTGGGTGGGGGGGCTTGTGACGCAAGGCGCGGAGGCAGGTGATAGGGCGGGGATGGAGGCGGAGCGAGGGGTGCAAGCGGGGAGAGCGGAAGGTGGAACGGCTGGGGAAGGAGTGCGAGAGGACAGGGAAAGGCATGGTGCAGTGGAAGGGAGGGGCGAGGCAGGTAGCAGGGCATTACACTCTGAGAACGGTGTGAGTGGAAGGGATGACGTGAGGGTAGGAGGGGTGGTGGAAGGACGAGGAGGGAAGAGGGGGCGAGGTGGGAGCGGCGGAGCTGCATGGGAGATGGCAGAAGCAAGGGAGGAGGAGGGACGCGCTGGTGACGGCATGTTGCATGCAGAGTCGCAGGTAGTTCCTGCTGTGATGCAGTGTATGCGGGGTAGGTTGTAAAATGTGCACACACACACGTGCCTCGTTGTGCGCAGCGCAACACACCCCTCTGCTGCTCTGCGGAGCAGCCCCCCTCCATATGTCTGTGTATACCTCCTCCGTCTCTGCCATGCTATTTCCGGGATTGTCCTGCGTTGCAAGCAGCCCTGTCAGAGCACCTCTTGTACCCTTTCCCCTGCCTTCCCCCCCCCCCAACCCCCCCTCCCGGCTTCCATCCTTGTTTCTCCTCAACCTCCTTTTTTGTATTCATGGTACGGCATGGCATGGCATGGTATGGAGCACAGGAGGTGTACGCAGCGCATGCAGGGCCCATCACCCGCTGCCGCTTCTCCCCTTCAGGCGCCAACATCGCCAGCGCCTCTGCCGATGGCAGTATCAGGTCCGCACACTCATTCCCATCCCATCCCACAGCTGCTGCTCACTCTCATTCTTCTCATTCTCGCTCCGCTCCGAGTTGCTCATTCTGCCTCTTTGCTGCGCCTCCCACATGCCACACCCTGCCACATGCCACCTCTCACCGCTATTCCCTGCAGCAGCAGTGCCCCCTGTTTCCGCTGCAAGTCCAACCCGCAAAGCTCCATTCACTAACCCTCAACTGCCGATCACCCATTGTGCAGAATATGGGAGCTGGAATGTTCTCTGTTTCTCACTCACACAAGTCACCTTTCCCGTCGTCTCTATCCATAACTCATTGACCCCCCTCACACCTCAACACGCCCATCACCCATGGTGGTGCAGAATATGGGAGCCGGAGATTTCAGAGGGAGCAGCGGAGGGGCGGGGTGGGGCTGGCGTGGTGGTGCGGGGGCAGAGGGACGCGGCGATCCTGGGGGATGCTCCCGTGCAGGCCCTTGAGTGGGACGCCAAGTCCGACCGCCTGGTACGATGAATTGAAATAACTTTTGAGAATTCTCAAAAGTGGTGGTGCGGGGGCAGAGGGACGCGGCTATTCTGGGGGAGGGGGATGCTCCCGTGCAGGCTCTTGAATGGGATGCCAACTCCGACCGCCTGGTACGATGCGCTCATGCATGTACATGCATGCATGCGTGCGTGCGTGCGTGCATACGCACATGTTAAGGAAGCCCACTCGCAAGTGATGACAGACAGACAGACACCCATGCTCGCGTACGCACGCACGCACACCCATTGCACTAGCGTCCACATGCGGTGATCTTTGAGGCGCCTCAAGAATGGCACCAGCGTTCACATGCGCCGCATACCACTCCCACCTGCTAAACTCTCCCAACCCTTCCCTTCCCCACTATGCTTGGCTTTGAGAGACTCCACCAATCGCCTCACACTTCAAGTCTCTCTCTTTCTCTGTGCGCATGATGCATGTGTGGCAACAGCTGCTGGCAGGGCTGGCAGACGGGCATGTGAAGGTGTGGAACGCACACTCCAAGCACATGCTCTCTGACGCCCCGCACCCACAGCCCTACACCAGGTACGCCCCGCACCCACAGCCCTACACCAGGTATGCCCCGCACCCACAGCCCTACACCAGGTATGCCCCGCACCCACAGCCCTACACCAGGTATGCCCCGCACCCACAGCCCTACACCAGGTATGCCCCGCACCCACAGCCCTACACCAGGTACGCCCCGCACCCACAGCCCTACACCAGGTATGCCCCGCACCCACCGCCCTACACCAGGTATGCCCCGCACCCACCGCCCTACACCAGGTATGCCCCGCACCCACAGCCCTACACCAGGTACGCCCCGCACCCACCGCCCTACACCAGGTATGCCCCGCACCCACAGCCCTACACCAGGTACGCCCCGCACCCACCGCCCTACACCAGGTACGCCCCGCACCCACAGCCCTACACCAGGTATGCCCCGCACCCACCGCCCTACACCAGGTATGCCCCGCACCCACCGCCCTACACCAGGTATGCCCCGCACCCACAGCCCTACACCAGGTACGCCCCGCACCCACCGCCCTACACCAGGTACGCCCCGCACCCACCGCCCTACACCAGGTACGCCCCGCACGTGCAGATGTGAGGCGACTTCTGAACACTTTGGCTGGCATCTCTGAGCAGCTCGATTGCTCTCTGCTGTTCGTGAGTCGCCTGAAAGAACCCCTTCCGTTTGAGCAGCACGGTCAGCCATGCTTGCGTGCATGCTTGTGTGTGTGCATCTTCTCGACTCTCTGTGTGTGCACACTCTCTGTGTGTGCGGAGTTGTTACTCAACTCAGCAGTTGCCCCCCCTGTGTGTGTGCACGTGCTGCCTGCCCTGCAGACTGCTGGACATTCGTTCCAGCCCAACAGAGCACCTCTTTGCATGTGCTGCAGCAGCCTTCGACCACCAGCACCACTCTCCACCCCTCACATCATCTCTCCAACCCACGTGAGTCTCATACTCCCTCCTTTCCTCGCCCTTTTCTCTGCTCATCCTTCTCTAAATCACGCACTTGCATCGGCCCTTCGTCAACCACACTCCACCCACCCTCTCCTCTTCCCCTACTTTCTGCAATCCCCACTCACAATCCCCTCCCATCCCCAACCCCCCATCCCCCACTGCGCATCCTCCAACCCACACATGCCCCAATGGAATCCGGGCACTCTTCCTGGCCTCTCAGTCCCCAGCGTGCGTAATCGGCCCGTCAACCACTTCCCCCACCCACACCTTATGGATGCATATCTCTCTGGAGCCTCCGCACCATGTCACTCCAGGTGCGCTTCACCCTCCTGACCCAGCTCCAAAGTGTCTTGTAAAAAACGTTCAGTAAACCTAGCGTTTTTGTCAGTCGACTGTAACGTGACTGGTGAGTCGTCTCAAAGTCCCCCCACCCACACCTTATGGCTGCATATCTCTCTGGAGCCTCCGCACCATGTCGCTCCAGGTACGCTTCACACATGCATGCATACATCATTCTGTGAGTTGCTTCATCTGTGCAGTGTGTGTCTTGTCAGTCTCCTAAAAAATTGTCCCCAAAAGCGGTCTTTAAAAAGGTGTCCCTATGCTGCGTGCACACAGGGCTCTCTGCCACATGGTAAACGTCTGACTATCTTCCTTCGTCCATCCCTTGTGAGAATCACTCAGGGCTGCCACATGGTAAACGTCTGACTATCTTCCTTCGTCCATCCCTTGTGAGAATCACTCAGGGCTGCCACATGGTAAACGTCTGACTATCTTCCTTCGTCCATCCCTTGTGAGAATCACTCAGGGCTGCCACATGGTAAACGTCTGACTATCTTCCTTCGTCCATCCCTTGTGAGAATCACTCAGGGCTGCCACATGGTAAACGTCTGACTATCTTCCTTCGTCCATCCCTTGTGAGAATCACTCAGGGCTGCCACATGGTAAACGTCTGACTATCTTCCTTCGTCCATCCCTTGTGAGAATCACTCAGGGCTGCCACATGGTAAACGTCTGACTATCTTCCTTCGTCCATCCCTTGTGAGAATCACTCAGGGCTGCCACATGGTCCACGTCTGACTATCTTCCTTCGTCCATCCCTTGTGAGAATCACTCAGGGCTGCCACATGGTAAACGTCTGACTATCTTCCTTCGTCCATCCCTTGTGAGAATCACTCAGGGCTGCCACATGGTAAACGTCTGACTATCTTCCTTCGTCCATCCCTTGTGAGAATCACTCAGGGCTGCCACATGGTAAACGTCTGACTATCTTCCTTCGTCCATCCCTTGTGAGAATCACTCAGGGCTGCCACATGGTAAACGTCTGACTATCTTCCTTCGTCCATCCCTTGTGAGAATCACTCAGGGCTGCCACATGGTAAACGTCTGACTATCTTCCTTCGTCCATCCCTTGTGAGAATCACTCAGGGCTGCCACATGGTAAACGTCTGACTATCTTCCTTCGTCCATCCCTTGTGAGAATCACTCAGGGCTGCCACATGGTAAACGTCTGACTATCTTCCTTCGTCCATCCCTTGTGAGAATCACTCAGGGCTGCCACATGGTAAACGTCTGACTATCTTCCTTCGTCCATCCCTTGTGAGAATCACTCAGGGCTGCCACATGGTAAACGTCTGACTATCTTCCTTCGTCCATCCCTTGTGAGAATCACTCAGGGCTGCCACATGGTAAACGTCTGACTATCTTCCTTCGTCCATCCCTTGTGAGAATCACTCAGGGCTGCCACATGGTAAACGTCTGACTATCTTCCTTCGTCCATCCCTTGTGAGAATCACTCAGGGCTGCCACATGGTCCACGTCTGACTATCTTCCTTCGTCCATCCCTTGTGAGAATCACTCAGGGCTGCCACATGGTAAACGTCTGACTATCTTCCTTCGTCCATCCCTTGTGAGAATCACTCAGGGCTGCCACATGGTAAACGTCTGACTATCTTCCTTCGTCCATCCCTTGTGAGAATCACTCAGGGCTGCCACATGGTAAACGTCTGACTATCTTCCTTCGTCCATCCCTTGTGAGAATCACTCAGGGCTGCCACATGGTAAACGTCTGACTATCTTCCTTCGTCCATCCCTTGTGAAAATCACTCAGGGCTGCCACATGGTCCACGTCTGACTATCTTCCTTCGTCCATCCCTTGTGAGAATCACTCAGGGCTGCCACATGGTAAACGTCTGACTATCTTCCTTCGTCCATCCCTTGTGAGAATCACTCAGGGCTGCCACATGGTAAACGTCTGACTATCTTCCTTCGTCCATCCCTTGTGAGAATCACTCAGGGCTGCCACATGGTAAACGTCTGACTATCTTCCTTCGTCCATCCCTTGTGAGAATCACTCAGGGCTGCCACATGGTAAACGTCTGACTATCTTCCTTCGTCCATCCCTTGTGAGAATCACTCAGGGCTGCCACATGGTAAACGTCTGACTATCTTCCTTCGTCCATCCCTTGTGAGAATCACTCAGGGCTGCCACATGGTAAACGTCTGACTATCTTCCTTCGTCCATCCCTTGCATGCTGCGTGCGCACAGGGCTATCTGCCACTGGGAGAATCGCCTCCACTCATCACATCCATCTGCCTCAACCACAACGGAAGAATGCTCGCTGCTGCTGCTGCTGACGGCACCCTCAGACTCTTTGGTAACTGTTCTTGGCTTGGGACACGTCAAAATCAGACCGCGTGCAACCCACCCGATTTTTCAATGCAACACAACCAGTTTCCGTTCCCATTCCTATTAGCTGCCCTCCGCTGTTGCTCCTCTCGCTCCCCTAACTTGCCTGGCCCCACCTGTCCCTTACCCATCACTACACACCTTTATTTGAGTGTCTCTGGTGTCTCTGTCCCTTGCACCCCTCCCCAACACACCCCTCTGCCTGCAGACGTGAATGCAGCATCCCAGATCGCATGTTGGCCAGTCACCCTGCCAGGCACCTCCCCATCATCCTCCTCCTCCTCCTCCTCCGCGCACCCCCTCTCCCCCGCTGTCTGTGTGCGCTTCCTCTGGGACCACTCCTCGCTCTTCTCACTCTCCGCTTCAGGCCAGGTCAGTCCTCCGCTTCTCCCTCCTTCCACCCACCTCCTCACCACCTGCCTCCTCTCCCCTCCCCACCTCCGTGCCCCTGCATCTCTCCACACCTGCCCCATAGTCAAGTTCATCGCTGTTCGCCTCCCTCGCTCTACTCGTGTCCGTGTTCTGTCCGTGTTCCTCCCCCCTCCCCGCCTACACTAACTCTCCGCCCTTGAGCTAGTTCCAGTGGAGGAGTGCACCACTGTCTCCATGCACACTCTCTGTGTCCTCTCCGCACCCAACATGGCAGATAACGGAGTGGAGTTTGCACCAGCAGGGCCAGCTGTTGCGCCACTTCGATGCATCCAGGTGCGAACCTCCCCATCCCAACCCTATCTCAACCCTGCTCCTCGCGTCCTTTCATACTCTCATTCTCCCATCCTCTCTTCCCATGGTCCCCTTCATCTGTATGCATGTCTCTGCCTTTTCGTTCGTCTCTGTGTGTGCCCCTGGCAGTTACTGCATGCACCCACCGGGCAACACAGGGCCAGCCCCATCCACCCAAGGCAGTGCGGGCTCTCACTCCCACTCCCACTCCGAGAGCCAGTCCCCAGTGCTCTCCCCACGCGTGCCGCTGCTCTCAGCGCGCTCGCTCCTGCTGCCTCACGAGCTAGCCATTGACTCGCAGGGATCGCACCTCCTCACCACCTCCTCCTCCCACTCACCCCAACTCCTCGATGTATGTGCCCCGTCTCTTGCTCTCCGCTCTCACTGATGTCTCTTCTCTTTCCATTCTTCTCCTTTTCTCCGCTCTCCCCTCGCTCCTCTCTCTCTACTTTCACTTCTACCTCTCGCTGCCCTCCCTCCTCCCCTAAATCATCACCGTCTTGAGATCCAAAGTTGAAAAGAATATCAATCGTCACCTTCTCTTCACCACTATTTTCGCACCCACCTCCAACTCCTCTCTCCTCCTTCCCTCATACACCTTTCCTCTTCCATCAATCCCTCTCAACACCACCGCCGTCATCACTCAGCACCCCATATCCCATGCTCCCATCTTCCTTCCCCTCTCCTCCCGGACACCCCTCCCCGTCCCCTCTCGTGCCCTCCATGCAGCTGCGTCTCTCCCACCCAGTATGGCACGAAGCGGCCACACATGCAGCGCCCGTCACCACAGTCGACTGGCACCCCACAGCACACGCCTTTGCCTCTGGCTCCGCAGATCACACTGTACGGGTCGTCTCACTCTCATGACACACTATGCCGCCAGGGTTGTCTCCCCCTCCCCTTATTGAATAGGCTGCTTCCTGTTGCTGTTGCTGCTTTGCAACAGCCTTTCTCCTCACAAATTGCAGTGGCAGACGGCTGTTGCTATCTGTTTTATGCTTTGTGTAATGGCTTGCTAGAAGGGTGTGGTCACAATTGTTTTTGTGCTGAAGGCAAGCACGTAGTGTGCGAGGTATCTTGCCTTAAACAATGCGCTGGTCAGTTTGGTTGATATGCGCGCCTGTAGTGCAGGTGCCATGCACGACTGGAAATACAATTGTAATTTGACATATATCTGCCGAATTATATAGATCCAAAAGGTTAGAACCTAGTAGGGAGGTGTGAAATGGTTTAAATTAGTGGAAAAGGAAAAAAAAAAAAATCACTGTATTTCTACAGAAAGTATGATGCGTTGGTCGGTTCGGTCAGTATGCACGCTTGTGTGCAGGTACAAGGTGGAGCGGGAACTCTGAAATCTCCCAAATTATGTGGATCCAAATGGTTAGAACCTAGTGTTGTTTAAGTAGAAGGCATAATCTAGTGGACTGACAAGAAAATGGAACTAGCTGCATCTCTACAAACATAAGTAATGCACTGGTCAGATTGGTCGGTTTGCCTGTAGTGCAGGTACCATGCACGACTGGAATGCCTATATTGTTACAACGTAAGAATGACTAGAATGAGGACAGTACAGGATTGTATAGTCCTAACCCTAAAGTGTTGTACCCTTTAGGGTATGCCCCACTACAGCCTACAGAGCAAATACAATTTGACACACCCCCATAGGCAAAGTGGGGGATAGCAAACACAACAGACGGCCACAAGACCAGTCAAGCAAGAGAACAAGTAAAGCAAAGCTCAGAGTGGATCACAAGGTCACCACGCATTCTGAGCACAAGCAAGCGGCCACAAGGCCAGTTCACATGCAGAGTTTATAATAGCAAAGAGCAGTACACTGATCACAACCTAGCAAGTGTAAGCATGCAGGTATTCTCATATATATCAGTGTACAACAAGAGCAAGATCAAGAGACAAGCAAGTGAGGCAGAGTGGGCACAAGCCCAAGAGCATTGCAGAAACGGTGATGATCACTAGACCCAAGGGCCTTGGTGAAAACGTCAGCAGTGTTGGCCCGAGTGGCAACGTAAGCAAGACGAAGCTGACCACGTTGCTGCAGCTCTCGCGTGAGGAAGTAACGGAGAGCAATGTACTTTGTTTTGTGCTCCAGTCTCTGGTCCTGACACAAGGCAATCATGTCCTTGTTGTCGACGTACAAAACTGGAGTAGAACGAGGCTGCTCACCCAAGTCGGTCAGCAGGTAGGTCAGCCACCAGAGCTCCTGTGCAGCCATAGCCCCAGCGTAGATCTCGGCCTCACAGCTGGAACTAAGTACAGAGGAAGAGCGAGTGGACCTCCACGAGACAGAACCAGTGCCGAGGCTGAAGCTGTACCCCTGTGTCGACCGGTGAGTAGTCTGGTCGTCAGCCCAAGAAGCGTCTGAGTGACCGGTGAGAACAACTGGACCCCGTCCTCCAAGCACGAGCCCCATGCCCGATGTGCTGCACAAGTAACGCAATACCCTCTTCGCAGCATCCCAGTGCATCTTTCGATGTCTACCGGGAGCAGGCCTGTCGTTTCGTTTTGGGCCTCCCGGACAAATCAGGGGGCCCGGCATGTATGACCCTGTATTTAGCAGGGTTGGGGCGAATCTCGGCCCTTTAGGCTTCAGGGCTGGAAAAATTTCCTCCCTTGTATCAGGTTTGGCGCGGAAAATTCTGGAGCCTCATTTCAACTACTAAGCTTACAACTACGTTTGAGATGAACCACAAGCAAATACGACATAAAGAGAATTAGTTAGCGTCATATCACTACGCACGCTTTGCAGGCTTCCTAGCCTTTGCAGAACCGATGATCTTGCGCACTTCTACCCACTCCACAGGATAGTTTGTGTGCACTTCTACCCAACCCGTCACCCACTCCACAGAGAGCGAGCTGTGATTGGTTCAAGCACAAGTTCTAGGTTGAGTTGAATTTGTGGCCCAACCACGCAACTCGAAATTTGCCAGGTTGGATGCAATCAGGTTAGAAACGAAGGGGAGAGGAGAGGGAGGAGTGTTGGGGGGGGTGGAGGGGAGGGGAAGGGGGGGCTCGAAAGATCTTGTTCCAGGGCTCGCCTAAACTCTACCCTTTACACACCAGGCCTAAGCCCAAAATCAGCCCTGTAAAGAATCAGGGCCAGAATATTTCCAACCCATCAATTTCAGTTTTCAAGGGCAACCCAGCCCTGGAATTCAAGGTCCAGCAGGGCAAACGCCCTGCAAGCGACAGCCCTGACCGGGAGCCACGTAGCGAGCCAGGAGGCTGAGAGGGTACGCGAGGTCAGGTCGTGTGCACGTCATCAGGTACATGAGGCAACCCACAAGCTCTGGGTGCGGACCACTCGGCTCTACGGACTCGTCCGAAGGTGGAGCTGAGAGCGAGTGGCCGGTAGACAGAGGAGTGGGCTGTGGCGAGGACCACGTGAAGTCGAAGCGCTGAAGGACCTGCTGCACCATGTGTGACTGAGTGAGGGTGATGGTGCGGCGTGCTCTGTCCCGAGTGATCTGCAAGCCAAGGTAGCTCCGCAGCTCACCCAAGTCAGTGCAAGTGTGTCTCTCCTGCAGCTCCGCCTTCACCAAGGCCAGAGCCTCAGTGTCAGCAGTAGCAAAAACCAAGTCGTCAACGTACACAAGAACGTAGAACGGCGGCAGAGAAGTGTCTGTGCGCGGAAACAGCGAAGGGTCAGCAGACGAGGGAGCAAAGCCAAGAGCCGCAAGTGTAGTCCTCAGAGTGTCGTGCCACTCGCGAGGTGCCAGTCGGAGGCCGTAGACTGGTCGCCGAAGACTCCACTTGGTACCCTCAGGAAACGACCCAGTGAAGCCACGTGGACGGCGCAACCAGATAGCCTCGTGAAGGCTACCCTGCAAGAAGGCTGTCGAGAAGTCGAGGGAGTGCAGCTCGTAGTCGCGTTGTGCTGCAACGTGCAGTAGCACCCGAAGAATGGTCATCTTCGGGGTGGGGGAGAAGGTCTGAAAGAAGTCGACCCCCTCACGCTGACTGAAGCCTCGAGCAACGTAACGCGCCTTGAAGGCAGGCGGAGAACCCGGCGGCCGCTTCACTCTGAAAATCCACATGCCATCGACTATGTTCGCCCCAGGTGGGGGAACGTCGTCGACGTAGGTGCCTGTGGACTTCCAGGAAGCCATCTCTGCGTCCATGGCTATCTGCCACTGAGAGGAGTACGGACTCGTGATCGCCTCTGCGTAAGTGCTTGGGGTCGGGATGTCTGGTGCATCCGGGTCTCCCTCAGGGCAAAGTAGCGAGGACGCGAGATGCGGTGCAGCGGCCGCGAGGCACTCAAACTCAAACTGCCTGTCCTCAAGGACGTCACAACCAAGGGCAAGCTCACCCCCGACGGACGGAGGACAAGAAGAGTCAAAGACAAGACTCGCAGCGAAGTCAAGGCGGCACAAAGCGGCAAAGTCAACAAACTCAGTGACTAAGGCAGACGCAGCAGCAGACTCAAAGGAAGGGTCAGTCACAACTGTGGCAAGGAGACGAGTGACAGTCAGACTGGCAGCACGAAAAGGTCTAACTCAGGGTCAGGAACGTGAGGAAGAGAGGACGCAGGAGGAGAAGGCAGGACAACACGCTGTGGAACAGAGGAAGGACGAAGTGCCATACGGTGAGTGCCTGGCACAGCGGGAGCACGAGGACGGACAACACGACGACCGCGAACAGGAGTGGAAGCACGAGTCTCAGGCTCACAACGCTCAGGAGTGGACGCACGAGTCTCAGGCTCACGACGCTAAGTCAGGGACGCAGTGACCTCAGTGTGAGGAGCAGGAGCAGGCAACGGGGAGCCAGGCATTAGCTGTGGCTGAGACTGGTCAGTCGGAGGGAACAGTAGTGGAGGAGTAGTACCAGGAGCCGGGAACTCAGTAGCAGCAGGTGGGAGACTGAGAAGGCGACTAAGCGCAGACGGCAACGGCTGAGTAGCAACAGCACCCCCAGAACCAGTGCCTCCAGCTCCAGTAGCAACAGCACCCCCAGAACCAGTGTCTCCAGCTCCAGTAGCAACAGCACCCCCAGAACCTGTGTCTCCAGCTCCACCACCGGGACTGCCCCAACGAACAGCCCACTCGCAAAGCTGCAGCGGCGAGAGAGACTCCTGCGGACTAGCACCACTAACTCCAGTACCTCCAAGAGCACCTCCAGTGTCAGCACCTCCAGCACCTCCAGCAGTACCTGCACCTCCAGTACCTCCAGCAGCGCCTGTGCCTCCGGGACCAGGAACACCAGCACCAGCACCTCCAGGGCTAGCACCTCCAGAACCTGAACCTCCAGCACCTCCAGCAGCACTTGTGCCTCCAGTACCAGGAACACCAGCACTAGCACCTCCAGGGCTAGCACCTCGAGAACCAGCAGCTCCAGCACGTCCAGCGCCACCACCCGGACTGCCCCAACGGACAGCCCACTCGCGAAGCCGCTCCGGCGAGAGAGACGCCTGGCGAAGCACACCAGGACTACCCGCAGCAGCACCCACAGCAGCGGCACCTTCAGTACCTCCAGCTCTAGTAGAGCGAGCACGGCTAGCTCCACCACCAGGGCTGCCCCACTGGACAGCCCACTCGCGAAGCCGCTCCGGTGAGAGAGTCGCCCGCCGACGTGCAACAGTGCCACCAGTACGAGCAACCACAGTACCACCAGTAGCAGAACCTCCAGCTCCAGCAGTCCCAGCACCTCCAGCTCTAAGACGGCTAGCTCCACCACCAGGGCTGCCCCACTAAACAGCCCACTCGCGCAGCTGCTCCGGCGAGAGAGCCTCCTGCCAACTCGTAGCAGGACCACCAGCACCAGTACCTCCAGCACCTCCTGTACCCAGAGGACACTCAACACCCCCAGAACCAGCACCCCCAGCGGTACCACCTCCTGCAGCACCAGAGTCCTCAGCGACAGGCTGCAGTGGCGGTGAAGACGGTCGAGGCAGAAACCCAGGAGGGACAGCCAAGCGTGCAGAGCGGCGAGGGGTCACTGTGGCAGCAGGAGCCGGGTCACCCCCCTCAGCTGGGCCAGAGGTGTCTGAGGAGACCTCCAAAGGCTCAACCAAGGGGGGTGGGTCTACCTGAGACACACCTGAGGGAGCGGGACCAGGAGGAGGGAGGGGGGCTACCGGGGGGGGGTCGTCCACCAGGGTGAGAGGCAGGAGGGGTACCGGGGAACTGCGGTGGGGGTGAAGACGGTAGAAGCAGACGGACTCGTCAAAGGTCACGTCCTGGGAGGACAGCACACGACGAGAGCCCGGGTGGTAAAACTGCCAGGGCGGTGCGTCGGTGGGAAAGCCAAGGAACACGCATCGAAGAGTGCGTGGAGAGAGCTTGCCCGCAGGCAAGTCGCGGACAAGAGAGAGGGAACCCCGGACCCGAAACGCCGACGCATCACCAACCTCGCCCGTCCACCGCAAAGTGGGGGAGGTCTCCAGGTGGGAGACACGGGGCCAGAGGTTGAGCTGCTCAGCGGCGTATCGGACCGCAAACGGCCACAGAAAGTGAGGAGCAGCCGCATGGATCATGGAGGTGCGAGCAACCTCCATGACAAGACCAATGCGGCGCTCGGCAATCCCATTATGCTGCGGAGAGGCCGGAAGCGTGTACGTCTGGCGGATGCCCTCAGCATCACAGAAGTCCTCAAGGTGGTGGGAGAAAAACTCCCCACATCGATCAGAGTGCAGCCGCAGGACAGGGAGGTCCTCACGGAACCGAGCACGAAGCCGGGGACGAACAGCGCGGATCCAGCGGATCAAAACACCGCGGACATCCGCCTTGCTCTACAAGGGGAAGACCGTGGTGTAGCGCGTGTAGTCGTCGACCACCAGCAAAAAGTAGCGCTCGCCACCCTGTCCAGTGACGCGGGCGGGGCCCCACAAGTCCATGTGCAGGGTCTGCAGAGGAGCAGTGGTAGGAGGAAACGAGGAGGAGTGAGGGGCGGCGCGCTGCCGCCCCTCGACGCAGGGAAGGCAGGGCGGTGCAAGCAACCTCGGGAGCGGGGGAAGGGACCTGAGGAGACCAGACACAAGGAGACGCGAGTGCATGCCACGCAGGCGTGGCAGGGAGGGGTGACCAAGACGGTGGTGCTAGAGGAGAGTCTGGTGCGTGAGGAGACGACACGAACAAGACGAGGCGACCTCAACCGACGCAACTACCTGACCTGACTCAGCTACCAGTGCAGACTCAGTGGTCAGTGTGTACAGGCCAGACCCAGGCCTCCGAGTGAACGTGGCAAGGTGCTCACTAGTGCGCGAGTCCGTACAGATCGCCACTAGCTCGCCTCCAGGCGGGGTCACAGTGACCCACTGGTCCTGGAGGACAGAGGTAGCCACCAAGTTCTTAGCGAACGAGGGGAGGTGGAGACCTGTGAGGAGGCTGGAAGGGGCTGCCGGACAAGGGAGAACAGTGGCACCACGCGCGACTACCGGGCCCCCAGAGGGGTCGGCCAGTGTGACAGGGACAGGGACTGTGAGCGGTGTGACTGTGGTGCTATCGCGGAAGAAGCAACGAGAAGCGCCTGAGTCGAGAGTAAAAGTGTGCAAAGCCTCCTCAGGCTCTCCAACTGTGCTAGTTGAGTCAACAGCACCAAGACTAGCAGCCTCTACCCTAGCAACTCTAGGCACATACAGGTAACAGTCCTCCTCAACACTAGCAGAAGCAGCATACATCGCATACATGCCAGCATGGATCACAGCCCAGTCACAATGTCCTGCTTCAGCAAAGCGAGCCAGTCAGGAGTCTTCATGTGCTCACCATGCTCCGCACGATACAGATCGTCGAGGCGAAAGAAGCAGCGAGACTCGGTGTGGTCGGTGTGAGAGCAGGTCGCTCCAGGCTGACCTGTGCGACGGACGTACCCGCAGCGAGGCGGGCCACCTGAGCTGCCACGGCGGATCGCCCACTCACGAAGCTGCTGCGGCGAGAGCTGTGCCTGGCGGCTCGGCTGCTGCTGCTGGCCACCCCCAGAGCCGCCTCCACCCCCCGCTGCACCACGAGTGGCCGGACCTCCAGCCCCTCCTCCTCCAGCTCCGCCCCTAGTGCCGCCCCCACCCCCACCACCACCCCCACTGCTCCCTCCACCCCCGCCTCCTCCCTTGCCGCCTCCACCTCCTCCTCCACCACCACCTCCACCGCCACTACCACTGCCCCTCCACCCCCACCACCCCCACCACCCCCACCCTTGCCACCCTTGCCCTTGCCGCTGCGGCGCTTCCCACTAGGACCAGAAGCAGCACCGACCTCCTCAGCACCGAAGAGGTCAACAGCAGCAGCAGAGGCAACAGATGACGCGAGCAGGGAGGGGGAGCACCCCTCAAAGACAGAGGGGTGGGGAGTGCCACGAGAGGCAGCGACAGCTAGGGCAGCAGACTCCGCCTCCAAGAGAGAGGACTCAAACGTGTCGAGGGTGGCTTGTTCTCAGCCCTAAAGGCGGGCTCGAGGGCGGCAGCGTAGCGGGTCTCAAGGGAGCGCAGGTGAGTCATGAGGTCGGCTACAGTGGAGAACTCCGACAGCTCGGGAAAGAGGAACGGCAGCGCTAGACGGCCTACAGTGGCAGACGACGGGGACGAGTAGCGTGTGACTACAGCGTCATAAAGCGCCTTGGCCGTCTTAAGCTGGCGAAAGTGAGAGCGCTGGTCTAGGGGAAGGTGGCTACGGACAAAAAGAGCAGCAGTAGCGTCACGAGACGCCCACCTGGACTGGTCTACACGAGTAGGGGCGGCTAGGGTCCCAGAGGTATGCTAAAAAAGCGAGACATCCTCCTTAGTCTGGCTCTGCAGGTACAGGTGGAGATCCTCTAAGGACGCGGTGAAAGTAGACGAGCGATCGTCAGTCGCGATCGATATGCGGATTGGTTACCCTATTAAATACGCTGTAACCATGCTACAGTACGCTTTTTGTCCAAAATTTCTGTGCAGTGTTTGAATGCGACTGATCACTGATAGCAGGAGATCTGTCAATTCTCAGGTGCGATCGTTACAACGTTGCGGTCGCCACGTTTCGTCAATCGATCTGCCCACTCGATTGTGGGGCTCGATATTTGTAGACGATCCTACGATATTTGCACTTTCACCGCGTCCTAACCAGGATTCGAAGTCTACCGGGTGACCCTCTCCGTCAAAGGTGAGAACAGTAGGGGTCGCCATTGCAGTAGAACAGTAGTAGTAGCAGCTGCAGTAGCAGTAGCAGCAGCAGTAGCAGTAGCAGCAGCAAGAGCAGTGCAGCTCTGTAGGGGCAGTGCAGCGCGGCTCGGGCAGGGCGGCGCGGCTCGGGCAGGGCGGCGCGGCGCGGCGGGGTCTAGGCAGGGCGGCGCGGCGCGGCGCGGCTCAGTGCAGCAGTGCGCGCAGCAGCAGCAGCTCAGGCGCAGCAGCAGCGCAGTGCGAGCGGCAGCAGCAGATCAGGCACAGCAGCAGCTCTGGCGCAGCAGCAACTCAGGCGCAGCAGCGTAGCAGCAGCAGCGCGGTGGGCAGGAGCTGCGCAGCAGCAGCAGCAGCGAGTGCAGAAGCAGCAGCAGCGCGGGGCAGGGCACAGCGCAGCAGCGCGTGCGGCAGCAGTGGCTCAGGCGCAGCAGCGCGCGGGCAGTTCGCGGGCAGGGCAAGCAGCGCGCGGGCAGCAAATGCAGCGCGCTAGCGGCAGGGGCAGCGCGTGAGCAGCAGGCGCAGCAAGCAGGCAGGGCGCGCAGCGAGCACGGGCAGCGCGCTTGCAGGGCAGCGCGACACGCTAAAGCAAGCAGCGCATGTAGCAGGCAGCACGCTAGGGCAGGGGAGAGCGCGTGACAGCAGGGCAGCACGACTCTCTCGGGCAGGGCAGGAAAGCGCTAGGACGCTACGGGCAGGATCAAGCGGAAACGACGGTGGGCCCTAAAAAAAAAAAACGGTCCTAACCGAAACCTACTCTGAAACCATGTTAGAACGTAAGAATGACTAGAATGAGGACAGTACAGGATTGTATAGTCCTAACCCTAAAGTGTTGTACCCTTTAGGGTATGCCCCACTACAGCCTACAGAGCAAATACAATTTGACATATATCTTCCGAAATACATAGATCCAAAAGGTTAGAACATGGTAGAGAGGTCGAAAATGGTTTAATTTAGTGGAAACAGAAAAATATATCGTATTCACTGTATTTCTACAGAGAAAATGATGTGTTAGTCGGTTCGGTCAGTATGCACGCTTGTGTGCAGGTACAAGGCGGAGCTGGAACTCTGAAATCTCCCAAATTATGTGGATCCAAATGGTTACAACGTAGTGTTGTTGAAGTAGAAAGCATAATCTAGTGGACTGGCAAGAAAATGGTACTAACTGCATCTCTACAAACATATGTAATGCGCTGGTCAGTTTGGTCGGTATGCGCGCCTGTAGTGCAGGTACCATGCATGACTGGAATGCCTATATCTGTCGAATTATATAGATCCAAAAGGTTAGAACCTAGTAGGGAGGTGGGAAATGGTTTAATTTAGTGGAAAAGGAAAAAATATATATTATTCACTGTATTTCTACAGAGAAAATGATGCGTTGGTCGTTTCGGACAGTATGCACACTTGTGTGCAGATACAAGGCGGAGCTAGAACTCTGAAATCTCTCAAATTATGTGGATCCAAATGGTTAGAACCTAGTATTGTTGAAGTGGAAGGCATAATCTAGTGGACTGGCAAGAAAAATGGTACTAACTGCATCTCTACAAACATAAGTAATGCGTTGGTCAGTTTGGTCGGTATGCGCGCCTGTAGTGCAGGTACCATGCACGACTGTAATGACTATATCTTCCGAATTACATAGATCCAAAAGGTTAGAACATGGTAGGGAGGTGGGAAATGGTTTAATTAAGTGGATAAGGAAGAAAAATATAGTATTCACTGTATTTCTACAGAGAAAATGATTCGTTGGTCGGTTCGGTCAGTATGCAAGCTTGTATGCAGGTACAAGGCGGAGCTGGAACTCTGAAATCTCCCAAATTATGTCGATCTAAATGGTTACAACCTAGTGTTGTTGAAATAGAAGGCCTAATCTAGTGGACTGGCAAGAAAATGGTACTAACTGCATCTCTACAAACATAAGTAATGCGCTGGTCAGTTTGGTCGGTATGCGCGCCCGTAGTGCAGGTACCATGCACAACTGGAATGCCTATATCTGCCGAACTACACAGATCCTGGTAGGGCGGTGGGAAATGGTTTAATTCAGTGGAAAATAAAAAAAAATGCATGGTATTATCTGTATTTCTACAGAGAAAATGACGCGTTGGTCGGTTCGGTCAGTATGCACGCTTGTGTGCTGGTAGGGCGGTGGGAAATGGTTTAATTTAGTGGAAAATAAAAAAAAATGCATGGTATTATCTGTATTTCTACAGAGAAAATGATGCGTTGGTCGGTTCGGTCAGTATGCACGCTTGTGTGCTGGTACAAGGCAGAGGTGGAACTCTAAAATCTCCCAAATTATGTGGATCCAAATGGTTAGAACCTAATGTTATTGAAGTAGGAGACCTAATCTAGTGGACTGGCAAAACGAAAATGGTACTATTTGTATCTCTACAAACATAAGTAATGCGCTGGCCAGTTTGGTCGGTATGCGCGCCTGTAGTGCAGGTACCATGCACGACTGGAATGCCTTTATCTTCCGAAATATATAGATCCAAAAGGTTTGAACATGGTAGGGAGGTGGGAAATGGTATAATTTAGTGGAAATGGAAGAAAATATATGGTATTCGCTGTATTTCTACAGAGAAAATGATGCGTTGGTCGGTTCGGTCAGTATGCACGCTTGTGTGCTGGTACAAGGCGGAGCTGGAACTCTAAAATCTCTCAAATTGTGTGGATCCAAATGGTTAGAACCTAGTGTTGTTGAAGTAGAAGGCCTAATATAGTGGACTGGCAAGAAAATAGTACCAACTGCATCTCTACAAACATAAGTATTGCACTGGTCAGTTTGGTCGGTATGCGCGCCTGTAGTGCAGGTATCATGCACGAGTGGATTGCCTATATCTTTGAATTACATAGATCCCAAAGGTTAGAACCTGGTAGGGAGGTGGGAAATGGTTTATTTTAGTGGAAATGGAAAAAATATAGTATTCACTGTTTTTCTACAGAGAAAATGATGCGTTGGTCGGTTCGGTCAGTATGCACGCTTGTGTGCAGGTAAAAGGCGGGGCTGGAACCCTGAAATATCCCAAATTACGTGGATCCAAATGGTAGAACCTAGTGTTGTTGAAGTAGAAGGCCTAATCTAGTGGACTGGAAAGAATATGGTACTAGCTGCTGCGGAGATAACTACTACAACGGGAGCTAGACTACGGGGAAGGCACGGGTGTAGGAGTAATCATAGCGTTTCGTAGTCGTTTGCTTGTGTTCTCTCTACTTGCACATTCACGGGGAGAATTGGCAAGAGTTTCA
The DNA here is from genome assembly GCA_947471745.1 of Closterium sp. Naga37s-1. Classification (NCBI taxonomy): domain Eukaryota; kingdom Viridiplantae; phylum Streptophyta; class Zygnematophyceae; order Desmidiales; family Closteriaceae; genus Closterium; species Closterium sp. Naga37s-1. The sequence continues at coordinate 4,471,911 of CANJKZ010000143.1, read as the reverse complement.
CTAGCAAAAGTTCACAACAATGATAACAACAAAGTTGGCAAGCAAGATTAAATCAGATGCTAGCACGCATGCAGGTCGACTGCCAGCGCAGCACGGTCGACCGTGTTCCAGCACTGCAAGGTTGACCGCGCTCCAGTAGTGCAAAGTCGCGGTCTGCCAACGCTGCAAGTCGACGGCGTGCCAACGCTGCACCTAGGTGGCTGCACAGCGTTGCACTCGCAAGACAGAAGTGCACCTGCTTAGCAGGTGCTCGCAGGTGGTTGGCGTGCTATGCCCCGTCACGTGCACAGCGCAGACACTATGTTATCCACATGCTGTTGACTGCACCAAATCCGCCACATCGACCTTGGTATACCACCACCGAGGTCGGCTTTGCAAAAAACACATGGGCGACTATCGCGCACCTCCGCAGACCCCGTCGCCCGGGTAACCTGGTCGACCGGGAAACCACGTTGACCATCTGCTTCTCCTCGTTCCCATCGACCACCCAGGTCAACGACCACCTCTTCTCGAATTCACCAAGTCGACCGCACCTTCAGGTCGACCACTTCTGGTCGACCAACCCAGCTGCCAGCCGACCACACCAAGTCGGCCACTCCCCTAGGTCAACCACCTATGGTCGACCAGAACTACCGGTCACCGGCTGCACCCAGCCGGCTTCACCTTGTCGGCGCCACCATGTCGACGCCCTTCCAGGTCGACCTCCCAAGTCGACCTCCTGTAGAAGTCGTCAGCCGGCGTCCCTTAGTTGGCGGCATCGCAGTGGCCCCGTGTAGGTCGACCAAACCCGTCGAACAGCTCGCCCTAGTCAGCGTCGCCCATTGCAGGATGTCAGCTGCACCTCCCGTACACCCGACCACGAAGTCGGCTCCGCCCAAGCGAGGACGTGGCCAACACACAACTCCCGTTGACAACTGCATCTCTACAAACATAAGTAACGTTGGTCAGTTTGGTCGGTATGCGCGCCTGTAGTGTAGGTACCATGCACGACTGCAATGCATATATCTGCCGAGTTACATAGATCCAAAAGGTTAAAACCTGGTATGGAGGTGAGAAGTTGTTTAATTTAGTGGAAAAGGAAAAAAATACATGGTATTCACTGTATTTCTACTGAGGAAATGATGCGTTGGTCGGTTCGGTCAGTATGCACGCTTGTGTGCACGTACAAGGCGGAGGTGGAACTCTGAAATCTCCCAAATTATGTGGATCCAAATGGTTAGGACATAATATTTAGAAGTAGAAGGCCTAATCTAGTGGATTGGCAAGAAAATGGTACTAACTGCATCTCTACAAACATAAGTAATACGCTGGTCAGTTTGGTCGGTATGCGCGCCTGTAGTGCAGGCACCATGCACGACTGGAATGCCTAAATCTGCCGAATTACATAGATCCAAAAGGTTAGAACCTGGTAGGGCGGTGGGAAATGGTTTAATTTAGTGGAAAAGGTAAAAATGCATGGTATTCGCTGTATTCTACAGAGAAAATGATGCGTTGGTTGGTTCGGTCACTATGCACGCTAGTGTGTAGGTACAAGGCGGAGCTGGAACTCTGAAATCTCCCAAATTATATGGATCCAAATGGTTAGAACCTAGTTTGTTTGAAGTAGAAGGCATAATCTAGTGGACTGGCAAGAAAATGGTACTAACTGTATATCTACACACATAAGTAATGCGCTGGTCAGTTTGGTCGGTATGCGCACCTGTAGTGCAGGTACCATGCGCGACTCGAATTCCTATATCTTCCGAAATGCATAGATCCAAAAGGTTAGAACATGGTAGGGAGGTGGGAAATGGATTAATATAGTGGAAAAAGAAAAAATATATGGTATTCACTGTATTTCTTCAGAGAAAATGATGCGTTGGTCTGTTCGGTCAGTATGCACGCTTGTGTGCAGGTACAAGGCCGAGCTGGAACTCTGAAACTCCCAAATTATGTGGATCCAAATGGTTAGAACCTAGTGTTGTTGAAGTAGAAGGCATAATCTAGTGGACTGGCAAGAAAATTGTACTAACTGCATCTCTACAAACATAAGCAATGCACTGGTCAGTTTGGTCGGTATGCGCGCCTGTAGTGCAGGTACCATGCACGACTGTAATGACTATATCTTCCGAATTACATAGATCCAAAAGGTTAGAACATGGTAGGGAGGTGGGAAATGGTTTAATTAAGTGGATAAGGAAGAAAAATATAGTATTCACTGTATTTCTACAGAGAAAATGATTCGTTGGTCGGTTCGGTCAGTATGCAAGCTTGTGTGCAGGTACAAGGCGGAGCTGGAACTCTGAAATCTCCCAAATTATGTCGATCTAAATGGTTACAACCTAGTGTTGTTGAAATAGAAGGCCTAATCTAGTGGACTGGCAAGAAAATGGTACTAACTGCATCTCTACAAACATAAGTAATGCGCTGGTCAGTTTGGTCGGTATGCGCGCCCGTAGTGCAGGTACCATGCACAACTGGAATGCCTATATCTGCCGAACTACACAGATCCTGGTAGGGCGGTGGGGAATGGTTTAATTCAGTGGAAAATAAAAAAAATGCATGGTATTATCTGTATTTCTACAGAGAAAATGATGCGTTGGCCGGTTCGGTCAGTATGCACGCTTGTGTGCTGGTAGGGCGGTGGGAAATGGTTTAATTTAGTGGAAAATAAAAAAAATGCATGGTATTATCTGTATTTCTACAGAAAAAATGATGCGTTGGTCGGTTCGGTCAGTATGCACGCTTGTGTGCTGGTAGGGCGGTGGGAAATGGTTTAATTTAGTGGAAAATAAAAAAAATGCATGGTATTATCTGTATTTCTACAGAGAAAATGATGCGTTGGTCGGTTCGGTCAGTATGCACGCTTGTGTGCTGGTACAAGGCAGAGGTGGAACTCTAAAATCTCCCAAATTATGTGGATCCAAATGGTTAGAACCTAATGTTATTGAAGTAGGAGACATAATCTAGTGGACTGGCAAGAAAATAGTACTAATTGCATCTCTACAAACATAAGTTATGCACTGGTTAGTTTGGTCGGTATGCGCGCCTGTAGTGCTGGTACCATGCACGACTAGAATGCCTATATTTTCCGAAATACATAGATCCAAAAGGTTAGAACATGTTAGGGAGGTGGGAAATGGTTTAATTTAGTGGAAAAGGAAAAACATATGGTATTCACTGTATTTCTACAGAGAAAATGATTAGTTGGTCGGTTCGGTCAGTATGCACGCTTGCGTGCAGGTACAAGGTGGAGCTGGAACTCAGAAATCTCCCAAATTATGTGGATATAAATGGTTAGAACCCAGTGTTGTTGAAGTAGAAGGCCTAATCTAGTGGACTGGCAAGAAAATGATACTAAGTGCATCTCTACAAACATAAGTAATGCACTGGTCAGTTTGGTCGGTATGCGCGCCTGTATTGTAGGTACCATGCACGACTGGAATGCCTATATTTGCCGAATTACATAGATCCAAAAGGTTAGAACCTGGTAGGGGGGTGGAAAATGGTTTAAATTAATGGAAAAGGAAAAACTATATGGTATTCACTGTATTTCTACTGAAAAATGATGCGTTGGTTGGTTCGGTCAGTATGCACGCTTGTGTGCAGGTACAAGGCAGAGCTGGAACTCTGAAATCTCCCAAACTATGTGGAAGCAAATGGTTAGAACCTAATGTTGTTGAAGTAGAAGGCCTAATCTAGTGGACTGGCAAGAAAATGGTACTAACTGCATCTCTACAAACATAAGTAATGCGCTGGTCAGTTTGGTTGGTATGCGCGCCTGTAGTGCAGGTACCATGCACGACTGGAATGCATATATCTTCCGAAATACATAGATCCAAAAGGTTAGAACATGGTAGGGAGGTGGGAAATGGATTAATTTAGTGGAAAATGAAAAACATATATGGATTTCACTGTATTTTTTCAGAGAAAATGATGCGTTGGTCTGTTCGGTCAGTATGCACGCTTGTGTGCAGGTACAAGGCGGAGCTGGAACTCAGTAATCTCCCAAATGATGTGCATCCAAATGGTTAGAACCTAGTGTTGTTGAATTAGAAGGCATAATCTAGTGGACTGGCCAGAATAGCACTAACTGCATCTCTACAAACATAAGTATTGCACTGGTTAGTTTGGTCGGTATGCGCGCCCGTAGTGCAGGTACCATGCACGACTGGAATGCCTATATCTGCCGAATTACATAGATCCAAAATGTTAGGACTTTAGTGGTAATGGTAAAAATGCATGGTTTTCTATAGAGAAAATTATGCGTTGGTTGTTTCGGTGAGTATGCACGCTTGTGTGCAGGTACAAGGCGCAGTGGGAACTCTGAAATCTCCCAAATTATGTGGATCCAAATGGTTAGAACCTAGTGTTGTTGAAGTAGAAGGCATCATCTAGTGGACTGGCAAGAAAATGGTACAAACTGCATCTCTGGCAACATAAGTTATGCGCTGGTCAGTTTGGTCAGTATGCGCGCCTGTAGTGCAGGTACCATGCATGACTGGAATGCCAATATCTTCCGAAATACATAGATCCAAAAGGTTAGAACATGTTAGGGAGGTGGGAAATGGATTAATAAAGTGGAAAAGGAAGAAAATATGGTAATCACTGTATTTATACAGAGAAAATGATTCGTTGGTCTGTTCGGTCAGTATGCAAGCTTGTGTGCAGGTACAAGGCAGAGCTAGAACTCTGAAATCTCTCAAATTATGTGGATCCAAATGGTTAGAACCTAATGTTGTTGAAGTAAAAGGCATAATCTAGTGGAATGGCAAGAAAATGGTAATAACTGCATCTCTACAAACATAAGTAATGTGCTGGTCAGTTTGGTCGGTATGCGCACCTATAATGCAGGTACCATGCACAACTGGAATGCCTATATCTGCCGAATTACATAGATCCAAAAGGTTAGAACCTGGTAGGGCGGTGGGAAATGGTTTAATTTAGTGGAAAAGGAAAAAAATGCATGGCATTCTCTGTATTCTACAGAGAAATTGATGCGTTGGTTGGTTCGGTCAGTATGCACGCTTGTGTGCATGTACAAGGCGGAGCTGGAACTCTGAAATCTCCCAAATTATATGGATCCAAATGGTTAGAACCAAGTTTGTTTGAAGTGGAAGGCATAATCTAGTGGACTGACAAGAAAATGGTACTAACTGTATCTCTACAAACATAGGTAATGCGCTGGTCAGTTTGGTCGGTATGCGCGCCTGTAGTGCAGGTACCATGCACGACTGGAATGCCTATATCTTCCAAAATACATAGATCCAAAAGGTTAGAACATGGTAGGGAGGTGGGAAATGGATTAATTTAGTGGAAAAGGAAAAAATATATGGTATTCACTGTATTTCTACAGAGAAAATGATGCGTTGGTCTGTTCGGTCAGTATGCACGTTTGTGTGCAGGTACAAGGCGGATCTGGAACTCTGAAATCTCTCAAATCATGTGGATCCAAATAGCTAGAACCTAGTGTTGTTGAAGAAGAAGGCATAATCTAGTGGACTGGCCAGAATAACACTAACTGCATCTCTACAAACATAGGTAATGCGCTGGTCAGTTTGGTCGGTATGCGCGCCCGTAGTGCAGGTACCATGCACGACTGGAATGCCTATATCTGCTGAACTACATAGATCCAAAATGTTAGAACTTTGTTGGGCGGTGGGAAATGGTTTAATTTAGTGGAAAAGGATAAAATGCATGGTCTTCTCTGTATTTCTACAGAGAAAATGATGCGTTGGTTGGTTCGGTCAGTATGCACGCTTGTGTGCAGGTACAAGGCAGAGCTGGAACTCTGAAATCTCCCAAATTATGTGGATCCAAATGGTTAGAACCTAGTGTTGTTGAATTAGAAGGCATAATTTAGTGGACTGGCAAGAAAATGGTACTAACTGCATCTCTACAAACATAAGTAATGCGCTGGTCAGTTTGGTCGGTATGCGCGCCTGTAGTGCAGGTACCATGCACGACTGGAATGCCTATATCTTCCGAATTACATGGATCCAAAAGGTTAGAACATGGTAGGGAGGGGGGAAATGGTTTAATTAAGAGGAAAAGGAAGAAAATATGGTAATAACTATATTTGTACAGAGAAAATGATTCGTTGGTCGGTTCGGTCAGTATGCACGCTTGTGTGCAGGTACAAGGCGGAGCTGGAACACTGATATCTCCCAAATTATATGGATCCAAATGGTTAGAACCTAGTGTTGTTGAAGTAGAAGGCCTAATCTAGTGGAATGGCAAGAAAATAGTACTAACTGCATCTCTACAAACATAAGTAATGCACTGGTCAGTTTGGTCGGTATGCGCGCCTGTAGTGCAGGTAGCATGCATGACTGGAATGCATATATCTTCATAAATACATAGATCCAAAAGGTTAGAACCTGGTAGGGCAGTGGTAAATGGTTTAATTTAGTGGAAAAGGAAAACAATGCATGGTTTCTCTGTATTCTACAAAGAAAATGATGCGTTGGTGGGTTCGGCCAGTATGCACGCTTATGTGCAGGTACAAGGTGGAGCGGGAACTCTGAAATCTTCCAAATTATGTGTATCCAAATGGTTAGAACCTAGTGTTGTTGAATTAGAAGGCATAATCTAGTGGATTTGCAAGAAAACGGTACTAACTGCATCTCTACAAACATAAGTAATGAACCGGTCAGTTTGGTCGGTATTCGCGCCCGTAGTGCAGGTACCATGCACGGCTGGAATGCCTATATCTGCCGAATTACATAGATCCAAAAGGTTAGAACATGGTAGGGAGGTGGGAAATGTCAACGGGAGTTGTGTGTTGGCCCCGTACTCGCTTGGGTGGAGCCGACTTCGTTGTCGGGTGTGCGGGGAGAGCAGCCGACCTGCAGCTGTGGTTGGACTCTGGACGGCGTCCTGGGCGTCTGGACGGCGTCCTGGGCGTCTGGACGGCGTCCTGGGCGCCTGGACGGCGTCCTGGGCGCCTGGACGCCGATCTGGGCGTCTAGTTGGCGTCCTGGGCGCTTGGACGCCGACATGGGCGTCTGGTCGGCGTCCAAGGCGTCTGGACGGCGTCCTGGGCGCCTGGACGCCGACCTGGGCGTCTGGTCGGCGTCCTGGGCGTCTGGACGCCGTCCTGGGCGTTAGGACGACGACCTGGGAGGAGGGGACTCCGACCTCGGCGTCTGGTCGGCATCCTGGGCGTCTGGACGCCATCCTGGGCGTCAGTACGCCGACCTGGGAGGAGGGGGCGCCGACCTGGGCGCCTGGACAGCGCCCTGGGCGCTTGGACGCCGACCTGAGCGTCTGCACGGCGCCCTGGGCGCCTGGGCGCCGACCTGGGCGTCTACACCGCGTCCTGGGCGCCTCGAAGGCGTCCGGACGTTGACCTGGGTGCTGGGACACCTCTTCTGGGGTCGCCGGTCTGGTGTAGCCGGCGACCGACTGGGCTGGGCTTGCAGGCGTGGTTGCCCGGTCGACCGAGTTACCCGTGCGACGTGTGCGATGGTCGCCGGGATGGTTTCTGCGAGGCCGACCTCAGAAGTGGTATCCCGAGGTTGACGTGGTTGGTGGGCGCAGTTGCTGGCGTGGACTCGACCTGGATGTCTGCGCTGTCCACGTGACAAGGAGTGGTGCACCAACCAGTTGCACGCACCAGCAAAGCAAGTGCACCGTTGTCCTGCGGGTGCAACGGTGTGCAGCCGACTTGCTGCAGCGTTGGCACACCGTGGACTTGCAACGTTGGCAAACCGCTACTCTGCAACACTGGAGTGGTGCGAGCTCTACTGCGCTGGATCGCGGTAGACCATGCTGTGCTGGAGGTCGACCAGCAGCCTAGCTATCTCTGATGTAGTCTGTGTTGCCAATGTAGGATCAACCATTGTTGTGAACTTTTGCTAGTGGAACTCTTGCCAAATTCCCCCGTGAACCGGCAAGTAGTGCAAGCACGAGGAAACGACTAAGTGAACGAACGCAAAGATCACCCTTGCCCCGTGCCTAGCCTGTAGCCCAGCTCTCGTTGTATAATTTATCTCCGCAAGAAATTGTTTAATTAAGTGGAAAAGGAAGAAACATATGGTAACCTCTATATTTCTACAGAGAAAATGATTCGTTGGTCAGTTCGGTTATGCACGCTTGTGTGCAGGTACAAGGCGGAGCGGGAACTCTGAAATCTCCCAAATTATGTGGATCCAAATGGTTAGAACCTAGTGTTGTTGAAGTAGAAGGCATAATCTAGTGGACTGGCAAGAAAATGGTACTAACTGCATCTCTACAAACATAAGTAATGCGCAGGTCAGTTTGGTCGGTATGCGCGCCCGTAGTGCAGGTACCATGCACGACTGTAATGCCTATATCTTCCGAAATACATAGATCGAAAAGGTTAGAACATGTTAGGGAGGTGGGAAATGGTTTAATTTAGTGGAAAAGGAAAAAATATATGGTATTCACTGTATTTCTACAGAGAAAATGATGCGTTGGTCTGTTCGGCGAGTATGCACGCTTGTGTGCAGGTACAAGGCGGAGATGGAACTCTAAAATCTCCCAAATTATGTGGATCCAAATGGTTAGAACCTAGTGATGTTGAAGTAGAAGGCCTAATCTAGTGGACTGGCAAGAAAATAGTACTAACTGCATCTCTACAAACATAAGTAATGCACTGGTCAGTTTGGTCGGTATGCGCGCCTGTAGTGCAGGTACCATGCACGACCGGAATGCCTATAACTTCCAAATTACATAGATCCAAAAGGTTAGAACATGGTAGGGAGGTGGGAAATGGTTTAATTAAGTGGAAAAGGAAGAAAAATATGGTAATCACTGTATTTCTACAGAGAAAATGATTCGTTGGTCAGTTTGTTTTGCACGCTTGTGTGCAGGTACAAGGCGGAGCGGGAACTCTGAAATCTCCCAAACCATGTGGATCCAAATGGTTAGAACCTAGTATTGTTGAGGTAGAAGGCATAATCTAGTGGACTGGCAAGAAAATGGTACTAGCTGCATCTCTACAAACATAAGTAATGCGCTGGCCAGTTTGGTCGGTATGCGCGCCCGTAGTGCAGGTACCATGTACGACTCGAATGCCTATATATGCCGAATTACATAGATACAAAAGGTTGGAACTTGGTAGGGTGGTAATGTTTTAATTTAGTGGAAAATGAAAAAATGCATGGTTTTCTCTGTATTTCTACAGAGAAAATGATGTGTTGGTTGGTTCGGTCAGTATGCATGCTTGTGTGCAGGTACAAGGCGCAGCGGGAACTCTGAAATCTCCCAAATTATGTGGATCCAAATGGTTAGAACCAAGTGTTGTTGAAGTAGAAGGCATAATCTAGTGGACTGGCAAGAAAATGGTACTAACTGCATCTCTACAAACATTAGTAATGCGCTGGTCAGTTTGGTCGGTATGCGCGCCTGTAGAGCAGGTACCATGCACGACTGGAATGCCTATATCTTCCGAAATACATAGATCCAAAAGGATAGAACATGGTAGGGAGGTGGGAAATGGTTTCATTTAGTGGACAAGGAAGAAAAATATGGTGATCACTGTATTTCTACAGAGAAAATGATGCGTTGGTCTGTTCGGTCAGTATGCACGCTTGTGTGCAGGTACAAGGCGGAGCTGGAACTCTGAAATCTCTCAAATTATGTGGATCAAAATGGTTACAACCTAGTTTTGTTGAAGTATAAGACCTAATCTAGTAGACAGGCAAGAAGATGGTACTAACTGCATCTCTACAAACATAAATAATGCGCTGGTCAGTTTGGTCGGTATGCGCGCTTGTAGTGCAGGTACCATGCACGACTGGAATGCCTATATTTGACGAATTACATAGATCCAAAAGGTTAGAACCTGGTAGGGCGGTGGGAAATGGTTTAATTTAGTGGAAAGGGAAAAAATGCATGGTTGGTTCGGTCTGTATGCACGCTTGTGTGCACGTACGAGGCGGAGCAGGAATTGTGAAATCTCCCAAATTATTTGGATCCAAATGGTTAGAACCTAGTGTTGTTGAAGTAGAAGGTATAATCTAGTGGACTGTCAAGAAAATGGTACTAACTGCATCTCTACAAACATAAGTAATGCGCTGGTCAGTTTGGTCGGTATGCGCGCCCGTAGAGCAGGTTACATGCACGACTGGAATGCCTATATCTGTCGAATTACGTAGATCCAAAAGGTTAAAACTTGGTAGGGCGGTGGGAAATGGTTTAATTTAGTGGAAAAGGAAAAAATACATGGTTTTCTCTGTATTTCTACAGTGAAAATGATGCGTTGGTTGGTTCGGTCAGTATGCACACTTGTGTGCAGGTACAAGGCGGAGCTGGAACTCTGAAACCTCTCAAATTATGTGGATCCAAATGGTTACAACCTAGTTTTGTTGAAGTATAAGGCCTAATCTAGTGGAATGGCAAGAAAATGGTACTAACTGCATCTCTACAAACATAAATAATGCGCTGGTCAGTTTGGTCGGTAGGCGCGCTTGTAGTGCAGGTACCTTGCGCGATTGGAATGCCTATATTTGCCGAATTATATATATCCAAAAGGTTAGAACCTGGTAGGGCGGTGGGAAATGGTTTAATTTAGTGGAAAAGGAAAAAATGCATGGTTTCTCTGTATTCTACAGAGCAAATGATGTGTTGGTGGGTTCGGTCCATATGCACGCTTGTCTGCTGGTACAAGGCGGAGCGGGAACTATGAAATCTCCCAAATTATGTTGATCCAAATGGTTAGAACCTTGTGTTGTTGAAGTAGAAGACATAATCTAGTAGACTGGCAAGAAAATGGTACTAACTGCATCTCTACAAACATTAGTAATGCGCTGGTCAGTTTGGTCGGTATGCGCGCCGGTAGTGCAGGTACCATGCACGACTGGAATGCCTATATCTTCCGAAATACATAGATCCAAAAGATTAGAACATGGTAGGGAGGTGGGAAATGGTTTAATTTAGTGGAAAAGGAAAAAATACATGGTTTTCTCTGTATTTCTACAGAGAAAATGATGCGTTGGTTGGTTCGGTCAGTATGCACGCTTGTGTGCAGGTACAAGGCAGAGCTGGAACTCTGAAACCTCTCAAATTATGTGGATCCAAATGGTTACAACCTAGTTTTGTTGAAGTATAAAGCTTAATCTAGTGGACTGGCAAGAGAATGGTACTAACTGCATCTCTACAAACATAAGTAATGCGCTGGTCAGTTTGGTCGGTATGCGCGCCCGTAGTGCAGGTACCATGCACGACTGGAATGCCTATATCTGCCAAATTACACAGATCCAAAATGTTAAAACTTGGTAGGGCGGTGGGAAATGGTTTAATTTAGTGGAAAATAACAAAATACCTGGTTTTCTCTCTGTATTTCTACAGAGAAAATGATGTGTTGGTTGGTTCGGTCAGTATGCACGCTTGTGTGCAGGTACAAGGCGCAGCGGGATCTCTGAAATCTCTCAAATTATGTGGATCCAAATGGTTAGAACCTAGTGTTGTTGAAGTAGAAGGCATAATCTAGTGGGCTGGCAAGAAAATGCTACTAACTTCATCTCTACAAATATAAATAATGCGCTGGTCAGTTTGGTCGGTATGCGCGCTTGTAGTGCAGGTACCATGCACGACTGGGATGCTTATATCTTAATGGTTTAATTTAGTGGTGGGAAATGGTTTAATTTAGTGGAAAAGGAAAAAATATATGGTATTCACTGTATTTCTACAGAGAAAATGATGCGTTGGTCTGTTCGGCGAGTATGCACGCTTGTGTGCAGGTACAAGGCGCAGCGGGAACTCTGAAATCTCTCAAATTATGTGGATCCAAATGGTTAGAACCTAGTGTTGTTGAAATAGAAGGCATAATCTAGTGGACTGGCAAGAAAATGGTACAAACTGCATTTCTACAAACATAAGTAATGCGCTGGCCAGTTTGGTCGGTATGCGCGCCCGTAGTGCAGGTACCATGCACGACTAGAATGCCTATATCTTCCGAAATACATAGATCCAAAAGGTTAGAACATGGTAGGGAGGTGGGAAATTGTTCAATTTAGTGGAAAAGGAAAAATATATATGGTATTCACTGTATTTCTACAGAGAAAATGATGCGTTGGTCTGTTCGGCGAGTATGCACGCTTGTGTGCAGGTACGAGGCGGAGATGGAACTCTGAAATCTCCCAAAATTATGTGGATCCAAATTGTTAGAACCTGGTGTTGTTGAAGTAGAAGGCCTAATCTAGTGGACTGGCAAGAAAATGGTACTAACTGCATCTCTACAAACATAAGTAATGCGCTGGTCAGTTTGGTCGGTATGCGCGCCCGTAGTGCAGTTACCATGCACGACTGGAATGCCTATATCTTCCGAAATACATAGATCCAAAAGGTTAGAACATGGTAGGGAGGTGGGAAATGGTTTCATTTAGTGGAAAAGGAAAAAATGCATGGTTTCTCTGTATTCAATAGAGAAAATGATGTGTTTGTGGGTTCGGTCCATATGCACGCTTGTGTGCTGGTACAAAGTGGAGCGAGAACTCTGAAATCTCCTAAATTATGTGGATCCAAATGGTTAGAACCTAGTGTTGTTGAAGTAGACGACATAATCTAGTGGACTGGCAAGAAAATGGTACTGACTGCATCTCTACAAACATAAGTAATGCGCTGGTCAGTTTGGTCGGTATGCGCGCTTGTAGTGCAGGTACCATGCACGACTGGAATGCCTATATTTGACGAATTAAATAGATCCAGAAGGTTAGAACCTGGTAGGGCGGTGGGAAATGGTTTAATTTAGTGGAAAGGGAAAAAATGCATGGTTTCTCTGTATTCTACAGAGAAAATGATGTGTTGGTGGGTTCGGTCCATATGCACGCTTGTCTGCTGGTACAAGGCGGAGCGGGAACTCTGAAATCTCCCAAATTATGTGGATCCAAATGGTTAGAACCTAGTGTTGTTGAAGTAGAAGACATAATCTAGTAGACTGGCAAGAAAATGGTACTAACTGCATCTCTACAAACATAACTAATGCGCTGGTCAGTTTGGTCGGTATGCGCGCCAGTAGTGCAGGTACCATGCATGACTCGAATGCCTATATATGCCGAATTACATAGATCCAAAAGGTTGGAACTTGGTAGGGCGGTGCGAAATGGTTTAATTTAGTGGAAAGGGAAAACATGCATGGTTTTCTCTGTATTCTACAGAGAAAATGATGTATTGGTTGGTTCGGTCAGTATGCACGCTTGTGTGCAGGTACAAGGCGCAGGGGGAACTCTGAAATCTCCCAAATTATGTGGATCCAAATGGTTAGAACCTAGTGTTGTTGAAGTAGAAGGCATAATCTAGTGGACTGTCAAGAAAATGGTACTAACTGCATCTCTACAAACATAAGTAATGCGCTGGTCAGTTTGGTCGGTATGCGCGCCCGTAGAGCAGGTACCATGCACGACTGGAATGCCTATATCTGCCGAATACATAGATCCAAAAGGTTAAAACTTTTTAAGGCGGTGGGAAATGGTTTAATTTAGTGGAAAAGGGAAAAATACATGGTTTTCTCTGTATTTTTACAGAGAAAATGATGCGTTGGTTGGTTCGGTCAGTATGCACACTTGTGTGCAGGTACAAGGCGGAGCTGGAACTTTGAAATCTCTCAAATTATGTGGATCCAAATGGTTACAACCTAGTTTTGTTGAAGTATAAGCCTAATCTAGTGGAATGGCAAGAAAATGGTACTAACTGCATCTCTACAAACATAAGTAATGCGCTGGTCAGTTTGGCCGGTATGCGCGCTTGTAGTGCAGGTACCTTGCGCGACTGGAATGCCTATATTTGCCGAATTAAATAGATATAAAATGTTAGAACCTGGTAGGGCGGTGGAAAATGGTTTAATTTAGTGGAAAAGGAAAAAATGCATGGTTTCTCTGTATTCAATAGAGAAAATGATGTGTTGGTGGGTTCGGTCCATATGCACGCTTGTGTGCTGGTACAAGGTGGAGCGAGAACTCTGAAATCTCCTAAATTATGTGGATCCAAATTGTTAGAACCTAGTGTCGTTGAAGTTGAAGACATAATCTAGTGGACTGGTAAGAAATTGGTACTAACTGCATCTCTACAAACATAAGTAATGCGCTGGTCAGTTTGGTCGGTATGCGCGCCCGTAGTGCAGGTACCATGCACGACTGGAATGCCTATATCTTCCGAAATACATAGATCCAAAAGGTTAGAACATGGTAGGAAGGTGGGAAATGGTTTAATTTAGTGGAAAAGGAAAACATATATGGTATTCCCTGTATTTCTACAGAGAAAATGATGCGTTGGTCTGTTCGGCGAGTATGCACGCTGGTGTGCAGGTACAAGGCGGAGATGGAACTCTGAAATCTCCCAAATTATGTGGATTCAAATGGTTAGAACCTGGTGTTGTTGAAGTAGAAGGCCTAATCTAGTGGATTGGCAAGAAAATGGTACTAAATGCATCCCTACAAACATAAGTAATGCACTGGTCAGTTTAGTCGGTATGCGCGCCTGTAGTGCAGGTACCATGCATGACTGGAATGCCTATATCTTCCGAAATACATAGATCCAAAAGGTTAGAACCTGGTAGGGCGGTGGGAAATGGTTCAATTTAGTGGAAAAGGAAAAAATGCATTGTTTCTGTGTATTTCCTGAGAAAATGATGCGTTGGTGGGTTCGCTAAGTATGCACGCTTGTGTGCAGGTATAAGGCGGAGAAGGAACTCAGAAATCTCCCAAATAATGTGGATCCAAATGGTTAGAACCTAGTGTTGTTGAAGTAGAAGGCATAATCTAGTGGACTGGCAAGAAACATGTACTAACTGCATCTCTACAAACATAAGTAATTTCGCTGGTCAGTTTGGTCAGTATGCGCGCCCGTAGTGCAGGTACCATGCACGACTGGAATGCCTATATCTGCCGATATACATAGATCCAAAAGGTTAAAACTTGGTAGGGCGGTGGGAAATGGTTTACTTTAGTGGAAAAGGAAAAAATACATGGTTTTCTCTGTATTTCTACAGAGAAAATTATGCGCTGGTTGGTTTGGTCAGTATGCACGCTTGTGTGCAGGTACAAGGCGCAGCGGGAACTCTGAAATCTCCCAAATTATGTGGATCCAAATGGTTACAACCTAGTTTTGTTGAAGTATAAGGCCTAATCTAGTGGATTGGCAAGAAAATGGTACTACCTGCATCTCTACAAACATAAATAATGCGTTGGTCAGTTTGGTCGGTATGCGCGCTTGTAGTGCAGGTACCATGCACAACTGGAATGCCTATATTTGACGAATTACATAGATCCAAAAGGTTAGAACCTGGTAGAGCGGTGGGAAATGGTTTGATTTACCGGTAGTGGAAAAGGAAAAAATGCATGGTTTCTCTGTATTCTACAGAGAAAATGATGTGTTGGTGGGTTCGGTCAGTATGCACGCTTGTGTGCAGGTACGAGGCGGAGCAGGAACTGTGAAATCTCCCAAATTATGTGGATCCAAATGGTTAGAACCTAGTGTCGTTGAATTAGAAGACATAATCTAGTGGACTGGTAAGAAAATGATACTAACTGCATCTCTACAAACATAAGTAATGCGCTGGTCAGTTTGGTCGGTATGCGCGCCCGTAGTGCAGGTACTAAACACGACTGGAATGCCTATATCTTCCGAAATACATAGATCCAAAAGGTTAGAACATGGTAGGGAGGTGGGAAATGGTTTAATTTAGTGGAAAAGGAAAACATATATAGTATTCCCTGTATTTCTACAGAGAAAATGATGCGTTGGTCTGTT
The DNA here is from genome assembly GCA_947471745.1 of Closterium sp. Naga37s-1. Taxonomy (NCBI): domain Eukaryota; kingdom Viridiplantae; phylum Streptophyta; class Zygnematophyceae; order Desmidiales; family Closteriaceae; genus Closterium; species Closterium sp. Naga37s-1. The sequence continues at coordinate 4,456,218 of CANJKZ010000143.1, read as the reverse complement.
CGGCGAGTATGCACGCTGGTGTGCAGGTACAAGGCGGAGATTGAACTCTGAAATCTCCCGAATAATGTGGATCCAAATGGTTAGAACCTGGTGTTGTTGAAGTAGAAGGCCTAATCTAGTGGATTGGCAAGAAAATCGTACTAACTGCATCTCTAGAAACAGAAGTAATGCACTGGTCAGTTTAGTCGGTATGCGCGCCTGTAGTGCAGGTACCATGCACGACTGGAATGCCTATATCTTCCGAAATACATAGATCCAAAAGGTTAGAACCTGGTAGGGCGGTGAGAAATGGTTTAATTTAGTGGAAAAGGAAAAAATGCATTGTTTCTGTGTATACTATGAGAAAATTATGCGTTGGTGGGTTCGCTAAGTATGCACGCTTGTGTGCAGGTATAAGGCGGAGAAGGAACTCTGAAATCTCCCAAATGATGTGGATCCAAATGGTTAGAACCTAGTGTTGTTGAATTAGAAGGCATACTCTAGTGGACTGGCAAGAAACATGTACTAACTGCATCTCTACAAACATAAGTAATGTGCTGGTCAGTTTGGTCAGTATGCGCGCCCGTAGTGCAGGTACCATGCACGACTGGAATGCCTATATCTGCCGATATACATAGATCCAAAAGGTTGAAACTTGGTAGGGCGGTGGGAAATGGTTTACTTTAGTGGAAAAGGAAAAAATACATGGTTTTCTCTGTATTTCTACAGAGAAAATTATGTGTTGGTTGGTTTGGTCAGTATGCACGCTTGTGTGCAGGTACAAGGTGCAGCAGGAACTCTGAAATCTCCCAAATTATGTGGATCCAAATGGTTAGAACCTAGTTTTGTTGAAGTATAAGGCCTAATCTAGTGGATTGGCAAGAAAATGGTACTACCTGCATCTCTACAAACATAAATAATGCGCTGGTCAGTTTGGTCGGTATGCGCGCTTGTAGTGCAGGTACCATGCACAACTGGAATCCCTATATTTGACGAATTACATAGATCCAAAAGGTTAGAAACTGGTAGAGCGGTGGGAAATGGTTTGATTTACCGGTAGTGGAAAAGGAAAAAATGCATGGTTTCTCTGTATTCTACAGAGAAAATGATGTGTTGGTGGGTTCGGTCAGTATGCACGCTTGCGTGTAGGTACGAGGCGGAGCAGGAACTGTGAAATCTCCCAAATTATGTGGATCCAAATGGTTAGAACCTAGTGTCGTTGAAGTAGAAGAGATAATCTAGTGGACTGGTAAGAAAATGGTACTAACTGCATCTCTACAAACATAAGTAATGTGCTGGTCAGTTTGGTCGGTATGCGCGCCCGTAGTGCAAGTACCATGCACGACTGGAATGCCTATATCTTCCGAAATACATAGATCCAAAAGGTTAGAACATGGTAGGGAGGTGGGAAATGGTTTAATTTAGTGGAAAGGGAAAAAATATATGGTATTCACTGTATTTCTACAGAGAAAATGATGCGTTGGTCTGTTCGGCGAGTATGCACGCTTGTGTGCAGGTACAAGGCGGAGATGGAACTCTGAAATCTCCCAAATAATGTGGATCCAAATGGTTAGAACCTGGTGTTGTTGACGTAGAAGGTCTAATCTAGTGGATTGGCAAGAAAATGGTACTAACTGCATCTCTAGAAACATAAGTAATGCACTCGTCAGTTTAGTCGGTATGCGCGCCTGTAGTGCAGGTACCATGCACGACTGGAATGCCTATATCTTCCGAAATACATAGATCCAAAAGGTTAGAACTTGGTAGGGCGGTGAGAAATGGTTTAATTTAGTGGAAAAGGAAAAAATGCATGGTTTCTCTGTGAAATACATAGATCCAAAAGGTTAGAACATATTAGGGAGGTGGGAAATGGTTTATTTTAGTGGAAAAGGTAAAAATATATGGTATTCACTGTATTTCTACAAAGAAAATGATGCGTTGATTGGTTCGGCGAGTATGCACGCTTGTGTGCAGGTACAAGGCGGAGATGGAACTCTGAAATCTCCCAAATTATGTGGATCCAAATGGTTAGAACCTGGTGTTGTTGAAGTAGAAGGCCTAATCTAGTGGATTGGCAAGAAAATCGTACTAACTGCATCTCTAGAAACAGAAGTAATGCACTGGTCAGTTTAGTCGGTATGCGCGCCTGTAGTGCAGGTACCATGCACGACTGGAATGCCTATATCTTCCGAATTACATAGATCCAAAAGGTTAGAACCTGGTAGGGCGGTGGGAAATGGTTTAATTTAGTGGAAAAGGAAAAAATGCATGGTTTTCCCTGTATTTCTACAGAGAAAATGATGCGTTGGTTGGTTCCGTCAGTATGCACGCTTTGTTGACTACTATTGGGATCTAGAAGCTACTAAGCACACCTTTAATTCGCTCTTAGTAGTCCCCACGGGGTCACCTCCAAGGGTCCTCGGGTGCCTGGCAAAGCCAGCCCCTAACCAAGGGTCCGTGTTTGTAGAGGGACACACCAAGTGCAAAAGAATCGTGTGCAATAGAGCTTTCCCAAAAGCTCCTTGCGCAGCGTTATGACGACGAACTGGTCGTGTGCAGAAAGTTCTCTTCACGTCAATACGATGATAGAGAAAAACTTCACTGAAAGGATTGATAGCAACTTCACACAAGCACGCATTTTATATCAAAGCCTACGCACACACAAAGGAAACACAAAGCAGTTGTTTAACTAGACTTCAGGACTTCGCCAGATGCGCCAAGGAAAACGGTTGTCGAACTGCTCTTGAATTTGGCTTGATTTGCCCCGTCAAAATAACTGTCTTCAAACTGCACTCCTGCCAAATTCCCCTGCTGACTCTCTTCGCGAACATTCATGATTTCCTGTGCACAATCATGAGCATTCGTGTGGGATTACCGTTATCACGAACGTTCATAGTTACAAAACGGTTTTCCACCGTTTTTCCCTGTGTTGAAATTGTCCCTTCACGCGCGCGATATTTCTCGCGAAATTACCTGTAAGCCGAGTCAACGCGGAAGTCGGTTTTTCAACCGAAATCCCGAGCACCCCCACGACTGCAATCATGCACGACCGATATTTCGGTCGTGCTGTACAGTGCACTGACGTGCGCTGTCCTGCGCGTGGGCAGGGCGTGTTCCCACAGTGCACGCTCGCAACAGTGCGAGGCACACGCTTGGGCCTGAGGGCCCACACACGCGAAATCAGGACCACACGCGCGGGTCTGATTTTCCCACACAGTTGACCTTGACTGACGCGAAAATTATCGCAGTCAACTTCGTGAACACTCACGACACTTCATAAACACACACGAAAAAGCAGAAACATACGAACTTACATGAATGCATATCAACCTTCACGAACAGCTCACGGAACTCACAGAAATGCACGAACACAAAATTCACGCACACTCACGACAACTCGCAAAACAACGTAAACGCATACGAAACCTTGCAATCACTCATGGACTTTCACGAACACTCAGGAACGCAACCTTTCACGAAAACGCATATAACTCATGAACCGTCGAGGCGATTCAAGAGCCGTAAACACTCAAACGTAAAGCACGAAAATGCGCAACTCACACACAACAAATTACCTTCAGAACAAACACCTCACTTTCACTCGACGTCGGCGAATAGGTGGTAGGTTGTCGTGCAAACCATGTATTGCACTCAACAAACTCCCCCACAACCTGCCGACTATTCGAACCCACTCCCGTCACTCACGGACTCAACAACTCCCTTCACGGCTTCTGTCACTAGCATAGGGAATTCAGCTTCCTTGCCAAACTGCTCCCCCTTTTCATTGTTATCCGGCTTCTCCAGAATGCCAATCCCAACTCTAGTGTTTGGGGAGGCACTCTTCTTCTCCCCCACAAATTCAGCTTCCACGTCATCTGCTGCACTCATTTGCAGCTTCACCAAAATATTGTTGTTTCCACCCAAACTAGTTCCAGCTTCCTCCTTGCTCTGCTTCACTTCGGGTTCTCCAATCACCTTTGTTGCATCAGCTACAATGCTTGGCACATTCAGCACCAACGGTTTCTCCTTATCAGCTGCATCCTTCAGCTGCACCTTGACTTCAAGTTTCTGCCGCTCACGAGTGCCACACTTGTGCACTCCCTTCTCCTTCACCACAACGGCAGCCTTACTTTCACTCCCCCGGGTTCCAGCACCATCCCTCTCATCAGCACTTACTGCATCTCGCTTTTCAGCCGCTGCAAGTCGAGCATTCACCAGCGTCAACTGCTGCACCAGCATCTCCACTGTCACTTTCAACTCCTTGATCGTTTCAGCAGCCATCGCAGCACACTCTCCCTTGCAGCTGCAAGTACCATTCTCCTTTTCAGGTGTCACCTCACTCCATGGCACCACCGGAACGTGCCACAATTCGTCATGCAGGTCCTTGTCCTCGTGCAAGTCCCACAACACTCGGTCACCATGATGTCCTTTGAAGGTTTCAGCTCCATTGGTCGCCGTGCACACTCTTGCAAGCCCCATTTTCCTCAGGGAAATCAAGTTCCCCTTCAGCTCCGGCACCAAGAGCACATCTTCCAAAATGATCGGCTTCCCGTCAGCTCCCTTGAAGGCTGCTTTGCCGACCCCCAACACTTTCATCTCGTGCCCACATCCCGAATGCATTTCAGTGATGCATGTTTTCCCAATCACATCCAGCAGGTCCGCCCTCGGGGTCATGTGGTGCGCTGCTCCGGAGTCTAGAATCCAAGTGTTAAGGGGAGGAGGCTCTGCTCTCTTCTTGGCGGATGCCTTCTTATTGTTGGTGCAACCCTACGGTTTGCACTCGGCTTGTTGTCCGTGTGCGTGAATGTGTGTGTGTATGGAATGGTATGAGGGCATGGGATAATATATATTTCATGCTTATAATTGTGTGTGAATGTTGAGTCATGATGTCGAGTGTGTGTGTCGAGTCAATAGCGAGTTATCGCTAGACGCGTGTTACGCGGTCGTTTGTGTCTCGCGCGCGGTTTCTATTTTGTCGTGCGCGGTTTCTATTTTGTCCTGTGTCGAACGTTCGGCGTGTCGCAGGTGTGTGCAGCAGACCCATCAAGAACTCAAGGATGAGTTTGTGATGAAGAGCCCGAGCCTTGGTGTCAAGCCTCAAGTGATTTCGAAGCTTGCCAAAAGGGTACACCTCAAGATATTGAAGATAGTTACATTACTTTGTGTAGTGTAACATTTCACTTGGTGTAGGCCCTAGTGAAGGGTAGTTTCGAGACCCTTCGTGGTTGGGGACAGTGTGGCACTGTTCCACATCACTGTACCTCGGCTCTTGGGGTTTGTAGGAGCTGGGAGTCATTCCCAACTCGTAACTCTTCCTATCTTGTGTTCTAAGACTATAGTGGCTGCCATAGTACCGTTCGTTCAAACCGACGCTGTGTCGTCAATTCTTTATCAAAACGTGCAATCTAAATTGATAATTGTAGACGACGTGAAGACGCTCCAGATCCAATTTGAATCAAGTCATTTGCAGCTGTGAGCAGAACGCTATCAACGTTTGAAGCCGCTGTGCAGAAATCCGTCTGTGCTCTCTATCTTTCGTTTTAGGCACATTCAAGCCTATTGTGACCCCCTGATGCCCTCATGCCCTCGTGCCCTCATGCCCTCATGCCCTCATGCCCTCATGCCCTCATGCCCTCATGCCCTCATGCCCTCATGCACTCATGCCCTCATGCCTTTATGCCCTCATGCTCTCACGCCCTCATGCCCTCATGCCTTCATGCCCTCATGCCCTCACGCCCTCATGCCCTCATGCCCTCATGCCCTCATGCCCTCATGCCCTCATGCCCTCACGCCCTCATGCCCTCACGCCCTCATGCCCTCATGCACTCATGCCCTCATGCCCTCACGCCCTCATGCCCTCATGCCCTCATGCCCTCATGCCCTCATGCCCTCATGCCCTCATGCCCACATGCCCTCATGCCCTCATGCCCTCATGCCCTCATGCACTCATGCCCTCATGCCTTTATGCCCTCATGCCCTCACGCCCTCATGCCCTCATGCCCTCATGCCCTCACGCCCTCACGCCCTCATGCCCTCATGCCCTCATGCCCACATGCCCTCATGCCCTCATGCCCTCATGCCCTCATGCACTCATGCCCTCATGCCTTTATGCCCTCATGCCCTCACGCCCTCATGCCCTCATGCCCTCATGCCCTCACGCCCTCATGCCCTCATGCCCTCATGCCCTCATGCCCTCACGCCCTCATGCCCTCATGCCCTCATGCCCTCATGCCCTCATGCCCTCATGCCCTCATGCCCTCATGCCCTCATGCCCTCATGCCCTCATGCCCACATGCCCTCATGCCCTCATGCCCTCATGCCCTCATGCACTCATGCCCTCATGCCTTTATGCCCTCATGCCCTCACGCCCTCATGCCCTCATGCCCTCATGCCCTCACGCCCTCATGCCCTCATGCCCTCATGCCCTCATGCCCTCACGCCCTCATGCCCTCATGCCCTCATGCCCTCATGCCCTCATGCCCTTATGCACTCATGCCCTCATGCCCTCATGCCCTCATGCCCTCATGCCCTCATGCCCTCATGCCCTCATGCCCTCATGCCCTCATGCACTCATGCCCTCATGCCTTTATGCCTTCATGCTCTCACGCCCTCATGCCCTCATGCCTTCATGCCCTCATGCCCTCACGCCCTCATGCCCTCATGCCCTCATGCCCTCATGCCCTCATGCCCTCATGCCCTCACGCCCTCATGCCCTCACGCCCTCATGCCCTCATGCACTCATGCCCTCATGCCCTCACGCCCTCATGCCCTCATGCCCTCATGCCCTCATGCCCTCATGCCCTCATGCCCTCATGCCCTCATGCCCTCATGCACTCATGCCCTCATGCCTTTATGCCCTCATGCTCTCACGCCCTCATGCCCTCATGCCTTCATGCCCTCATGCCCTCACGCCCTCATGCCCTCATGCCCTCATGCCCTCATGCCCTCATGCCCTCATGCCCTCACGCCCTCATGCCCTCACGCCCTCATGCCCTCATGCACTCATGCCCTCATGCCCTCACGCCCTCATGCCCTCATGCCCTCATGCCCTCATGCCCTCATGCCCTCATGCCCTCATGCCCACATGCCCTCATGCCCTCATGCCCTCATGCACTCATGCCCTCATGCCTTTATGCCCTCATGCCCTCACGCTCGCAACAGTGCGAGGCACACGCTTGGGCCTGAGGGCCCACACACGCGAAATCAGGACCACACGCGCGGGTCTGATTTTCCCACACAGTTGACCTTGACTGACGCGAAAATTATCGCAGTCAACTTCGTGAACACTCACGACACTTCATAAACACACACGAAAAAGCAGAAACATATGAACTTACATGAATGCATATCAACCTTCACGAACAGCTCACGGAACTCACAGAAATGCACGAACACAAAATTCACGCACACTCACGACAACTCGCAAAACAACGTAAACGCATACGAAACCTTGCAATCACTCATGGACTTTCACGAACACTCAGGAACGCAACCTTTCACGAAAACGCACATAACTCATGAACCGTCGAGGCGATTCAAGAGCCGTAAACATTCAAACGTAAAGCACGAAAATGCGCAACTCACACACAACAAATTACCTTCAGAACAAACACCTCACTTTCACTCGACATCGGCGAATAGGTGGTAGGTTGTCGTGCAAACCATGTATTGCACTCAACACGCTTGTGTGCAGGTACAAGGTGCAGCGGGAACTCTGAAATCTCCCAAATTATGTGGATCCAAATGGTTAGAACCTAGTGTTTCCGATGGACTAGTCCACACGACAAGTCCGATGGACTAGTACGCCGGACAAGTCCGATGGACTAGTCCGCTCGACAATTCCGATGGACTAGTCCGCTCGACAAGTCCGATGGACCAAACCGCTGGACAAGTTCGATGGACTAGTCAGCCGGACTAGTCAGCTGGACAAGTCCATCGGACTAACCCGCTCGACAAGTCTGATGGACTAGACCGCCGGAATAGTCCGCTCGACAAGTCTGATAGACTAGTCTGATACACTAGGCCTTTGGAATAGTCCGCTCGAGAAGTCCGATGGACTAGTCCGCTCGACAAGTCCGATGGACTAGTCTGCTGGACAAGTTTAATGGACTAGTCCGCCGGATTAGTCCGCCGGACTAGTCTGCTCGACAAGTATGATGGACTAGTCCTCTCGTCAAGTCTGATAGACGAGTCCGCCGGACTTGTCCACCAAACAAGTCCGATATACTAGTCCGCTCGACTAGTCCGATGGACAAGTCCGCGGGACTATTCCGATGGACTAGTTTGGTGGACTAGTCCGCAAGACAAGTCCGATGGACTAGTCCGCCGGACTAGTCCGCTCGACAAGTCCGATACACTAGTCCGCACGACAAGTCCGATGGACTAGTCCGCACGACAAGTCTGAAAGGACTAGACCGCTCGACAAGTCCGATGGACTAGTTCGATCGACAAGTCCGATGGACTAGTCCGCCGGACTAGTTCGCTCCACAAGTCCGATCGACAAGTCCGCCGGACGAGTCCGATGGACTAGTCCGCCAGAACTGGACAAGGGCGGCGCGCGGGAGCCACAGGGCAGCGCGCGGGGGGCCGCGGGGCGGCGCGCGGGTCCACTGGGGCGGCGCGCGGGTCCCCGGGGGCGGCGCGCGGGTCCCACGGGGCGGCGCGTCGGGTGCACGGGGGCCGCGCGCGGCTCCACGGGGGCGGCGCGCGGATCCACAGGGGCGGCGCGCGGGTCCCACTGGGCGGCGCGCCGAGCACTCGGGGCGTGCGGCGGGCTGAAAAATGTCGCGCGCCCGGGGCGCGCGACTAACAGAACAGCAGCGGAAGCAGTAGGGTGGGCCCATCCACAGGATCGACCAGGGAGGGTCGACCTGCTATGATAGCATGTCAGCAGAATGAACGAGAATGATAATAGGAGAAGGGATTGCACTAGCAGGCAGGTGGGATACAAATAGGAAACCCTAACAGGGTTGTACTCACTGTTGAGTACCCCACTACAGCCTACACAGCATAACATTCTGACACAAGTCCACCGGACTAACCCGCTCGACAAGTCCGATGGACTAGTCCGCCGGACTAGTCTGATGGACTAGTCTGCTCGACAAGTCCGATGGACTAGTCCGATCGACAAGTCCATTGGACTAGTTCGTTCGACAAGTTCGATGGACTAGTCCGCCAGACAAGTCCGCTCGACAAATCCGATGGACTACTCCACCGAACTAGTCCGCCGAACAAGTCCGATGGACTAGTCCGCTCGACAAGTCCGATGGACTAGTCCGCTCGACAAGTCCGATGGACTAGTCCGCTCGACAATTCCGATGGACTAGTCCGATGGACTAGTCCGCTCGACAAGTCCGATGGACTAGTCCGATCGACAAGTCCGATATGAGTATTTCAACTCTGCCTGGTACGCTCCCTACATATGCGCATACCGACCAAACTGATCAGTGCATCACTTTGATTGGACATACGAATTGGATGCCCTTTGTTTTAGGTTAGTGCACTATACTATACTATTTTCTACATACTTGCCATGTAATTCTATTTCATTCAATTGTTTTACAAGATATGAGCGTTTCAACTATGCATGGTTGGTCGGTTCGGTCAGTACGCACGCTTGTGTGCACGTACAAGGCGGAGGTGGAACTCTAAAATGATGAGTTGGTCGGTTCGGTCAGTACGCACGCTTGTGTGCACGTACAAGGCGGAGGTGGAACTCTAAAATCTCCCAAATTATGTGGATCCAAATGGTTAGAAACTAGTGTAGTTGAAGTAGAAGGCCAAATCTAATGGACTGGCAAGAAAATGGTACTGGCTGTATCTCTACAAACATAAGTAATGTGCTGGTCAGTTTGGTCGGTATGCGTGCATGTAGTGCAGGTACCATGCACGACTCGAATGCCTATATCTTCCGAAGTACATAGATCCAAAAGGTTAGAACATGGTAGGGAGGTGGGAAATGGTTTAATTTAGTAGAAAAGGAAAAAATATATGGTATTCACTGTATTTCTACAGAGAAAATGATGCGTTGGTCTGTTCAGTTAGTATGCACGCTTGTGTGCAGGTACAAGGCGGAGCTGGAACTCTGAAATCTCCCAATGTGGATCTAAATGGTTAGAACCTAGTGTTGTTGAAGTACAAGGCCTAATCTAGTGGACTGGCAAGAAAATGGTACTAACTGCGTCTCTACAAACATAAGTAATGCGCTGGTCAGTTTGGTCGGTATGCGCGCCTGTAGTGCAGGTACCATGCACGACTGGATTGCCTATATCTTCCGAAATACATAGATTCAAATGGTTAGAACATGGTAGGGAGGTGGGAAATGGTTTAATTTAGTGGAAAGGGAAAAAAAACATATGGTATTCACTGTATTTCTACAGAGAAAATGATGTGTTGGTCGGTTCGGTCAGTATGCACGCTTGTGTGCTGGTACAAGGCGGAGCTGGAACTCTGAAATCTCCCAAATTGTGTGGATCCAAATGGTTAGAACCTAGTGTTGTTGAAGTGGAAGGCCTAATCTAGTGGACTGGCAAGAAAATAGTACTAACAGCATCTCTACAATCATAAGTAATGCGCTTGTCAGTTTGGTCGGTATACGCGCATGTAGTGCAAGTACCATGCACGACTGGAATGCCTATATCTTCCGAAATACATAGATCCAAAAGGTTAGAACCTAGTAGGGAGGTGAGAAATGGTTTGATTTAGTGGAAAAGGAAGAAAAAACTGGTATTCACTGTATTTCTACAGATAAAATGATTCGTTGGTCGGTTCGATCAGTATGCACGCTTGTGTGCAGGTACAAGGCGGAGCAGGAACTCTGAAATCTCCCAAACTATGTGGATCCAAATGGTTAGAACCTAGTGTTTCCGATGGACTAGTCCGCACGACAAGTCCGATGGACTAGTACGCCGGACAAGTCCGATGGACTAGTCCGCCGGACTCGTCCGCTCGACAAGTCCGATGGACTAGTCCGCTCGACAATTCCGATGGACTAGTCCGATGGACCAGTCCGCCGGACAAGTCCGATGGACTAGTCAGCCGGACTAGTCAGCTGGACAAGTCCATCGGACTAACCCGCTCGACAAGTCCGATGGACTAGAGCGCCGGAATAGTCCGCTCGACAAGTCCGATGGACTAGTCTGATACACTAGGCCTTTGGACTAGTCCGCTCGAGAAGTCCGATGGACTAGTCCGCTCGACAAGTCTGATGGACTAGTCTGCTGGACAAGTTTGATGGACTAGTCCGCCGGATTAGTCCGCCGGACTAGTCTGCTCGACAAGTATGATGGACTAGTCCTCTCGTCAAGTCCAATAGACGAGTCCGCCGAACTTGTCCGCCGAACAACTCCGATAGACTAGTCCGCTCAACTAGTCCGATGGACAAGTCCGCCGGACTATTCCAATGGACTAGTTTGGTGGACTAGTCCGCACGACAAGTCCGATGGACTAGTCCGCCGAACTAGTCCGCTCGACAAGTCCGATAGACTAGTCCGCACGACAAGTCCGATAGACTAGTCCGCCGAACAAGTCCGATGGACTAGTCCGCTCGACAAGTCCGATGGACTAGTCCGCTCGACAAGTCCGATGGACTAGTCCGCTCGACAAGTCCGATGGACTTGTCCGCTCGACAAGTCCGATGGACTTGTCCGCTCGACAAGTCCGATGGACTTGTCCGCTCGACAAGTCCGATGGACTAGTCCGCTCGACAAGTCCGATGGACTAGTCCGCTCGACAAGTCCGATGGACTAGTCCGATCGGCAAGTCCGATATGAGTATTTCAACTCTGCCTGGTACGCTCCCTACATATGCGCATACCGACCAAACTGATCAGTGCATCACTTTGATTGGACATACGAATTGGATGCCCTTTGTTTTAGGTTAGTGCACTATACTATACAATTTTCTACATACTTGTTATGTAATTCTCTTTCATTCAATTGTTTTACAAGGTATGAGCGTTTCAACTATGCATGGTACGCTTCCTACATGACCAAAGTGATCAGTACAAGCGTAGCTGTAGACTGACATGTGCAGATACAAGGTTGAGCTGGAACTTTGAAATCTCTCAAATCATGTCGATCCAAATGGTTAGATCCTATTGTTGTTGAAGTGGAAGGCCTAATCTAGTGGACTGGCAAGAAAATTGGTACTAACTGCATCTCTACAAACATAAGTAATGCGCTGGTCAGTTTGGTCGGTATGCGCGCCTGTAGTGCAGGTACCATGCACGACTGGAATGCCTATATCTGCCAAATTACATAGATCCAAAAGGTTAGAACCTGGTAGGGAGGTGGGAAATTGTTTGATTTAGTGGAAAAGGAAAAACAATACACGGTATTCACTGTATTTCTACTGAGGAAATTATGCGTTGGTCGGTTCGGTTAGTATGCACGCTTGTGTGCACGTACAAGGCGGAGGTGGAACTCTAAAATCTCCCAAATTATGTGGATCCAAATGGTTAGAAACTAGTGTAGTTGAAGTAGAAGGCCAAATCTAATGGACTGGCAAGAAAATGGTACTTGCTGTATCTCTACAAACATAAGTAATGTGCTGGTCAGTTTGGTCGGTATGCGCGCATGTAGTGCAGGTACCATGCACGACTCGAATGCCTATATCTTCCGAAGTACATAGATCCAAAAGGTTAAAACATGGTAGGGAGGTGGGAAATGGTTCAATTTAGTGGAAAAGGAAAAACTATATGGTATTCACTGTATTTCTACAGAGAAAATGATGCGTTGGTCTGTTCGGTCAGTATGCACGCTTCTGTGCAGGTACAAGGCGGAGCTGGAACTCTGAAATCTCCCAATGTGGATCTAAATGGTTAGAACCTAGTGTTGTTGAAGTAGAAGGCTTAATCTAGTGGACTTGCAAGAAAATGGTACTAACTGCATCTCTACAAACATAAGTAATGCGCTGGTCAGTTTGGTCGGTATGCCTATATCTGCCGAATTACATAGATCCAAAAGGTCAGAACCTGGTAGGGGGTGGAAAATGGTTTAATTTAGTGAAAAGGGAAAAAAATATGGTATTCACTGTATTTCTACAGAGAAAATGATGCGTTGGTCGGTTCGGTCTGTATGCACGCTTGTGTGCTGGTACAAGGCGGAGCTGGAACTCTGAAATGTCCCAAATTATGTGGATCCAAATGGTTAGAACCTAATGTTGTTGAAGAAGAAGGCATAATCTAGTGGACTGGCAAGAAAATGGTACTAACTACTTCTCTACAAACATAAGTAATGCGTTTGTCAGTTTGGTCGGTATGCGCGCTTGTAGTGCAGGTACCATGCACGACTGGAATGCCTATATCTTCCGAATTACATAGATCCAAAATGTTAGAACATGGTAGGGAGGTGGGAAATGGTTTAATTTAGTGGAAAAGGAAGAAATATATGGTATTCACTGTATTTCTACAGAGAAAATTATACGTTGGTCGGTTCGATCAGTATGCACGCTTGTATGCAGGTACAAGGCGGAGCAGGAACTCTAAAATCTCCCAAATTATGTGGATCTAAATGGTTACAACCTAGTGTTGTTGAAGTAGAAGGCCTAATCTAGTGGACTGGCAAGAAAATTGTACTAACTGCATTTCTACAAACATAACAAGCCCCCTAAACTCCACCTCTCTATTCTCCAACTTTTATCCTCCTTATAACCTTAGGTAAGTCCAAACAGCTACAGAAAATGGCAGGGAGAAAAATCTGCCGTATGCATCAAGATGACTCCAACAGGTTGGAATGAACCATCTGTCAAATGTTATTATTGTGATAGGCTGCAGTGAGGTACTCCATAGATAGAGAGTACAACTTTGTTAGGCTTCCTATTTGTATCGCCTCCCTACCCTAATCCAACCATTCCGTTGCATTCTATTTCTGAGATGGTATCAGATGGTAAGTCCAACCATCTGAGATTCTATTTCTCCCGGTTCCCCCTCCCCCCCTCTTCCTCGTGCGGAGATAACTACTACAACGGGAGCTAGACTACGGGCTAGGCACGGGTGCTCGTGTGATCTCTGCGTTCGTTGGTCCTTAGTCATTTTCCTAGTGCACACACTGCTTGCTAGTTCACGGGGCAAGTTGGCAAGAGTTTCACTAGAGAAAGTTGACAACAATGGTACAATGAAGATGGCATGGCTAGACTACATCAGAGCTAGGATTCAGGTCGGTCGACTGCCAGCATAGCATGGTCGACCGCGTTCCAGCACGACTTGATCGACCGCGCTCCAGCAGTGCAAAGTCGACGGCGTGCCAACGTTGCAGGTTGACGGCGTGCCAGCGTTGCTCCCGCAGAACAGCATCGCACCAGCTTCGCAGGTGCTCGCAGATGATTGGCGTGCGGAGCCTTGTCACCTGCACAGCGCACACACCAAGTCAACCTGGCGCTGACGACTGCATCTGATCAGCCACGTCGACCTCGGGATACCACCCCCGAGGTCGGACTCGCCAACTTCGCCTGGGCGACCGTCGCACTCCTCCGCAGAACCTCGTCACCCAGGTAACCTGGTCGATCGGGCAACCACGTCGACCAGGTGCTCCTGTATGTGCCCGTCGACCTCCCAAGTCGACGGCCACCTCCTGTCGACCTCACCAGGTCGACCACACCCCTGGTCGACCAGCTCCAGGTCGACGTCACTCCTGGTCGACCAGCTCCATGTCGACCAGCACAGTCGTCAGCCGACCACCCAAGTCGGCTACCCGAAGTCGGCGTCACCAAGTCGACGCCCCTTCTACGTCGGCGCCGACTTCCGGGCCGACCTTGCAAGTCGGCGGACTTGCAAGTCGGCGACCTTGCAAGTCGGTGACCTTGCAAGTCGGTGACCTTGCAAGTCGGTGACCTTGCAAGTCGGTGACCTTGCAAGTCGGTGACCTTGCAAGTCGGTGACCTTGCAAGTCGGCGCCGACTTCCAGGTCGACGTGCCACATCGCCGACCACCAGTTGAAGTCGGCCACCGGCTTCCCAAGTCGGCGGCATTGCAGTGGCCCCGTGCAAGTCGACCAACCCCGTCGACCAGCTCGCCCAAGTCGGCGTCGCCCACTGCTGTAAGTCGGCTGTACCTCCCGTACACCCAACCACGAAGTCGGCTCCGCCCAAGCGAGGACGGGGCCAACAACAACTCCCGTTGACACTCCCCTGCCGTGTTCACGCTTGGGCCCCCAGCCCACACGGCAGCACTCCTCAGAGAATAGCTCGTCGACGTGCACCCAACACACAGCACGTCGTCCACCGCACCAGCCATGCAAGAGGGCATGGCACCTACTGCTGCACTTCGTCAACTTCGTCGCCCACGTCGGCCAGGCGCACCTGGCCGATGGCGACGGAGCACCGGTTGAAGGCCGGATAGTGCAGCGCCTTCGTCAGGAAGTCGGCCGGCTGCTCGGTGGTCGGGATGTACCTCAGCGAGAACTTCCCGCGCCTCACCATGTGCTGCAGCCAGGCCTGTCGCCGCTCCATGTGCTTGAGGTTGCCCGTCAACCCCATGCCCTCGGCGACCGTGATGGCCGACTTGTTGTCCACCCGGAGGACGGTCGGCTTCCCGGCATCCAGCTGCCGGAACTCTGCGAGGAGGAAGCGAAGACGGCGTCCCTCCTTGCCGGCTTCGGTGGCCGCCACGTACTCCGACTCGGTCGACGACAACGTCGCGCACTTGATGCGCTGGCTCGACCAGGAGACTGCGGCCCCTCCGTAGACGAACACGTAGCCGCCCGTGCTCGTCCTGTTCTGCTTGTCACCGGCGTCGTTGTCGTCCACGTAGCCGACCAGCTCCAGTGACTCAGGTCCACCGCCGAACTCCAGGGCGGTGTCACGCTTGTTGGCGAGGTAGGCGAGGCAGCGGTCGACCTCGCGCCAGTGCTGGTCGCTCCTCACCGTGAGGCCGCTCCCCAGCTTGCTGCAGGCGAAGGCGACGTCCGGCCTCGTCGTCGTCGCCGCGAACTGCAGTGAACCGACCTTCTGCCGGTACTCCTCCTCCTGTCGCTCTTGTGCCTCCTCGTCGTCGAAGGTGAGCTCGGCGTAGGCGTCGACCGAGACCGGCGTCTTCGGGGTGCGCCCGGTCTGCTCCTCGTCGATGAAGCGCCTACGCAGCTTGTCGGCGTAGCCCTGCTGGTGCAGCCACAGCTTCCCCGCCGACCTGTCGCGGACGATCTCCAGCCCGAGGTACTTCTGCACCGGCGAGATCTCACGCAGCTCGAAGGCGGACTCCAGCACCTCCTTCAACTCCTTCAGCATCTCGGTGCTGCTGCTGGCGGCGAGCAGGTCGTCGACGTAGACCAGCACCCAGCAGGCCACTCCGTCGTCGCCGATCTTGAAGTACAGAGCCTCGTCGACCTGGCTCTTCTTCCACCCGGCGCCGACCAGCACGTCGTTGAGCGCCAAGTACCACAGCAGCGGCGACTGCTTCAGCCCGTACAGGCTCTTCAGCAGCCTGCACACCCGGCCGGTTCCGTCGTAGAAGTAGTCCGGCTGGGACATGTAGAGCACCCGGTCGAGCTTGCTCTGCAGGAAGGCGTTCTTCATGTCGAGCTGCATCAGGTTGAGGTTGAGGACGGCGACGATGCTGAGGAAGATCCTCAGCGTGACGTAGCTGCCCACCGGCGCGAACGTCTCGTCGTAGTCGGCGCCATACACCTGCGTGAAGCCCTTCACGACCAGCCTCGCCTTCTCGCGCTCGACGGTGTCGTCGACGTGGTACTTCGTCGTCAACACCCACCGGTTCTTCATGATGTTCACCCCCGGCGGGCGTTCGACCAGCTCCCAAGTGCCCATGTTGATGAGGCTGCGGATCTCCTCCTCCATGGCGGCCTTCACCACCGGGCCCTTCCAGCTCGCCAACGCCTCCTTCACCGTCATCGTCGAGATGTCCCAACGGTGTTCGGGGTCGGCCAGCATGTCAGGGTCGAGCTCCCGAAACTCCTCATCCTCCTCGGCGTCGTCGTACAGCGGGTCGTCGTCATCGTCCACGTCGTACACCGTGGTGAAGGCAGTGGGGACGAAGAAGTCCGGCGGCCTCCGAGCTCTATCCGACTTCCGGGGTTCAGGCCGAACCTCCACCACGTCACTCTTGGTGGACTCCCCGGCGGCCCCTCCTTCGTCACCGTCTTCACTGCCCTCGTCGTCCTGCTGCGCCTCGGTCGACTTCCTGGTCGACTTCTCCCCTGTGGTCGACTCCCCTGCCGACGGCCCAGTTGCCGACTGCTCCGTGGTCGGCGTCACTGCTGCCTGCTCCCCTGTCAGCTGCTTCTCCTCGACTTGCTCCTCCCCTATCAGGTCGACTTGCCGCTCGTTACGTCGGCCACCGGCGATGCCCTTGGTCGGCGCCGAAGGCGACGGCCCACTGCTCCCCTCATCGCCGGAGGCCGACACCGAGGTCAGCCCGAGCAGGTCGGCCAGGAGCGGAGGGGCAGGGGCCGTAGAGGGAGGGTGGACGTCCTCGATGTCCTCAGCAGCAAGCTCACCGACCTCGGCGAGCAGAGGCAGCGGCGCCGACGAGGTGTCGGTTGGCGGGGTGGACGGCGTTCGGCCGGACACCGGCCCGTGCTCCGACTTCCACTCGGCCAACGACATCTCCTCGTAGAACACCACGTCCGACGTGGTGACCACCCGGTTAGCGTCGACGTCGAGGAGCTCCCAGCCCTTGCTCGCCGCCGACACGCCAAGGTGAAGGCCCCATCTGGCCTTCGGCTTCAGCTTCCCACCACGCTGCTGCTCGGGGACAAGGAACTGCGCCATGCAGCCCCACACCCGCGCCAGCGATAAGTCGGGCCTCTGCCCGGTCAGCAGCTGGTACGGCGTCGTCCCCGGCGGCAGCGTCGACCTCTCAAGACAGTTGCGGACCCAGACGGCCTGCCGCAGAGCGAGGTGCCACCAGTGGTGCTGCACGCCCATGTGCAGCAGCATCGTCCGCACCGACTCCACCACCGTCCGCATCTCCCTCTCCGCCATGCCGTTCTGCTGCGGGGTGTACGGGCATGTCAGGTCGTGGACGATCCCCTGGCCGTCCACGAAGTCGGTGAACTTCCTCCCGAGGAACTCCCCTCCTCGGTCCGAACGCAACATCAGCACCGACTGCTTCGTCTGCCTCTCCACCAACACCAGCCACTTCTGGAACTCCAGCAGCACATCCGACTTCTTGGCGACCGGCTGCACCCACACGAAGCGGGTCTTGCGGTCCTTCAGCAGCAGGAAGTACAAGCTGCCGTCCTTGGCAGCCACGCGGAACGGCCCGCACAGGTCGATGTGCACGACGGCCAGCACGTCGTTGGTGTCAGAGCCTTGGTCGGGGAAGGTGTGCCGCGCCAGCTTCCCGCCGACGCACGAGACACACGGGGAGTCGGCGCCCGTCGCCGACTTGAGGTCCAGCCCAGTGGCGACCTCGTGCTTCGCCGAGCTCCGTATGGTGTCCATGCCGACGTGTGCAAGCCGCGCATGCATCCTGTCCGCCGTCGACTTCGTCTTCGAGACGATCGCCCGCAGGGCCACAACCTCCGTCGTGGGCGACGTCGACCTCGGTGAGCAGGGACGCAGGTCGGTGCAGAGGACACGCCCGGAGTACGTCGCCCGACCGAGCACCTCTCCCGCCGCCGAGACGAGCAGCATCCCGTCGCCATCCTCCTGCAGCTTCACGCCGTGCTCCTTCAGCTGGCCGGACGACAGCAGGTTGGCCCGCACACCCGGGACGTACAGCACGTCGGGGATGAGCACCTGCTTTCCGGCCTCTCCTTGCAGGGCGACGGTGCCACGGCCCTGGACCTCCTGCAGCGCCCCATTGAAGCCGCGCACGTGCTTGATGGAGCCGCTCGGCTGCAGGTCGACGAAGACTTCCTTCGTCCCCATCAGGTGGTGGGAGCAACCGCTGTCGAGCAGGATCACCGCCGGGTTCGCCTGCACAGCTGCCGCCACCGCCTGGAAGTCCTCCCCAGCCTCCGGCGCCAGCGAGACGGTCGGCTCCACGACGCCGACCAGCGAGCATGACGCCGTCTTGTCGTCCCGCGCCTTGCCGCCAGCAGAGGAGTCGGCGTTCTTCGCCGAAGTCGACGTCTTGGTCGACTGCTTCTCCTTGTGCGGCTTGTTTCCTCCCCGACGAGGACGACGACTGCCAGACCTCCCGCGGCCTCCCTTGGCGTCGTCGTCGTCGGAGTCACTGCGGTCGGGGCACTCGAAAGAGAGGTGGTCGGGGTCGCCGCACAGCCAGCACTCCCGACGTCGACTTCCTCCTCCTCGACCGCTGTCCTGGGTTGACTTCTTCTTGTCGACCTCCATGGCCGGCTTCCAGCCACTGCTACCACCGCCGCCGGACTGTCCGCGCTGTCCCGGTCGACCTCCTTGCTTCGCCGGAGCGACGAAGTTCGCCTGCGCCAAGAGCTCCTGGGACCGCTTGGCCTCCTGCATCGCCTCGTCCTGCAGGATGTACGAGGTCAAGTTGTCCTCGTTGAGCGTCGTCCTTGTGCCCGGCGCCATTGACAGCCGCTTCAGGAGGTTGTAGTTGCTCGAAAGTCCCTGCATGACGTGGGTGACGTACGACGCCGTCGAGTACTGCGCGCCGGCCATCCTGATGGTGGCGAGAATCCGCCTGGCCCGGTTGCAGTAGTCGGTCGCCGTCTCCTCGTCGCCCATACGCAGGTGCGTCAGCTGTCCCTCCAGCTGGGCGATGAACAGGTCGTCGGTGACTTGGTAGGTCGACTCAATGAAGTGCCACGCCTGGTGGCCGGCGTCGAGGTACTCCCGACACCACTTCAAGGCGATCTGCACGCCCGGCGAGCAGCATCGCGAAATGACCATGAAGGTCAACAGCTGCACTGCTCGGAACTCCGCACGTAAGTCGGGGTCGTCCGGCATCGCCACAGTACCTCGAGCAAAGTTGATCAGCCCAGCCATCTCCAGCTGGGGCTCGATGGCTTCCTTCCAGGTGAGGATGTCCTGTCGACCAACGAGCGGCGGGGTGACCAAGATCCTGTCCGGCGCAAACTTGAAGTAGCCGTAGCTCGGTGCAATCCCGCCCGCCGTCACCTGGGTCGCCGACATCGGCGACAATCCGCTTCGTCGTCCTCCGACGTCGCCCTGCGAGGAGCCTGCAGCCGCCGAGGACTGCACCCCTCGCGCCTGAACGCCGCCGACTTCATCGGCGTGAATCACACCTCTCTGCCTCGACGTGCCTCCCGCACTGCTGCCGACTTGGCCACCTCCGGCGTTGACGCCCACGTCGACGCCGCCGTCGTTGGTCACCGGTCGAGGAGAAGCTGGTCGAGAAGGGGGATGCTCCGTCGCCCACACAGAGCGGAGTCCAGCCTCGACGACCGCCCAGGGTATCGTCCCATACTCCTGGGCCTCAAGGCGTCTCCTCGCATCCTGCAGCCGTCCCTCCAGGGTGTCCATCACCTTGGTGTCACCTACGCGCACGTTAGTGACTGTACGGCTGCCGGCCTACGAACAACTTAGGTAAGTGACTTCTACGTCGACCTGACTGAAAGGTAAGTCGTGTGCCGTCCACGCTCACCGCACCATGCGGAGATAACTACTACAACGGGAGCTAGACTACGGGCTAGGCATAGGTGCTCGTGTGATCTCTGCGTTCGTTGGTCCTTAGTCGTTTTCCTAGTGCACACACTGCTTGCTAGTTCACGGGGCAAGTTGGCAAGAGTTTCACTAGAGAAAGTTGACAACAATGGTACAATGAAGATGGCATGGCTAGACTACATCAGAGCTAGCATTCAGGTCGGTCGACTGCCAGCACAGCGTGGTCGACCGCGTTCCAGCACGACTTGATCGACCGCGCTCCAGCAGTGCAAAGTCGACGGCGTGCCAACGTTGCAAGTTGACGGCGTGCCAGCGTTGCTCCCGCAGAACAGCATCGCACCAGCTTCGCAGGTGCTCGCAGATGATTGGCATGCGGAGCCTTGTCACCTGCACAGCGCACACACCAAGTCAACCTGGCGCTGACGACTGCATCTGATCAGCCACGTCGACCTCGGGATACCACCCCCGAGGTCGGACTCGCCAACTTCGCCTGGGCGACCGTCGCACTCCTCCGCAGAACCTCGTCACCCAGGTAACCTGGTCGACCGGGCAACCACGTCGACCAGGTGCTCCTGTATGTGCCCGTCGACCTCCCAAGTCGACGGCCACCTCCTGTCGACCTCACCAGGTCGACCACACCCCTGGTCGACCAGCTCCAGGTCGACGTCACTCCTGGTCGACCAGCTCCATGTCGACCAGCACAGTCGTCAGCCGACCACCCAAGTCGGCTACCCGAAGTCGGCGTCACCAAGTCGACGCCCCTTCTACGTCGGCGCCGACTTCCGGGCCGACCTTGCAAGTCGGCGGACTTGCAAGTCGGCGACCTTGCAAGTCGGTGACCTTGCAAGTCGGTGACCTTGCAAGTCGGTGACCTTGCAAGTCGGTGACCTTGCAAGTCGGTGACCTTGCAAGTCGGTGCCGACTTCCAGGTCGACGTGCCACATCGCCGACCACCAGTTGAAGTCGGCCGCCGGCTTCCCAAGTCGGCGGCATTGCAGTGGCCCCGTGCAAGTCGACCAACCCCGTCGACCAGCTCGCCCAAGTCGGCGTCGCCCACTGCTGTAAGTCGGCTGTACCTCCCGTACACCCAACCACGAAGTCGGCTCCGCCCAAGCGAGGACGGGGCCAACAACAACTCCCGTTGACACCTCGCACTCTCTCCTCCCCCTGCTCCCGCTCCTCCGGTACCCCCACCCCCCCCTGGTCCTGCCCCGTCAGGTAGCGTCTCCCTCCCCGCAGTCCTCCTCACAGTCCCTTCAGCAGCCTTCGGCACTTCCGCGACAGGTTACTGTGGACTCAGGTGGTGTTGGAGCTGGAGGTGCTGGCACTGGTGGCACTAGTTCTGGGGGTGTTGGAGCTGGAGGTACTGGCACTGGAGGTGCCAGTTCTGGGGGTGCTGGAGCTGGAGGTACTGGCACTAGAGGTGCTAGTTCAGGGGGTGCTGGAGCCGGAGGTGCTGTCGCTGGTGGCGCTAGCTCTGGGGGTGCTGGAGCTGGAGGTACTGGCGCTCGTGGTGCTAGTTCTGGGGGTGCTGGAGCAGGAGGTGCTGGTGCTGCAGGAGCTGGTACTGAGGAGACAGGAGCTGGAGGCGCGAGTACTGCGGCGCCCACTGCGCCTCCCCACCGCTACGACACCCGTCTCCAGGCCCTTCGTCGGCTTGAGCGCGAGGAGCAGGAGCGGTTGGAGCAGGAGAGGCAGGAGTTGCAGCAGTTGGACCAGCAGCAGCAGCAGCAGCAGCAGCAGCAGCAGCAGCAGCAGCAGCAGCAGCAGCAGCAGCAGCAGCAGCAGCAGCAGCAGCCGCAGCCGCCACTTTTCCAGCAGCTGTTCCCTCCAGTGAGTGGCCTTCGGGCCCTTGGTCTTCCTTCCTCTCCTCCTGTCCACTCACAGTCTCCTACCGCGTACGGTCCTACGTTTCCTTCTCCGGACTCGGCTCCGGCTGTTTTCTCTCCTCCTCAGTCACAGTCGTCTCCTCCTGTTGTCCCGCACGACTGGACCAGTCGTTGTCCTCCGCGTGCTCGGCCCTTGTCTCCTCTTGCCGACCTCCGCACTGTCTTGTTTCGTTCTAGTCCTCGTCGTTCTCCGCCTGTGTCTATTCTCCCCTCACCTCCTGAGTCGCCTCTCACCGTTTCCTCTCACCCTATCACTGACTACTACCGCGCTGCTCGCCCTGTTGTCTCATGTGTTCTCGCCTCTCTTGTCACCGACCCTCGTACCTCTCCGTCGCCTGTCTCGGCTCTTACTGCCGCTGTCGCTGACTTTCCTTCCACCCGCCGTCTTGACTACGCCACGCATGTGGTGGCTGCTCCACCTCCCCGTCCTCTGTCCGTCAGGGGTAAGTCTTCCCTTGGCTGTGACGTCCTAGAGGACAGGCAGTTTGAGCTGGAGTTCTTAGCAGCCGCTTCCCCCTCTCTCTGCACCATGCTACTTTCCCTTTAGGGAGACCCCGACGCCTTTGACATACCGACACCTCGCACGTACCGTGAGGCAGTGTCAGGGGAAAGGGCCTCTCAGTGGAAAGCGGCTATGGACGCAGAGTTAGCGTCTTGGAGATCCACAGGCACTTACGTCGACGCAGTTCCCCCTCCCAGGGCGAACGTTGTCGATGGCATGTGGCTCTTCAAGGTGAAGCGGCCGCCTAGTTCCCCGCCCGTGTTCAAGGCGTGCTACGTGGCTAGGGGTTTCAGTCAGCGTGAGGGAGTGGACTTCTTCCAGACCTTCGCCCCGACCCCGAAGATGACTACTCTTCGGGTGTTACTGCACGTAGCAGCACAGCGAGACTACGAGCTGCACTCCCTCGACTTCTCCACTGCGTTTCTCCAGGGCCGCCTACACGAGGAGATCTGGCTGCGCCGTCCTCCTGGCTTCACTCACACCTTCCCACCTGGGACCCAGTGGAGCCTGAGGCGACCAGTCTACGGTCTCCGCTAGTCGCCCCGTGAGTGGCACGACACTCTTCGCTCCACGCTTTGTGACCTTGGGTTTCGTCCTTCCTCTGCCGACCCGTCGCTGTTTGTTCGCGCTGGTTCCACTCCTTTCTTTATACTAGTTTACGTCGACGACTTGGTCTTTGCTACAGCAGACAGGGCAGCTCTGGCTGAGGTGAAGTCCGAACTGCAGAAGAGACACACGTGCACTGACCTCGGTGAACTGCAGCGCTACCTTGGCCTGCAGATCACCAGGGACAGAGCCGCTCGCACCATCACACTGAATCAGTCACACATGGTGCAGCAGGTCCTTCGGCGGTTCGGGTTTCAGTTCTCCACCACACGGCCCACTCCTCTTGCCGTTGACCACCGACTCACTGGCCCTTTTCCCGACGAGCCCTTTGAGTCTAGCGGTCCCTACGCAGAGCTTGTGGGCTGCCTCATGTACCTGATGACTTGTACTCGGCCGGACCTCGCCTTTCCCCTCAGCGTCCTCTCTCGCTTTGTTGCGACTGGGAGACACCGTCCTGTTCACTCGACAGCCGCTGTGAGGGTGGCGAAGTACCTGGCGACTACATCAGGCATGGGGCTTGTGCTTGGAGGGACACAGCCAGTTGTGTTGACCGGTCAGCGTTTGACTCAGGGTTACTGCTTCGGTCTTGGTGCTGGTGCTGTGTCGTGGAGGTCTATACGGTCGTCGTCTGGTGCCATGGCGGCACAGGAGCTTCGCTGGTTGACCTTCTTGCTCACCGACCTTGGTGAGCGGCCTCGCTCTGCACCAACCTTGTACGCTGACAACAAGGCCATGATCCTCCTGTGTCGAGAGCCTCGACTGGAGAGAAGAGTGAAGCATATTGACGTGAGGTACTTTCTCCTACGAGAGCTACAGCGACGCGGCCAGGCACGCTTGGACCTCAGAGGCCAACACTGCCGACGTCTTCACCAAGGCCTTGGCGCCTGGTGACCACCACAGGTTATGTGTGCAGCTAGGGCTTGTTGAGCTAGGCCCACGATTGCTGTAGACTTGCTGTTTGCTCTGCTTGTTGTGCTTTGCTATATATCCTAGTGTAGTGAACTCTTGAACTGGCCTTGTGGCCGCTTGTTTGTGCTCGGAGTGTGTGGTGACTTTCAGCGCCACCCTGAGCCTTGTCTTGTTGCTTGCTCCTGACTGGTCTTGTGGTAACCATTGTTTCACTTGCTAGTTGTTGGGTGCCCCTCACTTAGCCTATGGGGGTGTGTCAAATGTTATTACCGTATTGTGATAAGCTGCAGTGAGGTACTCCATAGAGAGTACAACTTTGTTAGGCTTCCTATTTGTATTGCCTCCCTACCCTAATCCAACCATTCCGTTGCATTCTATATCTGAGACCATCACACGAGCTCTTAGAAGCACCAGCACATGGATGCTCACACATCGAATACCGTACTCACATGCCCATCTGCACACACAGAAAAACTCCCCATCTTGACCCCCCTCTCTTGAGTGAATGGCATGACCAGGAATCACAACATGAAAGTTCCTAGCACCACGAATTGCATGTTTACTCCCATGCCACATGAAACCCACCACAACCGGCTGTGCAGCAACAAGAGCACAACCATCCACCGCTCCAGCCAAAGCCCACCCGGCCAGAAAAACCACACACCACCATAGACAAACCACACCACACCACCCTTTCTTCCAAACTGCCCACCTCCTGAACCATCTGTCTCCCCACTGTTGACATGCCAAAGCAAGCAAGTGTGGCACATGCAGCACTAGCAAAACCTGACAACGTTCAAGAGCTCTCTCTCTTTCACATCACACTCGTTCACAAGCCCCCATCTCCTCCACCCTCGCTCACGACCGTTGGAGGCGCCTCAAAACTAGTCTCCTCCACCCTTGCTCACGAACCCGGCATGCGCTTGCCTCTTCCCATGGAGAACCCTCTGCTTCCATCCGGACCCTTCGGCCCTGGCAGCGGCTTGCTCCCCACCGCCTCCCCCCCACCGCCACTGCTCCCACCACCGCCACCACTGCCGCCAGCAGCAGCAGCAGCAGCTGCACCAGGCACATTCCCTCTAGAACCGCCCCCTCCTGCCCCACCCCGGCCTGCTCCAGATGCTGCTTCTCCTCCCGCTCCCCCTGCTGCCCCGTGCCTGCCTCCCCCTCCCTCTCCCCCTCGCCCCCTGCCCTTCCCTGCCCTGCTCTTCTTGCCATGAGCCGTGGGTGATGCAGCAGGCACAGGGGCACAGGAGTCACACAGGGGGTCCCCTGAGCATGCCTGCGCATGCATATGCATGTGCATGTGCTGAAGTACATGAGGGGGATAGAGGTCGTATGGGACGGAAATACAGACAATGTAAAAGATGAATGCGTGGAGGTTGTTGGAGTGAGCTGGCGGTGAGTGGGAACCACAGCACACACAAAAAAGGTACAGTAATATATTTAATAGGTGAGTGAAACATTGGACTTCACTTGTATAGGAAGGTACAGAAGGGTAGAAGCCAAATGGGTTTGCATCCAGACCCAAACTTCTATGCAGGTTCAGATGACGTTCGGATGAGGTTCGGATGAGGTTCGGATGAGGTTCGGATGAGGTTTGGATCCGTTCAGCATCAAAGCCAGAGCCACCATAACCGTGATAATGATAAACTAGCAACACTGGCTGTCAAAAGACTTGAGCAGACTAGGGGCAAACCACTCACCTTGCCATCACTGCTCACCTTGTTCTCATTGCCGGTCGCCAGTGCATGACCTCCCTCTCCTCCCCTCCTGCCGCTCTTCTCAATCCGCTCCGTGCCGCCCCCACCCCTGTCCCCCATGTCCCCAGGAACCCCAGCCATGCCGGCTGACTTTCTGCCCCTGCCTGCTGCTTCAGCATGCTGCCCCTGCCGCTGCTGATCCTGTTGCTGCTGCTGCTGCCGCCGCTGCTGCCGCTCGTGCCTCACCTGCGCTTGGTGCTGCTTCAACTGCATCTGTTCCTGCTGCCAATGCTCCTGCTGCTGATTCAACTTGTTCTGCTCCTGCTGCCAATGCTCCTGCTGCTTCTGCAGCTGCTGCTGCAGCTCCTGCTGCTGCTGCATCAACTGTTTCTGAAATGCAACACAGAAGAGAGAACATGGCTCGCATATTGATACATGCAACCATTCAACACGAGCATGGCTCGCATAGCAACCAAGAATCTGAAACGAATAAGTTAAGCACTAGTTGTGCCAGTGGCGCAACAGGAGAGTAAAGTAAACGTTTGTGCAACAATGTAATTCTGCTTCCTTCATGTCCTTTGAAATTTCTTCCCTTGCCTGCCCACACGCCCACACCTCGATTCTGGTAGCACTTTTAGAACCCATGCCTTTTCCAGCCCGAACCTTTTTTAGTATATAATACTACTATGTAACACCGTGGACCGCGCGTAACTGAATGGGTTTCGTACTCTTTGTGACGACTCGGAACTTACTTTAGTTAGTTTCTTGAACAGCTTGACATGCATGCCGTGTCGCCAGTCGCTGCTATTCAATGTCTCCACCTGACAGCATGGGACGGGTACATTGGTGGAGGTGCTTTTCAAAACTCTCAAAAGCGACAGGTACATGTCGAAAGAAGCACATGTGCTCGATCGAGAGTCCTCACGACCCTGATATAAAAGTAACGCTGAGCAACCCATTGGATTGGAGAATTCGATCGAAGGACCAGGGGTTAATTCTCAAAAGTAGCGGGCTAGGAGCATGTGACGTGTCTACAAAACAGGCAATGCAATTTGATGTAGTAGCAGATGGGGTTAGAAGGCGCCTCAAAATGCAGAGGTAACTAAATTGATGGTAGCTGGGGCTGGTCGGTCATTTGGTTGATACCCGTGCATGTGGAAAGAAGCAGAGGGCAGGTAGGGAAGGGAGGAGCGGAGGCGGAGGGTGGAGCAGAGAAGGGGGTGGGATTGAGGGGATGATTGAGGGGGGCATTGCATACCGCGTTGCGAGCTTCTTCCACTGTGTGGAACTCGATGAGTGCTTGGAACTGCCAAGAGAAGACAAGATAGGTGCAGATGGAGGCCACGATGTAAGCAGCATGCACATATGCACACGCACATGCACACGCACACGCACACGCACACGCACACGCACACGCACACGCACACACGCACACGCACACACGCAGATGCGCGAAACGGAGCATGTCACGTCATGGATTGAACACGGCAGCATGAGCAACCATGCGCATGCGTTCTCGCACGCAGTCAGAAATACAACATGCACCAACGCAGATGCGCTGCACTGATCTCTTTCATTCCTTGTACCACCACTCAAACCAAGTCGTCCCTTCAAATCAAGGTACCCTCTTTTACCCACATCTCACCACCTCCAAACTCACTGCAACGATTTCAAGATTGAAGATACCCACTGTCTGAACCACACTCCATCTCCTGGTAACATGTACTGAGCCAATTGCTGCAGTGAGCCAATTGCTGCAGCCACGCCTTCCCATGTACAATCGGCGTGTGATGAGGTGATTTTCGAGTCACCTCAAAACTAACCACTTAGTGCAGTACAGACAGCCACACCTGCACAGTCCACCTCACCTTCGCACAAGTTGCTGCCTCCCCGTGGCTGTTGCTGGCACCAGTAAGCAGGTCAGCAGCAGCGGAAGGAGCAGCGGCAGCTGACGGGGCATCAGCAGTGGCAGGGGCAGCAGCAGTGGCAGCGGCAGCATCAGCTGACAGGGCATCAGCAATCGAAGAAGCAGCAGCAGTGGCAGCTGCGGCGGTGGCGGCAGACGCAGCAGCAGAAGGGGCAGCAGTGGCGGCAACTCGCACGTGGGCCACAGCAGAAGCAGTGTGACCAGACGCCTGTGGGGTGCAGAGACGCACCATGCGCACCCTGCCAGACATCCACAGCACACACGCACGCACGCACACACACACACACACACACACACACACACACACACACGGGGAGGGGGGGAAGAGCAAGAGAGGAAAGAATTATTGAGGCACCTCGGAATTTGGACACCTGTAAGTTGCTGTGCAGGGACGCACCACGCGCACCCTGTGTGAGTGATGCCCAGGCACGCACATGGGGAAGTTGAGGGGGGGGAGGGAGGGGAGGAAAGGAACACAATGGAGGAGGAGATCAGATGATGAGGGAATGTGAAGAGGTGAGAAGTGAAGGAAGGGAACACAAGGTAGGGCAGGCGAAGGGGTGCAAGGTGACAAGGGAGGCGCAGCATCAACCACTGTATATCTCCATGCATCCGACCTCCTCCTCCCTCTCTTTCTCGCCCTTCATGTCACCAGAACCCCCCTAACTTCACTAAAAAAAAAACAAACAAACAAACAAACAAACAAACAAAACAAAACACACACACATAACATCACCTCCACTTCTCACAGGTTCCTGTTGAATCCTATATCCTAACCTGCCAGCCTGCTTGAAAATGTCCTCTATGGCAGAGAGCGAGAGGTTGGGTGGGAGGTTGTGGGCGACGACTGTGCGTGCCTGCAGCTCATCCACGTCTGTGAAGGGTAAGGGGTGCTGCCTGCGCACCCGCATGCCGTCATCGCTCAACACCTGATGGGCCAGCACAGAGAAGAGGGGAGGAACGGAAAGTATTTTTAAGTGGACTCAAAGGACGGACGACGGTGCGTGCTTGCAGCTCATCCACGTCTGTGAATGGCAGGGGTTGCTGCCTGCGCACCCTCATGCCGTCCTCGCTCAACACCTGATGGGAGAGGACAGAGACGCAGAGCAAAGGAGAGCACGGCACAGCAGGGCAGGGAGCAGAAGCACCAAGTAGAGAAATCATAAAGGCGGCACTATCACAACTCGCCATAGTGGCCGCAGCAAGAGAAAGGCGGCAGTGGCAAAACGAAGCAGCAGTTGCAAGAAGGAAGGAGTGAAGTGACGTGAGAGCGACTGACCAGGGTAGTTGTGGTTGAGGAGGAGGCTTCACGGATGGCATCGGCAAGCAGTGCAACGATGGGGCCTGGTGCAGTGGACATGGTGGGATGCAGCATGGACCGCACCTCCCTGAACTGCGCCAGGTACCACAGCGACACTGTCGTGGTGTGGTGGGGTGGGATGCGGTGGGGTGTGGTGGGGTGTGGTGTGGTGGGATGTGGTGTTGGTGGAGGGGAAGGGAAGGACGGCCCAGAGACAACAGCAGGGAGAGATGGCTAGACAAACTTGCAACCACTTACAATGCCAGCCGCTCACTCCCACACGCACTCCCTCACTCACTCATTCACCCCCTCACTAGAGAGAGCATTAACTGAAGCCTGAGCTTCAAATCTCTCCATGGCCATGACAAAGACTAGAGCATCACAATTAAATTCTGGACACTGGTGTGCATAGAGAGCGTTGCGTTGCAGCTTGCAACGACTCCGAGGGGAGAGGAGAGAGCACTGACCGAAGCCTTGGGGGTCCTGGTTAGCCATGGATAGGAGGTGATGGTCGTATGGCATGTTGTGATCGCTGAAATAGAACTCCACCTGCACATGCACACATGCACATGCACACATGCACATGCACACATGCACACATGCACACATGAATACATGCACACATGAATACATGCATGCAAGCATGCGTGCACATATGTACGCATGCACACATGCAGCCATATTCAGTTTGAAGGTACATACACTAGTTCACAACTTCACAGGCTGGGCAGGAAAGGAAACAATAACGACAGGCAGAAGCCACACACCACATTCACGCACACAAGCTCGCCCTCTTCCCCTCTTCCATCAACCACACTTACACACCAGACAAACCACTCCCTTCACCCGTCTCCTTCCCTCTCCTTCCATACCCCCCATCCCTCTCTTCCTCTCCCTCTCCCCCTCTCGCCCTCTCCCCTCTCACCCCCATCTCCGCCACTCCCAACCCCTCGTCACCGCGTACCAGTTTCAGCAGCACCTCTTTCACATCCGCCTCTTGTTCCAACGTCGCCTTAGAGCGTCGCACCATGCCCCCTCCGCCTCCGCCTCCGCCTCCGCCTCCTCCCCCTCCGCCTCCTCCTCCCGCCTCCCTCCTCCCCATTGCGCCTTTCTCCTGCTGCCCCTGCGCATGCCCCTGTCCCTGCGCATGGCCCTGCGCGTGCCCCTGCGCGTGCCCCTGCGCGTGCCCCTGCGCGTGCCCACGCGCGTGCCCATGTGGGTGGCCCTGTGGGTGGCCCTGTGGGTGCGCATGCCTTTGCCCGTGTCCGTGCCCGCGCCCTCGCCCGTGCCCCTGCCCTTGCACCTGCACATCCATCCACCACCACCCTCAGCAGTCAGTCAGCCTCGCTCTACTTGCTTACAAGTAGTAAGTCAGTGAGACATGGTACACTCTCATTGCACACACACACACACAGCACGGCGCACTATACTTGCGCGCAGGATACTCACACGAGCCGTTCCGCCTGCCCCGCCACCACCCGCCGACCCATCCGCGCGCCCCTCTCTCCTTCCGCCGTCCGCTCCGCTTCCCCGCATCGCCCCAAGCGCATCCTGCGCGCCCCAAACCCCCCCCGCTTCCCACCCCGCATCCCCCCACCCTCCGCCAACCCCCTGCGCCAGCGCGTGCGCGGAAATTCCTCTGCCATACCCCGCGAACGGCGCACCGCCTTGCTGCGCCGTTCCAGACGTGTTGAACGGCAGCGGAAGCAGCGGCTGCGGGGGCAGCAGGTGCGCCGGCAGCCACGCAACGTCTCCGCCTGCGCCCGCGCCCGCGCATGCAAACTGCGGGACGAAGGCGGGAGCGGCGGCGTTAAGCGCGCTGCTACTGCCAGCAGTGGTTAGAGCGGCCGTGGGAGTGCCGACTGACCCGCCAGACGACTGCTCCTCACCGACAGCGGGAGCGGCGGGAGCGGCGGGAGCAGCGGGAGCAGCAGGAGTGGGAGCAGCGGCAGAGGGTACACCCCCATCAGCGGGAATTTCATCCGCGCCGGAGGGTACACCCCCCGCGGGAATTTCACCGCCTTCACCCTTCCCCGCAGCACCAGGGACTTGCGCGGGTGCTTCGACCGGACCTTGGGATTGCCGCGCGGGCTCGTCCGACGGGGACTGCGACCGCGTCTCTGACGACGCGTCCGCCTGCCACGTGGCACCAGCTTCCGCCACTGACGTGGCGGGATTCGCTGTGAATTCCGCCGCTGGAGGAGGCGGGGATTGCGCTAGGCCGTCCGATGGAGTTGCCGACGCCATGGATGGTGAGATCGAGACGTGCGATCGAGCAACGTCCAACGTCGGATCGGCCGAGCTGGCAAGACAGGCAAGAACAGCGAGACTCGCAGAATTGGCAGCGACGGCGGGGCTAGCAGGGATGCAGGGATGGCAAGGGTGACAGAGGCTGAGGCAAAGGCAGTGTTCCCTCCCGCCGTGCCTGCCACTCCTCCCCGCAACCTCCGCTCCGCTCACCCGCGGCAACCTGGTGTGGATCTCAGGAGCAGCAAGCCTGAATCCTGCAGGAACAACCGTGCCTGGGCGGTTGAAAAAGAGTGTGGTGGGGCGGTTGCGAGGGAGTGTGCGAAGCGGAAAGGTTGCGAAATGTTCGCCGAATGAAATTACAACCTTCCTAGATTCGTTTTCGTGTTGCGCAGTGTTTGCATTCTCGCAGGGTGTACCCTAGTGTTATGCATGTTATTCATGTACCCTGTTCTTATTAGTCAGAAAAACAAATGATTATGGGGGACTACTGCTTTATAATACATTTTACACATACATAGACACACAAAAAACTATTCCCTAGGACTACACACTCCCTTGATCAGCACGATACTTGCGTGCTTCTTCATGCACTTCCCACGGAGAAGTCTCCACCGTCTCCTGCCCTCTCTGCCACGCCCGCCTCCCCCCACGCCGCACACCCTGCCACCTGCGCTGCTCCCCCCCGCTGCTACTGCTCTCCCCACTGCTGTGGGAGATGAAGGGGCGGCCGTAGAGGGGCTCCCTGGGAGGCGGGGAGGAGTCTGTGGTGCTGCCGAGCTCACTCACACTGCCGAAGCTGCGCGTGGGGCTCTGCTGCTGCCTCTGCGGCCCCGAGGGAGTTCCTGCACAAGTCAGGGAGAATCACGAATGGAACGAGGTTTTGAGCATAAGAAGGCATGCTACCACATGGCATGGCCTGACACAGCGTGGCATAACATGACGCACATGGCACAGCATGCAAAAGACACGGCATGTGACGCAGCTGATGTTATCAATCTCACCAGGTGCCGATCGGCGAGCAGTCGGCCATTTCACCCCAGCAGGCGGCCACTCCTCCAACCCCCCCACAACCCCATCCCTCACCCCCTCTCCCTGCCCCGCCCCGCCATTCACCCCTGCCGCTCCTGCCCCCTTGAACCCCGTGACTTTGGTGCGCATGGCCGCAGCCAGCACGTCGAAATCCTCTGCCTGGAGCTTGGGTGGGGCTGCTGGCGTGGGGCGCGCGAGCTGCAGCAGCAGGTAGAGCAGCGAGAGGAGCGCCCAGGGGAGCAGAGGCACGCCCACACACAACTGCAGGGACGATGGGTGGGGGGGGGGTTGATAGAGTTAGAAAATGTGTGGAGGGTAAACCGTGGACAGGTATAAAAGGATGAGAAAAACCACTCCACGTACACCGCACGCACACCACCCCTGAATGCCCTCCTCTTGCACTCACCCAGAGTGGTTGGCCTAGCAGCATAGCCAGCTGCAGAGCTCCCAGGGCAACATTAGCCGCTCCTCCCAGCAACAACCCCACTCCCAGCACTCTGTGCAGCAGCATCCACCACGCGTGCCCAGGCGTGCCCACACTCGGGCGGCACAGCAGCGCGCAGATCACCTCAATCACGAGGAAAAGGACAAGCGCGCCGCCCAGGAGCCCGTGCGGGGTGAGCAGGGCGGCGGGCCTGTGAGGCGCGGAGGGGGCTATGGAGAGGAGGAGGGCGGAGTTGGTGCGGAAGAAAGAAGCTGCATGGATGGCAAAGGCGAGTGCGGGTACGAGGAGGAGGGGCGTGAGGAGGGCAGAGAGCACGTGGAGAGGGTGGAAGACAGGGCGGTTGGAGTCTGGGCGTACTGCTAGGAGCCTGTGGGAGGGTGGTGAAGGGGTGGGTTGACGGAGAGGGTGTAGGTAGGAGCAATTGAGGAGGGGGCGATTAGGAAGACAACCGTCAAAAGCAGGAGAAACAAAGTCAGGAAAGTTTGAGAAACAAGGTGCGATGATGATGCATGAGCACATTGGTGACTGACCGTGCAGCGACGGCGGAGAGAGGGAGGAGGAAGCAGAAGACAAAGGCCATGATGGAAGCGTGAGCGATGAGCCATGGGAAGGGCGACGCCTGCACCTGCGCCTCCCCTGATGCCCAGTTCAACCATAGAGAGCCCCTGGGGAGACACAGGCATGGTTGAGCAAGTGCGGGCGTCACAAGGATGGTGAGGCAAAGGATGAGTGGGCCTTTTTCAGGTGGTCTGGAGAGGAGCTTTGCAAGAAAAACGAAAAGAAGAAGAAGAAGAAGAAGAAGAAGACTAAGCAGGGTGGCAGGACCAAAAGGGCAAGATCAAGGAGACAGGTAAATATGGAATACAGGAAAAGGCGCCTCGGCAACAGGAGTGTACCTGTTCTGGAGGTAGTGGTTCGGCAGGGAAGCGGACCCCCCAGAGGAGGAGAACGCATTGGGAGAAAACGCCCACACGAGGTGTGAGAGCTCATCTGCCCCCAGGGAGATATTCGGGGCGCCGTTGCGCTGAGTGTAGGGGCGTGAGAAGGAGAGCAGCGCCGAGCCATTGACGAGAGTGACTGATGCGTTGGAGAACTCCAGGCGGTTGCTGCTCTGCACGCCCTGCGCTGTGTGGTTCACTAGTATGAATGACCGCACCACTGGGCTCCCTGCTGCACCTGCTCCTCCACTGGATGCTCCCACGGCTGCTCCCCCACCTGTCGTCCTCGCTCCCCCTGCAGCTGCTGCTCCTGCTGTTCCCGTTCCTGCTGCTGCTGCTGCTGCTGTTGGTGTTGCTGCTGCTGCGCGTGAATAGGGAGACACCCGGCTGACGCCAGCACTGGCTTGGCTGACATCAGCAAGCACCACGTAGCTCCCAAGGGCGGAGAGCTTAGAGGGAGACGAGGAGGAGGAGGGAGAGGGAGTGAAGCCTACAGAGAGCCATCCTTTGCAGTCGGTGACTTGCAGAGCGATGGAGAGGGAGGTGGGGAGGAGGGCCCAATGGAGGGTCACTCTGTACAGGCAGGGGAGGAGAAGAGAGAGGGAGCGCAAAAAGGGATTTGGGCCTAGGCAGGATGGAATGGGCAAAGAAAAGCGA
The DNA here is from genome assembly GCA_947471745.1 of Closterium sp. Naga37s-1. Lineage (NCBI taxonomy): Eukaryota > Viridiplantae > Streptophyta > Zygnematophyceae > Desmidiales > Closteriaceae > Closterium > Closterium sp. Naga37s-1. The sequence goes on along the minus strand of CANJKZ010000143.1, from coordinate 4,421,579 downwards.
AAAGAGCGTGATGGAAAAGAGCGTGTCATATGCGTGAGCGGGGGTGTATTGGGCGTGACGAGAATAGCACAAGGCATCACGGTAATGCAGAGCTGATAGCATAGAGCAAGGGAAAGAGGGAGGTTACCGATCGCCTTGCAGGGCGAGGGAGCAGGAGAAGCCAGGCAGAGGGGAGGGTTGGCAGAGGCCGGAGTTAAGAGGGTCGGAGCCGAGAAAGAGGTTGATGCGCGGGAATGACCCCCGGCTGCTGCTGCTGCCACCATGGTACTTCAACTCGTCCGCCCTGCACATGGGCCATGGGGCCGATGGAGAAAGGAATTGAAGATGCAGGATCCACCAGGGAGGAAGGAGGGGTGATGCAAGAGACTTCGCAGGCATTGCATGAAAGAAGGAGTAGCAGGAGTAGCCGTGGCAGCAGTGGCGGCGGCTATGGGCAGCATGGGGCAGTACGTGACCTCATCGTACCTATAAAATGCAGCAATCTGCTGCTGCACAAGAGGAGGCAGCGACGCAGAGGCGGAGGAGGAGGGGAAGGGCGAGGAGGAGAGGGTTGAGAGGGTCTGGGTGGTTGTGGCAGAAGCGGATGAGAGGAGAGGGCCAGTGGAGGGGAGGGCAGGCGAGGGTTGACCGAGAGCCCAGACGAGGGTGAAATCGCTATCAGTGATGGCATGGTCGAAGGCTGCATGGTGGGGCCAGATGGGGGAAGAAAAAGGGGGTGAGCGAAAGGATTTTTGAAAGAACAAGAACACATTCAGAATCACTCATCAGCCGTCGCAGAGGCAGCAGTGAGACAGGGTGACTGAAGCACGGAGAGCAAGCAAGCAAGAGAGCACACTCACAGTCATCGGAAGGCAGCAGGGGCCGTCTGAATTTGACATAAGTGGTGCCAGAGGCAGCGTCTTCGTGGGCGGTAGCAGCAGTGATGTCATCCGTGCCGCCCATTGCTGTGTCTGCTATGGGCATGCCATGGGTCGAAAACGTCCATGCGTCCTGTTGCGGGGGGGAGGAGGGGGGTTGGGGGTGGGGGGGAAGGGAGGAGCGGGAGGAGAGAGGGGGTGAAGGACGGATGAGAGAAGGTTAGCATTGAACGAAGAACGAGCGGAACATTGCCTGCGTGACTCTTGAGGCGCCTCAGAACAAGCACACACACACCTGAATGCGGTAGTAGCCCCCTCGGGCTGTAACGATGGCCATATCCTACTGGAACATAGCCGGCATGACTCCTGCTGACGCCTCAAAACACATACCTGGATGCGGTAGTAGCCCCCTCGGGCCGTAACAATGGTCATATCCTGCTGGAACATAGCCGGCATGGCTCCTGCTGACGCCTCTCGGACTGGTACCCTGTGTTGCCTCTCCACCACGATTGACGGTGGCGTGGGGGCAGGAGGCGTGGCAGCAGCGGTGGTGCGAGAGAGAGATGCAGAAGAGGGCGAGGAGGAAGAGGAGGAGGAGGAGGAGGAGGAGGAGGAGGAGGCGGAGAGAGAGGTAGTGGATCTGGGACGAGCTGTTGTTGTAGCAGCGGGGTGTGCAGCTGTGGCAGCGGGGCGAGTAGTTGGCGCAGCAGGGTGTGCCGTTACAGCGGCGCTTGTTGCTGCACCTGGAACCGTCACCGCATCAGTCTCCCTTGTCTCTCGTCCCCTCACACGCCGTTCATTCGAGCCGCTGCCATCCGCGGCAGTGTCACTGCCTGTAGCATCAGCCTCTGCTGCATCAGCATCTGCTGCATTGCCACCTGCTCTGTTGCTGCTGCCTCCACTCCTGCGCCTGCTGCTGCCACTCTCACGCCCACTGAATTCCCCAGAATCTGATTGCGATTCGGTTTGTGGTCCAGAGCGCGTGTTGGACCCTTCCCCTGACCTTCGTCCTTCCCTCCCCTCTTGTGGTTCTCTGCTCCTCTCTCTCCTGCCTCCCCCACTCCGCCTCTCTTCACCTGCAGCACCACTCCCACCTCTCCTCTCTCTCCCCGCACCTCCCTCACCCCACCTTTCCTCATTTCCATCTCCCCCATCCCTCCTATCCTCCCCCCCACCTCTCCTCCCTTCTCCCGCAGCTCCCCCGCTCCTCCTCTCCTCCCGGGGAGGGGACCTTCGGTTTCGGCGGCTAGTGGGGGTGCGGAGAGGAGCAGGAGGAGGGAGAGCAGGGGGGGGAGGAGGCGAACGGCGGGGAACAGGGGGCGGTGGGGAGGGGGAGGGCGGAGGAGGGGAAGGAGGGGACGGGGGGAAAGGTGTGGCGCGGGAGGGGTTGATGTTGGGAGGTGGGACCCAGGGGAGGTTGGCGGGGCGCCAGCCAATGGCGACGTAGCTGGTGGTGGGTGCTGCAATGGCTACCTCAATCTAGTGTGGGGTTGCATGTGAGGGTAAGGGGGACGGTGGGGATGCAGAAGGGGGGGTAGGGAGATTTAGCACGTGTGATGGAAGGTAGGCAGGGACAAAGAAAGAGAAAAACATATAAGATAGCAGGGGAAGCGTATGTTCAGGGCAGTAGGACCTACATCTCCCAAGTTATACACAGTTCCAACATCTTATAGGACGCACTCTGTGTATCTGTCTGCCCAAAGCACACACCTGTGGTCCAAAGGACGCGAGCGAAGATCCCCCAGGCAGTGACGCATCAGCGGCATCATCCTTGAGAATCTTCCACCATATCGTCACGTACCGCACTCCACTCCCTGCAACCGCACTGCCACCCGCAGCACCAGCAACACCGCCAACACCAGCAGAAGCAGCAGAGATGGTAGGCGTCATAAGGCCACCGGCAGAAGCGTTTGTGATTGTGTTGGCGGTGGTTGCGGTGGTGGTGATGGGGATGGTGAGGTTGAATGGATACTCCTTCCACCAGGAGGTGGTGTCCACTGCTGCATCCAGGGATAGGGGCGAGCGATGCGAGCACTGCGGACCCATCCACCCCTCCGCACAGAAGCACTGCCTGTGCGGGGGAGAGATGGAGAGACGGAGAGATAGGACGACAGAGAGAAAAAAAGAGGTGAAACACGGAGATGAGGACGAGACGAGAAAGGGAGTGGCGTGGAAATGGACTAATAGACAGCACAGAGGAGGCAAAAGGGCGAGGGGGAGACAACGGGGGGTGGGGGGGGAGGGGGAAGGGGGAAATGTCACGGAATTGAGGAGGGATATGTGGAGAGGAGGAGTGGAGCATGAAAGAAGGGGAATCGACCTTGTGGGGGAGTTGGAGGAGAGGATGTCAATGCACTTAGCATTCACGCCACAGTCACTGTCCACCATGCACTCGTCCTTGCGCTCACAGTATGACCCTGACAGCGGCAACTGCAGCATGGGAGAGCATGTAGTGGAGTGGAGAGAGGTTGGAAGGTTGGATCGGAGCATGTATTGGATCAGTAGCCAGCATTCAACAAGCTAACTGGATTATAGGTCACAGGTGTGCAATTCGGGCTTTGGAAAGAAGACGTGCAAAACAGGAGAAAGCATCTACTGGTACGTGGTAGGGCAGTGGGCAGGTAAGACACCTGAGCAGGGCAGGCGCACTGCCAGGAGTCAGAGAGGGGCGAGAGGGCACAGGGGGCGATGCCCCCGCTGCAGCCATGGCACGCATTGGAGCCTGCTGTCACCACCGTGACATCTGCACAGCTCCACCGCACGTACGGCTCTTCTGCTGCTGCTAGCGCCTGGTGGGAATGGTTGGTTGGAGGAGGGGGTAATAAGAGGGAAGGAAGGGCGAGACGAGGAAGAGGAGGACATGAAGAGGGGTGAGAAAAGGCAGACGGGCATGGAAGGTTGGAAGGCGATGAGGGGGTATGGGTACCACGAAGGAGGGTCGAGAGTAGGGTATTACACACGAACGGAGAGAGAGCGAGGGAGAAAGGGTGTGAGAGGGAGGGAGAGGCGGGGGAGGGGGGGTGGGAGTGCGGATGTGTGGGAGCAGCCGAGGGAGCTGAAACAAAATCACAGCGAGCACCTGATCCGGAAGGTTGTCTTGATAGAGAAATCTCACAACTCCAACTAGCGACGGACGGAGCCGAGGCATGGGACAGAAGCAAGGAGGGGCACCTGATGTGTGAGGCGGAGTGTGCAGCCGAAGCAGGGAGCAGCAGGGAGAGTGACCATCGCCCACTGAGCCGTAGGGTTGGCCATGATGCCCCATGACGCTGCCGTCTCGTTAGTCAGCGCGGTAACCGCGTAACGCTGCAGCACCTTGCCGTCCACCCCTTCGACCACCAGGATCCGCTGCTCCCATGGGAACATCTGGGAACGAGCGCTGAGAGTGACACGCGGGAAGAGAGGGGGAAACGGCAAGGAGAAGAAATAAGAACGAAGGTCGGTTCGAGGTGAAACAAAGCTCATGTATGATGTATTCATGCAGGCGAGGGTGCTGTTCTGTAGAAGCTACGTCTGGTGGAGGAAGCTGTGCATGCAGCGGCTCTCTCGCCCGCCCACTCAACTCCACCCACTCACCCCAGCGGTCGCAGCAACTCCACTTTGAACCCGCCAGCTGTCGCCATCGCCAGGCTCCACGTCACGTTCAGGCCCGCGCCAGCTGTCAGTGACGTCAGCGGGCTGCGCGGCCCGCGCTGCACGCCACACGGCGGCTGGTACAGCCGCGAGTCCACGTCATCGTTCAGGTCCCGCGCGGGGGGGAAGGTGAGGCGGAAGGCGGAGGCGGGGGGCGGGAAGAGGAAGAGCGCGGGGAGCAGGCAGAGGAGGACGAGCGGAAGCAGCGCGGGAGCGGGAAGAGAGGCGGAGGGATGGGGATGGGCGCGCGCGTGTGGATGCGGGTGAGAAGCCGCTGATGATGCTTGGAGTTCGGGAGCCAATGTCGAGTGTGCTACTAACGCGCGAGGAGCACCCTTGCCTTCTGAACGACTCATTCCGACGCCATTCTCGCCACAATGGCTCGCAAGCCGCACCGCGGAAGAGCCACAGACGGCGGCTGGTAAGCCAGCTGGAAGCAGACGGGCAGATCCGGAGCGACAAGAGCAGCAATGTACGCCGTTATCGCTATGCCTCTCCGCGCACGCCGCACGCGAGCTCGCTACGCTCATGCCGGTGCGGCCTGCAGCGAACTGAAGCGATCCCACGGCCGCAGCCATGGCGGCAGCGAGAGGGCCTCTTGACCCCGACGAACAGCAGAGCAGCGACGAACGTCCCTCGCAGGGCAGGAAAAGGTGGATTCTACAGAAATCCCGGCGACGAGTGTTCGTCGTTGCGTGGCTAGTGCCGAGCGACTAGAGTGATGGAGTCGAGTAGAGCTATACGGAGACGAACGGAAGAAGAAGGATGGCTGCAAACAGCGCACTACTGGCCTAAGTAAGAGCGAGTGGGTTGCGATGAGACAGAGCCGAGAATGAAGGTTATCTGGTGGACGCCACGCGCGATTGCGCTTCACTAGCCAGCCGCGTGCACCCTGAGAGAGACACATGCGACTTGCCAGGAAACGGCTTAAATTCGCCATACTAGAAGACTAATGGGAAAGTAATAGAGAGAACCGTACGGTTTTCGATCGGAGCCGACGAGAGGCAACGAGACTGGTTGATTGCGATAGAGCGGACAATGGGAAAGGGAATCGAGGAACTGATGGAGATAGGGGATGGAGAATTGAACTAGGAACCTCGAGCATTGAGAATGGGAAGGACGAGTGATGAAGTGATTGAGCGAGCTGGGGGAAGACGAATTGAGAGAACAGCATAAGGAAATATGATGGAGACTCGAGACGCGAATGGTAATCTCGGTGGTTGGGCTGGAAAGGAGGGTACTGCTCTATATACAGCTATGCAGGCGAGCTCGATGCCACAATAAATAAGATGGCAACAGTGGAAAAAAACATTCCTTATTAATGATACCACATCAGAAATTTATAATATAGGAAAACATTTGGCAGTGGTATGCAACCAACAAGCAAGCATTATGCATGGATTCTAATCAATGACACCCCCAAAATACACAAATGTTCAGTGAAACTTTGAAATCACTAATGTTCCGGTACACGCGGTCGTGCCTTTACTTCTCCGCAGCACACGTCATGTAAGTTCTCCTTCAGACCCTCCCAGGTCCGCTGATGAGTGACAGACGGTGTCACCTTGCCTTGCTGATATCGGATATACTCCTTAGTGGTTACATCTGCCACGTACAGCACAAAAGCAATATGTTTCAGTGAAATGAACGACGCGATGCTGTATAACATAAAATACCAATTGTACGTGCAGATAAATACGTCAGACAGGACTGTACAGACATGCGAATGGGTGGGTTGGAAGACGGAGAGTTACCGCAAAGGAGGATGGTGCAGTGGAGCAGCGCAAACACAACCAGGCATGCACCATAGAAGGAGAGGGGCTGCAGCACCAGTAGCACATACATCTGCCATGGCTGCCCTTCCAGGCCCCTGCAGGGAAGCAGGCAGGGCACGAGGCAGAGAGGAGGGATGAGGGTGGAGTCGGAAAAGGGAGGTTGAGTGAAAGTTCTCTGTAAGAGAATGGGTGGGAGGATCGAGTGAGTGATATGGGGCAATGAGAGGGTGTAACTTTGGTGGGGCCTTTGAAGGAATGTACAGTGCTGATTGGATATCCCTTGTACCTGGACCAATCAACTGATGCCAGCTGTAAGCAGACTGACACAATGACTGCTGTGGCGGCCTGTTGAGTAGCACGAGGGGATGCGAGGCAATGGTGGAGTAAGATGTGCAAGCACGAGAAAGCACAGCGGAGGAGTGCTGAAAGGGTTGGAAACTGGGGGAGAACGTATGAAAGGGGGGAGACCAGGACGTATCAGCTGAACAGGAAATGTGAACAACTGAACGACCGATTTTGTGTGGCGCCTTAGAAAAGGACTCATTTCAGCAGGGAAGAAGATGAGACATGGATAAGTGAAGGAGAAAGGCTGCATGGACGGAAGATAAGCCAGTGTACATTGTGCGCGCGCACATGAAATGAAAAGGGTGGCAATGGATGGGAAAGGGTGAGGGGCAAGGGTGAGGGGTGGGGGAAGGATGAGGGCAAGAGTGGGTGGAAAGGGTGATGTGAGGGGGAAGGGTGAGGGCAAGGGTGAGTGGGAAGGGAGATGGGGAAGATGGGCAAGGCGAGGCAGTACGAGGGAGCAGGCGAGGAGGAAGGAGATGAAGAAACGATGGTTGCGGCGCGCGATGCATGTTCCCAGGGCGTCACAGTGGTGGTCCAGCCGCTGCTCGTGATGCATGGGGGAGTGCATGGGGGGGTGCATGGGGTAATGCAAGGAGGGGTGCATGGGGTGATGCATGGGGTGATGCGTGGGGTGATGCATGGCGGATGGCAGGGAGGGGGCATGGGGAGGAAAGGAAATGGCTGGGAAGGCAACATGCAGGCAGGAGGAGGAAGGCACTGGGTAAAGTATGAAGTCGGAGGTGAAGAGGAATCAAGTGCTAGGGAAAGCAGGAGAAAGCAGGAAGAAGCAGGTGAAGTGGAGCGCAGTAGAGGACAGGAGAGTGGCAGAAGTGGGCAGAAGAGGGCAGAAGAGGGGAGAGGAGTACAGGAGTGGCAGAAGAGGGCAGAAGGCAAGGAGGTGCAGCAGCATGTTCATTGAAGGTCCCAACGACCCATGCACGAAACGCACTCACCTCCATGCAGCACCCACACTCAGAGCAATGACTCGTCCTTGGTCCCTTCCACACATGGCAGGTAATGCAGTACCTCTGTGTCTCCACCTCCTCAACCACTTCCGCCCCGGCCCCCCCTTTCTCTTCCGCTCCCCCCTCCGCTGGTTCCCCCTCCCTCTCCGCGCCCCCCTTCCCCTCGACAGGAAGGCCCATTTCTTCGTCGGTTGCACCCAAGGGGGGAGTTCTGGGCTCCGCGGGGTGGGCGCCTGCGTGGCGGTTGCGCGGGAGCGCTTGGCGCGCAATGAGCTTGGCGCGCACCCACTGGCCATTGGAGTCACGCAGCAGCTCGGGGGATACGTCCCCCATCTCCGCGCGCACCACCATAGGGTCTAGCCAGGCGGGGGAAAGGCAGGGGGAAGGTCGGCGCAAGATCGGGGGAGATCGGGGGAAGGTCGGGAAAGAGGAGAAGGGGGAGTGTGAGGCAAACGGGCGAGACATGGAGGCGGTTTGCGAGCAGTCGGGCTGGGCGTGATTCGCGGCGCGCAACGAGGATATCCTTTCGCTCAGTTTCCTCCGTTGGTTAAATATTTAAATCGTAATAGTATTTCACCTGGAACTGCGGAGGGCGGTACGATGCCCGGGTCGACGTATCGGATGGCTAGCAGCAGCGCGAGCGACGCGACGGCGAAGACGACGGTGGTGGCGACGAGCACGAATCGCAGAGCGTCGTTGGGAAGCGGTCCCACGGCTCTGCATTGACGAGAGTGAGGGAGAGGGAGCCGAGGGGAGAGAGGAGGGTGAGAGGGGATGATGGGTCGGCAGGTTCGCCTGAGGAGGTTGAAGACGCGGAAGTGAAACAGGGAGAGAGCAGCTTTCTGCTTCTGCTACGTCGCATCGCGAGTATCGGGGGTTATTGTTCGCGCGAGATGCGAATGCGGTATCTTTGCACCACCCTAGCAATAATCGCATTGCCACGTGTCGCACGCACGTGAGGTACGCGCCGAGCGCGGCGATGACGACGATGAGAGCTGCGATGCTCCAGAACATGCACGCGCCGCCCCACGACTGCCGCTGCACGCGCCTCCTCCCGCGCCTCCCCTCCTCGCTGCGCAACACCCCCCCGCCGCTTCGCGCCACCCCGGCGCTTCCCGCACCTCCGCTGCCCTCCCCCTCCCCAACTCCAACCGTTGGTTCCCCGCTCCCCGGCCGTGATATATCCGGCTGTGAGGCAACGTCACTACTGCCGTCCGCGTCTATCATGGCCGTCAAATTGCCGCCAGCCGTAGCGGCACTAGTAGCTGTCGCGGCAGAAGCTGTAGAGGCACCAGTACTACTTGTACCGCTGGTGATTATTGAAGTAGTTGCCGAATCAGCAGTGGCAACGGCGACGCTACTACTAGTAGTGATGACGGCAGCAGATCCTCCTCTCTCGGATGAGGGACGTGCAGATTCTTCAGTAGTATCGTCGTCAGAACGGGCGTCATTGCCGCCAGTCGGTGTCGGACTTTGGGTAACAAGACTCGGGCACGCTTCCATCCCCGCTTGCACCTCTGGTTCAGACACTCGTTTCGTTGTCCACTCCTCCTCCAGCTCATCTCCCCTCTCTTTCTCGCTCTCCATGTACTTCTCCTCTGCGCCGGCAGTCTCATCTTGCCCATTCCTTTGCTGCTCTCGCTTCTCGGCTCGGAATGCTCCACTTGTATCAGCCGCAAACATCGCTCCCTCGTTTCCTCTCGTCTCCAGTCCGTTCCCGCCTGCTGGGGCATCACAATCGCCCTCCTCATCCCTCCTTTGTTCCTCTTCATTCCACTTGCCCGCAGTTTCTCCTTCCTTCCTTCGATTTCTCACTACTTCTGGCCCTCCATTCGTCTTCGGCTCGCTCTCCTTGATTTCAGCAGCATGGGAATCTTCGGACACTCCCACTTCCGCCTCTCCCTGTGCGAATACCCCATGTGCCATGCGTTACACACTGAATATCCTTCCGGAGATGAGCGGCACTCCGTGATAAAGAAAGAAAGAAAAAGAAGAGACTATCCAAAACCGAGAATAAGCCACAGGATCAAAGCGTGCGGAAGTTTTCTCTCACAACTACTAGAACTATTCTTGCTAACGAAAATGACCGCTCAAGAACCGTGAGATGCTAAGACCAGCCCAGCCAACCCATCTTTGCCTAATCTTCTCGCTGCATGTATATTACGCGTTCGGGCTCCATGAAACGGGAGAATTTGAACGGACAATCTCACTGGCGGCCAAAAAAATGGGTGAATTATGGGCGGAGCGGTGAAGGGGACGCTAAAGTTCTATGACGAGGGAGAAGAATGGCAAGGATGGGGAAGCAGACGAGAAGGGGTAGCGATGAACGTATGGGTGGTTTGCTGGTGGAGTTGGATATTACATGTTGTGACCAAATGTCGGTTTTCCTCATCTGGTATACGACAGCGCGATGCTCGGGGAAATGTAAGCGACGAGATAGGTGTGGTGATTGGTTGACGAACAGATCTCGCGACATTCGTGTCCAATTCGTGGCATCTGGCTGCCAATCGCCCTCCATTCGAGAGCAAGGGAACGCGATCATGCGTTGCGACGGTCTGAAAGCGAGGCGCATTGACGCCAATAATTGTGGGTTTGCGGCTGTTCTTGTGACGATCATGCACCTATAAAGACTGGGCAAACAAGTACACTAAGGGCATTGTTAAGTCACTAACAGTGTTGTGTAATATACAACAAGTAACGTTCAGCTTGCTAATGTTCTTATTCACTTCCCCTCCTGCAAGAATTCTACCATTGCGCTCATTAAAAACCTCAACTGGGTTGGGAAGACATTTGCTAACAATGGTATACCTTGAAAGGCACTCGCAAGAAAAGCAAGGCAAAGAATGGATGAGCATCTCCAAGGCATCAGGCCTGGAGAACTCAGATTGTCATGCAAGCAAGACCTTACTTACCTAATCCTCAAATGCAAAACATGTACAAAGAGCGCAACGGACGAGAAGAAAAAAACTTCCACAAAAAAACACTTTTGGAACAGCAGGGAAGGAAGAAAGTGACAGTACTATTATTTGTTACTGCCGTAATTTAACTGTATTAACCAGGTGTGCTGATGGGGTTACGGGCGAGATGTGGTGGAGGCAGCGCGGTGGCGATGGTGTCGATCCATGGCTGCCTGATGATGGTCGCTGCTACCCTCAGCCTCCTGCACCTGAGCCACACACCGCTTCATGCTATGTGCATGCGATGCTGCTGTTGGCACAACCAGAATGCCTGACCCTGAATCTGATTGCTGCTGCTGCTGCATGTCTTTCTGGTGCTGTTGGTGTTGCCTCTGTTGCTGCTGCAGCTGCTCCTGGTGAAGCTGCTGCTTCTCAATGCGTTGTTGCTGCAGCAATCTCTTTCTGTCAACCATCTGTGGGAAAGAAAAAAAACAAACAAAGAAACGCAACAGGGCAAAATATGTTGCTTAGAAATCTTGAGTCCAAGAGAGCAGACGGACACAGAACCTCCACTCAACACTTTCAAGCCACCACCCTCCTATCGCACCCTCCAACCCTCCAACTCCCTCCACACACCCACTCGCTTCCACACCCAAACCCACCACCTCCCCATCCCCTTCCCCCCCCCCCCCCCCTCCCCCTCCACTCCCCAAACCTCCTCCACGCACCATGGGTCCTCGGTAATTCCCGCGGCGCACAACAAAGCTATCAGGAGGCTGAAACTCCTCCAACCACCCATACTCCACGCCCTCCTTCAGCCCCTCTGTGCTCTCCAGTGCCGGGAAGCTCGCAGGCGCGAGCTCCCTAAAGTACGTGCAGTGGCGGCCTGCATCAGCGTTATAAGGCGGCGCGAGCACGTCGAGAACGGCGCAGGGGGAGAGTGCGGTGAAGGAGTGGATGTTGCCGCCGCTGGTGGGGAAGAGGATGTCTGGCGGGCACGGCGCTGCTACCACCTGGTCTTCCACTAGCTCTGCCAGGCGTGCTGGTGGAGCAGCGGGGATGGATGGATCATGGGCGGGACAGCAGAGGGGTGGGGGAGAGGGAGAGGGAGGGGTGTGGGGTGGGCAAGGGGAAAGAGGGGGGGAAAATGTGAGAGGAGGGCTGGGGGAGGGAGAAGGTAGAGGGGGGAAAGGGAAGTGGAGATTTTGAAAGAAGAGTGTGGATGCAGAGACGGTGGGGGAGAGGGAGGGCACGGAGGCTGAAATGAAAGCAAGGAAAGAGCAGGGGAGGAGCAGGGGAGGGAGAGGGACGGAAAAGAAAGAACGTGTAAGGGAAAGAGATGGGGGGAAAGAAAGAGAGAGGGGGGGGACGGGGGGGGGGGGGGGGGGGGGGGGGGGTTGGAAGAGAGAGCATTACGTTGGTAAGGGTCGGTGGAGGGTTCAGTGGGAAAGGCCCAGTCGAACGAGCGCACGTGCATGCACCCGAACAGCAGCTTCGACAGCACCGTCATGCCCGGGTGGTTGTGCAGGGGTATGGTTGCCGACGCTGGAATGCAGAAGATTCCGATCTGGATGGTGGGACGAGGGACACGGAGGAAGCAAGAAGGGGAAAGTGATGGAGGGGAGATGGTGACGGAAGAGTACATACACTGAGTGAGCTATAGAGGAGTTTTCTGAAGAAAATAATGTACTCGTATAGTCCAGAGTTAAATCATAAGGAGTTTTCTGTAATATACGATGCGCCTGCTTGTTGGGTAAAAAAAATACTTACAGAAAAGTCGTCGCACTCGTATAAGTGCAGGTACGTGATTGGCGGAGAGCATTTCGGAGCAACAGCTGCGCCAGCGCGTGTTGATTCCCAGCCTCCCCTGGCGTTTTCGCCCGCCCGGTTCCGCCCATCCGCGGACCCTCCAGCTCCGCTGCAGCTCCGCCCATCCGCGGAACCCCCAGCCCCGCTACCGTTCCGCTCGTTCGCACCGCCGCGTGCCTCCGCGCCGTCGCCTTGCGCGGAGCGCCCGACTGCCGCAGCCGTGGCGGCGTGGTTTGCGCCGTAATTCGCGGCGTTGCGATTCTCGCAGCAAGCAGCGACCTCGTCGAGTCCGACGTCAGCAGCCTCAATGGACTCTGCGATTGCGATTTATATATAAGTGGATGCGTTTATAGTTGCGTGAACGGGGTGGGTGAGAAAGATGAGGGACAAGAGCGAGGGATAGAGAGAAATCGAACAAGTCGCGAAAAGAGAAGGTGCCCGGCAGAAAGAGAGCAAACGACGCAATAATTTTAAAGAAGAATCTTGAACGAGTTACAATTACCAAATGCGAGAATTCCTGATCTAGAGGACACGAAATATATACTGCTGATAATTCTTAAAATTGACCCCGATTTCGCCGTGTACTCGACTCGAAGGCTCTTCCGACACAGTAGCGAGGCGAATCGGACAAGCGGCGACTCAATTCCGCAATTCAGGCACGAGTAAGGTCACACGCGGCCGCGACGTACCTAGGATATCGCGAACCCGCTGCAGCGGCTGGAGAGACGGTACGGAGCCGGCATGGGAGGAGAAGGCCGCTTTGCACGCATCGTAGAGCTTCTGCACCTTGAGCATGGGCATGGCGGACGCGCTTTCTGTGATACAGCTCCTCTGCTCCTGCTTTTGAGGAAAATTTACAGTCGTGGTGTGGTTCCGGTGTTGCTGTTGTCCTAGCTTCGTGTAACGTTGACGCCGCTGAAGGAGATAATGGCTAAAAGGGTGACTGCTCGTAAAAGCGTACGACGCGAATCCGCCCGCTTCGTCCGGAATTGGGTACAATTGAATTGCCCGTTGCTAGACGGAGACTAGTGGGAACAGGGGGGACTAATCGAGTAACGCGAGGAGCAATTGACTGCTCGTCGATCCGGAATTGCCACGCACAATCGTTTAGAGAGGAAACACGTACCCTGTTGGACTAACTACTCTAGTGAGCTGAGAGAAAACTACGAAACCATCTAAAGATCGGGCGATGCGATCGACGCCATCTCACTGATTGTGAAAAACACAAGGACAAATAGAACAGGATACACTCCACCAACTGTCGCTTGTGTCCCTATATTCCTGTGATCGTAGAGAACCACTTCAGCCTCTACAAATGGGATGCACTAAACGGAAAGCTGCTCCCACAACGAGAGGAAGGACGCCAATAGCAAACAAAGTTGAGACTGTGCTGGGAGTGTGCGACTGAGGCTTGTGTGAGCAGCATCGAAGTTGGACGAACGGCGAGAGGGACCAGGAGGAGTTGAGCGGAGAAGGATGAAGGCGATTAGGATGGGTGGGGCGAAATGGAAATGGATGATGGGGATGAGATGAGTGCCGCGGAATGAGACAGCGATGAGTCAGAATGAGCACAGCGACTGGGCAGAAATAAATGTTTCTACACATGATGCCCAACCCGTGCATGCGAATTTGCCCTGTACCGGATAGAAACCCTGCACCCGAGGTTTTTTCCCCAGCTAGTTGCACGCACATTACAAGCACGTCAAAGCGAACAGACCGAAGTCAAACTAAAGAGACTGAAGTCAAAATGTCAACGGATAGGTTACCAAAATTTTTAAAGCACCTGACGAATCCTTTTTTGCTAGATGCGAATCGACGAAACTTATGCGAAATGCACGTTACAGCTAATAAGCCCCCTTCACAAGGCAACCGGGAGTGGGCCAAACGGGCATCATGTGTATGCGAGGAAGAAGAGGGGCTGGGCAAGCGAAGCTGATGGGTGTACAGTTTGTGGCGATGCGCTGTAGTTGGCTTTTTGGTTCGAGCCGGATGAAGCTGGTGGTGGTGGTGGGTGGATGTCCGCGGCAAACACCAGCAGCCCGGACCGCCTGCCGCCAACGAGGGAGGGAACTTTTCATCTTTGGTGGATGATCAGGGTAGTCTTCCGCGACTTGACGGAGTTGGAGGGATAGATCGCATGCCCTCATAAAGACATGTGTCCACTTGCTCGCCACACGATGGATGTATATGGACACCCGTAGAGTATTCTTACGTCCCAGTCATTTGCTAAGGACCCATCCCATCTCCTGCTGCCAACCGTGCGCAGCAGCTGCTGCTGAAAAGAATGCTGCTGCTTTTTGCCTGTAGCTCCTCCTTGGTTGCCCTGAACGGAAGTGTCGAGGGATTACACGTGCGATCTGTGATGGGGCAGTGGAGCCATTTTGTTTCTACGCAAAACGCGTTTACCCACCCGAATAGCTCAACGATATTGCCGCTATGTTTACAGAATGCAGAGTGTATCAAAGATGCATCTCGACATGTTTGAGCTACAGTGCAATGTTCAGGAGTCAAAATTCGTGGTTAACGATAGAAATGCTGCGTAAATGGAACGTCTGCTGGACGATGGCTCCTCCGATGGGACAGAAAAGAAACAAACAATGCAGTCAAAGGGATTCCGCCATCGTGCGCTGGAGGAGAGCACCAATGGAGATCTATCCCGGCTTCAACACAGCTTCTGATTTGTGAAAGGGGTTCCAACGAAGCAAACGAAATGATTACCCTCCCCCACCCAGGGGTTGGGGTTAGCCTTGGTTCGTCATCATCAAGCGGCCACCATTCTTTTGGGGCAGGAGGCTACAGTGATGGGACCGACGCATAAGCAAAGCAGAGCTCAACGTCATGCGTTTTTGGGCTAGTGTATAGGATACATATACGTCATATTATATAGAGATATATATACAAGAGGTGACTGACTGTGTCCCACTAAATTGGCATTTTTTCAAGTTACGCCAGAGCTATTCAATAGGATCAAAACGATGAATTGATCCTCCCTTATTAAACATTATGATTGTTATAATAGTCTAGACTTTTTGGCTTCCCATTTCTGCATTTTCACATAAAGGGCTCTTAATTCACATGTGTACCATGCTACTTAGTCGTTGATTGGTTCTGATCGAATATCGAAACCTGCTTACACCCTGGTTCAGCATACAGCCGCAAAATGCATTCGGCAGAAGAACAAGGGAACCCACGTTACGTTGCTTGATTGGTCCAATCGGTTTCCGCAGACTTTGGGACCTTCGGCGCAACAAGGCTTAGGAAATTGTTCCTGCAGAACGGTTTTGTACGTTTGAAGCTAGTAGTTATGGTTACAGTTGCAATAACAGTACGGTTTCAGTGTACTTTAAATGGCAGGCTTTCAATATATTACCCAGATTGCTTCCGATACTTACCCAGATTGCTTCACGCAGCGTCATTGGCTGAAAATCCTAGATTGTTCCTCCCCACCCCAAACCTCTGCTGCTCCCTTCACTGCCCTAACCTCTGGTGGTGGCTTGTTGTCACTCCCTCCTGCCCTGTGATCATCAAACTCGTTTTCAACTCATTTCTCGGTTCTGTTAGGTGAGTCACGTTTATATACGGTAATGCGCAAAAACTGTGAGGAACCCAGCTAAAAATTGCACGAGACATCTGAACAACCTCACACGGCCTCCTGGAGCACTTGGCGGCTTATCACGCCAAAACTAGACCCCAGATGCCAGTTCAGCAGCGCTGTACAAAACTGGTGCCATTACGCTGCAATATTTGACCGGCCTGCCTCTGTTATCAAGCTCTCTCAATAAAACAGCCTGCTCCAGTTCCGCTCGTCGTGAACCTGCTTTCGACAATTGGATTATCCCAAATGCTTTGTCTTTAGCCTTTGTCATCCCATCCCACACATAATTTCGAGGTCGGCTTATCTAAGCCTGTTGATTCCATGGCGGTCATTACTAGGCCCCACGGTCTGCCTCCTCCTTTGTCTCTGATTCCAACAGCTCTAAGCCGTAGCTCTCATTATTCCTGCGCCAGGTCCTTGGCGCCTGCTTTTAGCCAATCCCTGCTACTGTCCTGCCCTTCTCCCGAACTCCGGCCTGGTGATCTCCTATCGCACCGTCGTCTATTACTTGGCAAAAACGAATCTCGCACAAAACGATGTCGCGCATCCGGTACGACAAACGAAATATTTGCTCCTGAAGATCGTAGAGTGCAGTTCCCTCAGTCATTGTCATCTTCCCATAGGACTTACATTCGAAGAAACGAAGGATGTGCGCTTCCTGGAGTGGAAGGTCTGCCAAGGAGCGGGATCACCCGCGAAGCTTCCGCATTCACTAATTTAACTGTGTCGACTGTTTCGAAGGCGACGTCGAGCAGTCCCCCTCGTCCTTCGTTCGTACCTCTGCGGCGT
Organism: Closterium sp. Naga37s-1; assembly: GCA_947471745.1. NCBI lineage: Eukaryota > Viridiplantae > Streptophyta > Zygnematophyceae > Desmidiales > Closteriaceae > Closterium > Closterium sp. Naga37s-1. Next base: position 4,404,911 of record CANJKZ010000143.1, on the reverse strand, counting down.
CGCGCGCAGTCGCACGCGATATCGCAGAACAGACCAAGCTCTACAGCAGCCGCTACAGCCGTCTCTACAGTAGGCACAGCTAACCATTTACGACGGCACAGACGGGTTCGCACGCAGTCGCACGAGCCTCAGCGATCATGTCCTCTGGCTGACACGTCAGCAGCTTCACCACGTAGCAATAACATCCCCCATTTAGGTTTTCCCAGCAGGCGAAGTTGCAAAATTAGGTGGCGAGAAGGGATTGAAGCCGAGGCGCAAAGAGAGTGCGGAAGGCGGTTCAATGGTTTCGTAAATCCGGGGCTGAATCGCGGCGGCGGTGCTAATCGAAATCTGTCGGGCTGTAGAGGACGCAGCAGCAGCTTCGTGTGTCGAACAATCAGTAGAGTTTGCGAGGACAGCGGAGGCAGCGGCGGCAGCGGTGCGAGAAGCAATGGCAGCAGCAAGGATAGTGGATACGATGGTCATGAGGAGAGAGGGCTTGATGATTGCGGTGGTGCAATGATGGAGCTAGAAGAGCTAGAGGAGTTTGAAGAGTTTGAGGAGTTACAGGCTTTGGAGCGTGGTTTTGACGCTGCAGCAACGCGCGTTTTGGCAGGATATCGTGGGCATGACTCCCAGCAAAGCCCGAGTGGGGGAGAGGAGGAGAGTAGAGTAGAGGAGGAAGGGAAGTGGTCTTGGGCGAAAGCGGGGATGGGCTGGGTGGGCGTGATAGCATCGCTGGTAGCCTCGCATCTGGCTCGTGAGAAGGAAAAGAAGGGAAATACACCTGGGATGCACAAATTGGACGAGAAAAAGGGCGGCGGAAGCAGCAGGGTGAGTCCCAGTAGCAGTGGTAGTAGTGGGGAAATCCATCCTGAGTTTGAGATCTGGAGATTGGATTGTGCTGGAGTCAACCGAGTCAACCACGCTGCGGAAGTCAAGCGAGTCAACGATGCTGGAGCCAATCGGTTCACCACGATAAATCACACAGGCAGCTTGGCTGATAGCGGGGTCTCCCCAGACCATCCTCGTCCTTACGTGACTGCCGTTTCTGGTGTTAATGGTGCTGCTGCTGGCACTGCCAGCCCTGCCATTGCTTCTCCTTCTGCTGCTGCTGCTGCTGCTGCTACTTCTGCTGCTGCTGCTGCTGCTGCTGCTGCTGCTGCTGCTGCTCCCAGTGCCGCTGCTGTGTCTGCCGCTGCCGCCAGTGCAGCGGCGGCTGCAGCAGTGGGCACGGCCCCTGGGTCATTCTCGCGAGTGACTCGGCCGCCCATAGGCAGCTGGTGGGAGGCCACCGGGCCTGCCTTTGCTGTGGGGCGCGGGTGGGTTGCCTCGGGATCGGGTCAGGGAGTGGATGCCCTCACGCTCACCATGTCTAAGGAACCCGTGTACCAGGTGTGTGTGTGGGGGGGGGGGGTGCATGTGCATGCACGTGCGTGTGTGTGGGTGTGGGTGTGTGTATGGTGGGGGTTGGATGTGTGGGCACGTGCGTGCGTGAGTGTGTGTGTGTGTGTGTGTGTGTGTGTGTGTGTGTGTGTGTGAGTGCGTGAGTGAGTGAGTGAGTGTGTGTGTGTGTGTGTGCGTGTGTGTGTCTGGTCTGGATACATGTTGGGGGATAGAGAGGGATGGGGTGATGTGGGGGGTAAATTGAGAGAGTGAAGATGTGGGACTGGAAATTGTGGGGAAGATGGAAAGTGCAGAGAGGATGCGAGGTTCTGACAACAGTCATTTTAAATACTTGTCTGAATTTCGAACAAGAGCAGCTTTAGCTTTCAAATTCGGGGCCTTCTCCTCCCACCCACTCCCCTTTCACCCTCATCCATCCTTGTCTCCCAGCTATTGTTTGGCAAGTTACTAGTTAGCCCAACGCATCCTTTTCCGTTCGTTTCCCTCCCACCCCCCTTTTCCTCCCCCTGCATCCCCCTCCCCCTCCCCCAATCCCACCCCCTCCCCCACCTCCCGCCCTGACACCAGGTAGTGGAGGTGAGTGCGAGCGGGGCACTCAGGCAGAGGGAGGTCAGTCGACGACAGCTGCTGCGATACAGTGGTGAGCTTTCTCTTAGGCGCCTAGAAAATCGGCACCTACAGACAGCTATGTTTAGGAGAGGAACAAGTTTATTCACGGATATGTTTGTGTTAGCGAATTAACGGATAGAAGATACTAGTCGGGAAGTGCAGTGGGAGGGCTTAAGACAGGAGGGCGGAAGAGAGGAGGAGCGACAGCAGAGAATGGCTCACGACGAGCATGTTACTGAGTGAGCATGAGTTTTGAGGCGCCTTAAAAGTCGCCTTAAAAGGCGCCTCAATAGTCGGATCACGACGAGCATGTTACTGAGTGAGATTGAGAAGTTTGGCGAGTTGGAGGAAGGCGAGGGGGCGAGGTTGGGGCAAATAGCACGAGAGAAAGTGCGAGTGCGATGTGAGCTTGTTGTGGTACTGCTTGCGTGCTGGAGATGGCTTGACTAGCTAGGTGAACCACATGCCTACCTAAGGCATCAGAGCTCTGTCAGCCAGCAAGCGACTGTCTTCCTAACTAGGTGAACCACATGCCAAGGCATCACTGCTTCGCCTGCTCTCCTCTCTGCTGCTCCACACCGTCACTCCTTCACTCATCTCCTATATTTCCTCCTGATTTCGCTCCGTCCCATCCTTTCCTCTTGCCCGCACGTCTCCTCTCCCGTGCAGGTCTATCGCAGCGTGACATGCTCCGCATCGGCCCGTCTCTTTGGGTCACCAATGCGCTGCCTGCCCTGCTGGTGACTTTTGAGTCGACTAAAAATAATATTACCCTCTTGCCCGCACGTCTCCCGTCCCGCGCAGGTCTATCGCAGCGTGACATTCGCCGCATTGACCCGTCTCTTTGGGTCACCAACGCCCTGCCTGCCCTGCTGGTGAGACATGGGCATGGCGTTTCGGTAAGCCATACAGGTGAGGTGAAAGGTGAAATTGGGGAAGAGTTGATTATGTTTCCCGTTGTGCTTGCAGCTGCTCTGGTTTGGGCAGACGCGCATCATCCTCACAGTGACCACTCTCCCCCCACCCTTTCTTCACCCTCTCTTGTTTAACTCCGCTCGCCTCGCCTGTTCGTTCCTTCCCTCTCCCTTGCACTCCTTTCCCTCCACACACACCCTCTCCTCCTCTCCCCACCTTCCCCCACACACTCCCACACATCCCATGCAACCCTATCCTGCCTCCCCATCCCTCCCACCCCTCCCACATGCAGGTGCGGGAGAGTGCGATCCTGGTGAACCTAGGGTCTCTGCGGGTTTTTGAGTTGACTCAAAAGTACCCCCCTTCCTCCCGCCCCCCCCACACCCACGAATCCGCATGCAGGTGCGGGAGAGTGCGATCCTGGTGAACCTAGGGTCGCTACGGGCCGTAGCTACAGCCGACTCTGTTCTCATCTTCGACCACCACAGGTGCCATTGCCACCACATGCACCACCACAATGGCAAGCACAGTGCGTGCGCGCATAGCAATGCAAATGCAAAGCACGTAGCTGAGCCGAGCCGTCAAGGCAACATCCAGGCCAGGGGTAAAGTGTGGGGATTCTAAACAGGAGGATGCGCAGAAATCCGATTTCCAGTCTTGGCGGCACTTTGGGTTCAGCCCTCACCTTTCACATTTCTTCCCCTCCCCCTCATACGCGTCCCCCTACCCTCCCTGAAAGTGCACCTTTCCACCCTCCCACTCACCTCCCCCTCCCTCCTCTACCTTCTCCTTAAGCCAGATTCGTTCTTCCCTTCCTTCCTCTCTCCCCCATCTTCCACCTCCCCCCCAATTCCCCCATCCCCCTCCCCACCCCCCCTCCCCCCCACCCCGCCACTCCCCCGATCCCCCACATGCTACAGTGCAGGAGCGCGGGCATTCCTGGAGGTGCTGCTGGATCGCCTGAGGCTGGATGCAGATCTGGCAGACATGCACGGGGGGAAGGGCGTGGGAGGCCCTGTGCCCTTCGAACTGGAGGTGCGTTTTGATTAAGCGCCTCAAAGAGCGCGGGCATTCCTGGAGGTGCTGTTGGATTGTCTGAGGCTGGATGCAGATCTGGCAGACATGCACGGGAGCAAGGGCGTGGGAGGCCCTGTGCCCTTCGAACTGGAGGTGCGTTGGTTGAAATGAATCGCACACTACTGGCTGGCATGACATCCGTGCTGCTGACATGCATTGCTGTGCTGCACTGCTGCTGCTTGCATTGGGTGTCCGTCTTGTGCTGGGTGGTGCTTTCTCTTCATGTTTTTTTTTTTTGCAACGTGCATGCGTGCACGTCGCTATTGTGCCCAACCCCTTCCAGGCATGGCTCCTGCCCGTTCCCGCATGCTGTTAGAAAAATAGTTTCGACCTGGATCCAGCAGTCCTAACTCGTCCTAATCTCCTCTAGGCTGAGCTTAGGCTAGTAGGGATTGAATAGGTAAGAAATTGTCATTCAAACCTGAGCGTACGCGCGTTTCGATCGACCGATGGCCTTCCAGGCATGACTCCCGCCCGTTCCCGCATGTTGTTCTGCTCGTGAGTATCCATCTCTTATCGAACCCGCTACCGCTCCCATTTGATCTCCCTCAGACCTCCTCTCTCGTCCCCCCTCCCCATCTCCATCCACCCCTCCTCTCCTCCTCCTCTTTCCCTCTCCCTCTCTCCTACTCTCCCCCTCTCTCTCTTCCCCTTTCTCCCCGCATTGCAGGTGGTGGAGTGTGCCTTGATCTCCCGCACACAGCGACTTGAGAGTGCTCTTCTGGACATCGAGCCTCGGGTCAGTCACCCCTCCCTCTCTCCCTCGCTCCTGCCCCCCTTCCTCGCTTCCAACCTCCCTCCCTCCCTCCCTCCCTCCCTCCCTCCCTCCCTCCCTCCCTCCCTCCCTCCTGAGGCTCGCCCTCCATCCTGCCTTGTATCACTGCTATTGCCATGCTTCTGCTCGTGTCTCCCACCCCCCACTCTCACACACTCGCAATGTCTCAGGATCTACCCATCCGGATCTCTCCTGACCCTTCTCTCCCGCACAACCCCTGCCTTCTCTCTCCACGCCACGACCCCATTCTCCCCTTACCGTCCTTGTTCAACCCTTCTCATCCCCCTTGTCACCCCCCCCTTTCACCCCCTTTTCACCCGCCCTTCACTGCTCCCACCCGACCACACCCGTGTCCTCATGCATACATGACCAGACGAAGGCGCTACTTGAGGTTCTCCCCATGCGCATCAGCATCCGACAATTTCCTTCAACCCCATTAAACGCCTGTTCACCCCTCCTACCCCACACCCGTGCCCTCATGCAACACCAGACGAAGGCGCTACTGGAGGTTCTCCCCACACGCATCACAGCCGACAATCTCGAGGAGCTGCGTTTGGCCAAGCAGGCTCTGGTGCGTGCGTGCGATGTGTGCAGTGTGCAGTGCGATGTGTGCAGTGCGATGTGTGCAGTGTGATGTGTGCAGTGTGATGTGTGCAGTGTGATGTGTGCAGTGTGATGTGTGCAGTGTGCGTGCGTTTGGTGTGTTGCTTCTTGCTTGTAGTGTGCGCGGTTTACACACGACTGAAGCAGGCTCTGGTGCGTGCGTGCGATGTGTGCAGTGTGTGTGCAGAGTGCAGTGTGTGTGCAGAGTGCAGTGTGTGTGCAGTGTGATTGCCACGTGACAGCCGGTTTTTCCTTCCCCGTTTCCTCCTCTGCTGTCCCGTCCTTCTCCCCGCACTCCCCCCCCTTCAATCTCCCACTTTGACTGGGGCGCTGTGGCAGATGCTGCTGCTGGAGCCTGGATATCCGACCCTACAACACACCACTGACCTACCGCACGCATCACAACCCCATTCTTCTCTTCTCCGCCAAATATTCCTCCCCCTCCCCTCCGATTACAGGTGGAGCTGGGATAAAAAGTGGGTGCGTTGAGGCAGATGCTGCTGGAGCTTATAGGGCACACGAGTGACCTGCTCTCCCATCTCCCCCGTTTCCTTCCTCCCCCTCCCCTCCCCTCTCACCCCAGGTGGAGCTGGGGTCGAAGGTGGGGGCGCTGCGGCAGATGCTGCTGGAGCTGCTAGAGCACACGAGCGACCTGCGCGCCCATCTCCCCCGTTTCCTTCCCCCCCCCTCCCCTTATACCCCCTCCTTTTCCCGCACCTGCCACTTCCTTCCGCACGCCCCCCGGCCCCCCTCGCAGGTGGAGCTGGGATCCAAGGTTGGGGCGCTGCGGCAGATGCTGCTGGAGCTGCTAGAGCACACGAGTGACCTGCGCCGCATCACAGCCATGGGGCGGCACTGCCACGTCAGCAAGGACGGCCAAGTGGAGTGCCTCACACCCATCGACCAGCGGCTCGTGGACGGTGAGGGCGACAGAGGGCGGGGAGGGGGCGCACAGGTGGGGGGTGGGTGGGGAGAGTGGGTAGGGTGGGAGGCAGGGAGGGGGCGTGGCGGTGCTTGGGTGCGTGCTGCAAGGTTGGGGTGCATGCAGCGTTGGGGTGCATATGTGCATGGAGGGATCTGTAGGTTTGAATAGGGGTGTGGACTGGAAAGGGTGTGTGCGCTTGAATGGGCGAGTGGGGTCAAAAGGGGCGTGTCTTTGAGCCGTATGTCTCACCATTCTCTCTCGTTCCTCTCTGTGCGGTGCATGATGTGCTGTGGGTGGAGCAGAGGAGGAGCAGGAGGTGGAGATGTTGCTTGAGTATTACCTCCAACGGTATGACACCCTGCCTGTCCGTTGCTACTGCTGCTAGTCTTGAGGTGTATTTTGAGGCGCCTCAAAATACACCTCTTTGCTGTGTGTGGGTGGAGCAGAGGACGAGCAGGAGGTGGAGATGTTGCTTGAGTATTACCTCCAACGGTATGACGCCCCACCCACCTTCCTTTTGCTACTGCCAGTTTCAAGGCGTTGTGAGTCGATGTTTGTTGCTGCTGCCGTTGCTGTCTTGCTTTGCAGTGTGTGCACCTGGAACCTCAGTCTCTTCCTGTTACTACCTTGCTGTATCACTTACACACACGTGCTTGCACCACAACTCGTACACAACAGTATTACTGTTACCATCCATGCCCATTCCCATGCACATACCTACGCCTCTCAACCCTTTCTTACATGTACGTTGATGGTCTTATCTTTGGATGCATGGGCTTATGTGCGTATGGGGTATATGTACCTGCATGTGCAAGTGAATGCATACACGCATGCACTATATATATGGTCTGCCTGGCAGTGCATCCACAACGTACGTTAATCTACGTCTCTGCATTTCTGAACATGTGAATGCGTATGTGTGCCCGTTTGTGCGTTTGTGTGTGTGTGCGTGCATGTGTGTGTGTGCGCATGTGTGTGTGTGTGTGCATGTGTGTGTGTGCATGTGTGTGTGTGTGTATATGCGCATGCGTGTGTGTGTGCACATGGCAGGTGCGACTCGTGCCATGGGCAGGCGGAGAAGCTACTGGATTCAGCCAGGGAGATGGAGGACTCAATCTCGGTCAACCTCAGGTGAGCCTCTTCTCCTCATCTCAACATCAACACCGCCACTAAACCACTCGCCTTCCCTCTCGTGCCGCCTCCGCTCCGCTTTCCCTTCACATACGTTTCCTCTTGTCACCTACGCCACATGCCCTGCCTTCTCCTCCCACCATTCCCCTTTCCTCCCTCAATATCGCTCCCACCTTTCGCCACCTTCACTATCATTCCCTTCTTAAAACGTCTTGGAACCCTCTCCCTTCACCTTCCCCTACCCTCACCTTCTGCTTCCTTCAAGCTCCCTTCTCCTTCCGCAATCCTCTTCTCCTTTCCATACGCCACGCACCATGCCCACTGCATGCCCTCTGCAGCTCTCGCCGCCTGGAAGTGAGCCGCTTTGAGCTGCTGCTACAGGTGGCCACGTTCGCTTCGGCCATAGGGGCCCTCATCGCAGGTGAGCCATGCTCTCACACTAATTCAATCTTAGCTAAGCATATGGGTGGTGTTGCTGTGCTGCTACTATGTGCATCCCCTAAAGCCTGCTGTCTCTTCATGGGCAACCATCTACATCTCTACGCTTTTGCCTCGCTCTGGTCCTTAGCTGTTGTGGTGCGTGATCTTGGTTTCGTCGGCTGTGTTCTTCTTTGATTCACCCGTGTTGCTCGTCACTCAATCCTCATCAGAGACTGTCTATCCTTCCTCATCTCCTGTATTTGTTAAAGCCTTCTCACGCTCACTCTCCTCTCTTGTGCAGCCATACGGCTTCAATGTGCATTTCTGTTTCGTTAAACGTCCTAATTCTGACCCCTCCCTGTGACACTCTGTATTTGCCGGTGGTTGTTTCCTGCGTTGCTTGCTTACACCGCTTGCCACTGACAGGAATCTTTGGGATGAACCTTCGAAGTCGGTTGGAAGAGTGTGCTGTGAGTTGCCCCCTCTCTTCCAACTTTCATTCTGGATAATCATGCACATGCATCTTTACATGTCTGCGAAAACTTCATAACCATCTGTTTGTCAACCTTTCTGCGCTGTCAGGGGAAACTCGTTAAGCCTTCTCGCACGCTTGTTCAACATAATGTTGCCCCCCCCTCCCCCCCCCCTTACCACAGACTGCTTTCTGGATGACCACAGGGGGCATAATTTTAGGTGGCGTGGTCATGTTTGTCCTCATGCTCATCTACCTGCGGCGCCGCAAGATCCTATGAATGCACCATCTGTGTGCAATCGTCGTACCACAAGCAGCAGCATAACACATATGCATGCCGGTAGCTATTAAATAATATGGGAGGGTTTATGTGGTTTTGTGTTCTTCACAATAATCATTTAGCTGTACACATGGTTGTTTGTTGTAAATATTGACTTCATGGAGCCTGGCTACACTGCGAACAGGAAGACCACGTACGCGTGTCTAAGTACACGTAAGATATTTTTTTGTGCTGTGGATGTGCGACTACGATACGTTTCCATTTACGATATTACATCGCGGCCGCACATTTGCACACCCTCGGTATTAGCATTACATTGCACGAGCGACGGAGACCTTTGTTCGCGTTCTTGCATGAACGCCTCTCATTCGCCCTGTACAGTCACGTTGGCTCACCTCTGCAGCAAATGCCTCGGTGATTATTGGTAATCCCTGCCATCCAATCTCTAGAATGACCACCAAGCTTTTTCCAAATGGCGAAGGCACTCCACTCCATGATCCATCCTGATATGGGTTGTCATTTCGCTGGTCTGGTCTGGTATCTCGGCTGCAGCTTTCCAGTTTCAACATAGCCGCTGTTTTTCCCTATGGCTGAACCATCGTGGCGGGTTTAGTTCGCTGCCTTTCCTGGGCTAACTTTATCCTAGTCACGGATCTACGTAGGGTTTAGTGTCGTGCATTCTTAATCGTTCCTCGTCATCGGCTTTTCTCCAGGATCGCCATTTCCCCTCTCATCGCCACTCCCCTTGCTCACCGCAACAACCGCTCGCACGCTTCCGTCGATCAAGTTCGTCACGCCACCTCTCCATTGATCTCAGATCTGTCCTTTTCGAGGCTTTACGAGACCTCCGCACGTCTCGGTTTCTCCACAGAAGAGGCCTTTAAGCTACGACTTTTCATTCGGTCTTCCAACTCGTCTCAAGTTTTTGTTCGCTTTTCCAATCTTGAGAGCATTTTGCCGTGGAGATCGATCTACCGTCTATAGTCGCCGTTACCGCAGCTTCTCAGAGCCACTTTCTGCACCACTCTCCAGTTTTCGGTTATTCCCGATCCTGCTGCTTCGCGGCTGGCCAGATAGACCACTCTTCGCCCTTTCATCGCGTTGCTTGCAACTCGGCTTGACTCGTCCCGGCTTGGCTCGTCCCGGCTTGATTCGTCCCGGCTTGGCTCATCCCGGCTTGGCTCGTCCCGGCTTGGCTCGTCCCGGCTTGATTCGTCCCGGCTTGGCTCATCCCTGCTTGGTTCGAGTTAACCTTCAGTCGCGCGCCATCATTTGAGCGGCTTCAAAAGCATCACTTTGGCTGCATATCCGCTTCTCGTAAAAGAGGGTGGAATTACTGAACGGTTCCGTACTTCGACAGCGGAAGGACCGAGTTTCCGCGTCGTTCAGGCGAGCAGCGATCTACGCTTCTCTGTTGTCTCCTCTCATCGCCATCCGTATCGTCAGCCTTCAGTGCCTCGCCTCATCTCGACTAGCCGTTACCCAATCCCGCTTCGCCTCGCCTCTCCTACCTCGACCTGCTTCGCCTCGCCTCTCCTACCTCGACCTGCTTCGTCTCGTCTCCGCTCGCCTCGTCTCGTCTCCGCTCGCCTCGTCTCGTCTCTTCTCACCTCCATCGCATCGGCTCGTCTCATCCCGTCTCCGATCGTCACGCCTCGCGCCGTCGCAACGAGCATCTGTCGCGTGCACCACATTGGTCGTCCTGCTCATCATCATCATCATCATCATCATCATCATCATCATCATCATCATCATCATCATCATCATCATCATCATCATCATCATCATCATCATCATCATCATCATCATCATCATCATCATCATCATCATCATCATCATCATCATCATCATCATCATCATCATCAACCTATTTGAATTAAACGGTTCTCCTCTCTTCTCGCCTCATCTTCTCCCGCGGCATCCTTCATCCCGACTCACTCGTGGTCGTATTTTCCTCGCTCCTCGCTCAGCACCTCCGCGTTCCGCGTTCCTCGCTCCTTCATCTGCTCTCGTCGCTCCTCATCACCACATCAATCCGAGGGAAGAAGCTACCCGATTTATCTTGCTGACTCGGACATTTCTCTCTGGCCGGCGTGTGCCCTTCGTCGGCCCTACTCTCCTGTTCTTCTCCTCTCGCCACACGTGCGCCTCCCTCGCTCGCATCTTTTGCCCGCCCGCCCGACGTTTAACGGCCCGTTTTTTCCGTCTTCAACTTTGAAGGCTCCGTCAGCAGGAATTCGGGGTTTCCGCATACGGATCCTGCATTCCACGACAGCGTTTGAGGGAATTAATTCCTTCGCTGGGCGTGCAAGGAACGGCAGGGTTCAAAGATAGCTGTGCGTTTCGCCTCTTCCCGGGACAAGGAGTTCCTCTTTACCGGTCGACGGCTGTGACTTGGGAGATCGCGGGGTGAATATCGCGCGCTTCCTGTCGCGCTACTCGCGCCGAGGTGGCCTGAAGACGCGAATCGCGGGGGCGGATCTGATTGTGAAACGACGTTGCTGCGTTTGACAGCGAGCGTCGCAGAGGACGGGCGGTTTCACACACGCCGTCGTTCGTTTCCTGAAAATTCTCAAAGCTAGTGGGTTGCAATCAGGCGGGGTCGTTCCGCTGTTTGTAAGGTTCTTTTCGAGCCTTTGATCGGCAGTGACGCCCCGTGCTTCCCCTTGGAGTGGAAGGATCGGGAGCTGCCAGGAGTCTGCGATCACGGCAACCGCTGGTGGCCGGTTAGTCTGCTGCTGCTGTTAGCTGCCTCGAGGTGTGGCCTACTCGTTGGGATACGCCTGGTGCGTCGCGTGGCTGTGTTGCTGTAGCCTGTGGTCGCTCTCTTCTTCGTTCAAGTCGTCCGCGTTATCACCACCAGCGACACCATTGTCATCACCATCACCATCGCCACCACCATCGCCACCACCATCGCCACCACGAGCACCAGCACGAGCAGCAGCACCAGCACACCTCCTCCCCCTCGTTCCTCCCCCAACTCCACCTACCTATCTTTCCCTCCCTCCTCCTGGACACCCCCTTGCCCCTCTAACGCCATCTAATTCCACTTCATCCTTTCAGGTTCCTTCGCCAATCTCCAGAGCACTTCCCTTTTCCATCCTTTATCCATCTGCGCAAACACATCCGCCCATATTTTCCTCCTTCAGCCGCCACTCACAGAGACTCTTCCCCCCTCGTCGCCTCTCATCGCAGTTCTGCCTGTACCTATCCGCTCTCGCTCCACTTCCGCTTCAATCCGACCACCCCACCACCGTACACCATCCGTCCTGATTAACAAAAGGTGTTTCGCTTACAGTGGGAGTGTCTTTGCGCTGGCAGCCTCTCAAGCCGAGCTGCCACGGAGTGAAAATCAGCTGCGCAAGGCTAGCTCGTGAAGATCTGCAAGTCCAAGACAACTGCTTCAAACCCTGGAGTCCCAAGTCCAAGTTCAAGTAAAATCGCCATCGCCACGCTCTCTCGCTGCACACGCTGCAGCAGCGGCAGCGGCATCGGCAGCATCGGCAGCATCGGTGGCAGCATTGGTGGGCAGCAGCTTGTGAGCTGGTCCAAGTGGCCGTTGGATCACAACCCTAGGGCTATCCCTGAAGGCCGTTTTGTTGAGCTGGGTCTTGACCCCCACCCTCCCACCTCCCTCGCCGGCAATCTACGTTGCCTCTCGTGCCTGGGGGTCCGAGCTGCTATAGTCCGAGGTCAACAAGAGGCGCTCAAGATTCATCATCTAAACTCGTCGGAGTTCTTAAAAAGTTTCCGGTACTGGTCCGGTAATCATCAAAATCTTGGGCTTGTTCGGAGCTAAAGAGCGGTACCCAGCTGCTTGTTCCACACACTGCCCTTATCAACCCGCTGTAATTGACAGAAGTCGAAGCGCTACTGCTCCATACATTCATCCCGACCGCAATCTATCTAGCTGACAGGCGCGCCAGTAGGCTGTCAAGCTGCCCACCCTTCGTCCGTCCGTCCTACCGTCCTACCGTCCGTCCGTCCGTCCGTCCGTCCGTCCGCCAGCTCATCGACTTATAGATACAACCACCCGCCGTCCACACTGACACTCAATCCTGATAGTCAAAGCCATCCGGTTTCCACCATGAGTGGCCCTAGCAGCTACAGGTGGTCTTCGGGCTCAGGCTCATGGCACGAGAGGGATGAGCAGCAGGGAAGGGCTGATAAAAGCAACAGGAGCGAGAGGGAGGGGCACCTGCAGGTGAGAGGAGAACGGTTTCTTCACCCAGTGGACCAACCAAGGCAGTACAACCAGCAGCAGGAGCAACAGCAACAGCATCACAGGCACCAGCAGGAGGAGCAGCAACAGCATCGGCACCAGCAGCTGCTGCAGCAACAGCATCACCGGCACCAGCAGCTGCCGCAGCAGGAACCGCAGCAGCACCGGCATCAGCAGCTGCCGCAGCAGGAACAGGTGGCACTGTTGCCGTGGCAGGAGCGTGGGGGTGGAGGGGGTGGTGGGGTTTCAGGGGATAGAGCGCGGGTTGCTGCTGCGGCTGCTCTTCAGGAGAGGGAAGTGGCTGGGGGCAGCAGGAGGGAGGGGTGGAGGGGGGAGGAGAGAGAGCGGGGGAGAAGTGATGTTGGGTATGTTGGTGGTAGAAGTGGTGTGGGCGGAAGAGAGGGAGGTGTCGTGAGGGGCGTGGGTGAATGGGAGAGGGAGCGGGAGAGGGAGAGGGGGAGGGAGATGGAGAGGGGGAGGGAGCTGGAGAGGGGGAGGGAGATGGAGAGGGGGAGGGAGATGGAGAGGGAGAGGGAGAGAGAAAGGGAGAGAGCGTCGGAGAGAGAAAGGGAGAGGGTGAGGGAATGGGAGAGGTTGAAGGAGAGGGAGAGGCATATTGAGAAGGAGAAAGAGAGAGATATGGGGAGAGACAGGGGAAGAGAGCTGGAGATGCAGCAGTGGCAGCAGAGGCAGAGCGAGGAGGAGCGGTTGCTGCAGGACATGGCTCCAATGACATATGCTCTGCGTTCTGGACTGGGTCAGGGTCCGCAGTATGATCCATCGAACCTGGACGCAACGAGATACGCTCCTCCGCAGCAGCAGTACGGCGCTTCAGCCACAGCACCCACAGGCACTGCTGCCCCTGCTGCTGCTGGTACCACTGCTCCTGCTGCTGCTCCTGTTTCCGTTTCGCACGCTCCCCACCAGCTGCCACCATCAATGATTTACTCTGCTGCTCCAGGATCAAACACGCAGCCTGCAAACGCAGCGATGGCCTATGGGCAAGTGGGAGGGCTCCAAGCAGCAGGCATGCCTGGCATGCTTGAGCCAGGCAAGCCGGTTCATATTGTACCAGCGGGCATGGGCATCCCTATGCATATCTACGATGGGACTGGCGTCAAACTGGTCTATGTGGCTTCGGCTCCTCCTGCTGCAGCCCCTGCTGCTGCCCCTACTCCTGCTCCTGGCCCTGCCTTTGTCCCTGCTCCTGCTGTGGCTGCTTCAGCGGTTCCTGCGCCTGATGCTGCTGCTGGGGCTGCTCCTTCTGCTGCTGCTGCTCCTGGTGCGCCGCAGCTTGTCTTCCCTAACCGGCACCCAGCACAACATGTGGTTTACGGTGCCACCGCCCCTCCCCCCCACCTGCAACCCTCCCACATGCATCCTCATATGCTCCTTGCCCCGGGCCACGCTCAACACCCGGCTATGCCAGCAGCTGCTGCCGCAGGTGCTGCCACTGCCGCTGGTAGCGCTGGTGCTGGTGATGGTGCTGGTAGGGTTGGGTTTCCCGCGTATCAGCCCCATCAGGTGCCTGGGCAGCAACCAGACTTTGGCGGGTCTCTCCCAACCTCCACCCACTCTCCTGCTCTTCCCACAAGAACGGTTCGCATCACGGCCCGAGCGTCTCCGCAAGGGCCAGGGGAAGGAGGTCGGGAGCAAGGTGGGCAGAGGACGGTTGTTCCTGTGACCCTGTTTCCGGGGCAGCCGGGGTATGCGGATGTGCGGGCTGTTCAGGGCCATGGGGGGGGAAGAGTTGAGGCTGCTGAGTATGGTCGCGTTGTGCATGTGGATATGACTGGTGCGAGTGGCAGGATGGATAGGGTTGGGGAGAGGAGACGGGAGTGGGAAAGAGAGAGGGAGAGGGAGCACGGGCGGGAGAAAGACAGGGAGAGAGAGAGGGAGAGAATGAAGGAGAGAGATAGGGAAAGGCTGAGGGACAGGGATAGGGTCAGGGATCAGGAGAGGGAGAAGGAGAGAGAGAAGATTCGTGAGAAAGAGCGGGAGAAAGTGCGGCAGGCACAAAAGGAGAAGGAGGGGCGGCGAGAGAGTCAGAAGGAGAAGGAGAGGGCGAATGAGAAGGATGAGAGAACGAAAGATAAGGACAAGCAGGGGAATGCCAGTAAGCTACAGGATAGGCTGAAGTATAAGGAGGAGAAGGACAAGCAGAAGGAAACGGAGAAGGGGACCGAGAAGGAGAAGGAGAAGCAGAAGCAGAAGCAGAATGAGAAGGAGAAAGATAAGGAGAAAGACAAGGAAAAGGCGAAGGAGAAGCAGACAGTGAAGGAGCGGCTCGATGACAAGGGAACAACCAAGGAGCGAGAGAAGGCTACAGAGAAGGAGAAGGCAAAAGATAAGGATAAGGAGAAGGAGAAGGGCAAGGAGAAAGGCGGCGATAAATCCAGCTCTAACGCCCTTCCTGGGTACATTTTCGGCTGCACCAACCTCACAAAGCAAGAGTGCTACGACCGGGGGCTGTTCGGCAGCACGTCCACTCACTGCCGTGAAATTGAGCGCATAGAGAAGGGCACGCGCCTGTTCCTGTTCAATTTTGAAGATCGCGTGATGCACGGGGTGTATGTTGCGCGCGGGAAGGGCGGCTGCGCATTGGTGAAGGACGCGTGGCAAGGCCGCTTCCCCTGGCAGGTGGGTGCTTGTGAGGGGCGTGGGTGCGTGTGTGAGATGGGGAAAATAGGGGGCCAGCGTGTGGTGAGCACTCTCTCTCAGAAGCGACGCAAGCGCTCTCTTCCTGGGTTTGGTGTGGGATAAGAAGTTGCATGGGGAGGGGTCAGGGTGGTCATGGCATTGGCTGTGGGGATGGGCATGGATGTGGACATTTGATATTTTCAGGGTTTATTGGAGTATGAGAACAAAGCACCAAGAGGATGTCGTTTTTTCCGCTCGTTGCGTGTGGTTTGTTTGTAGTTGCAGTGAGGGATTCGTTCCTCCCCTGGTTACCTGGCTGATGCATTTGTCTCGCACTTTCAGAGTGTTTCGATTTCTTGACTCATTGATTTGCATGTGGGTATGTGGATGTGCATGTGTTCATGTGTGCATGTATGCATGTGCGTATATATGTTCATGCACACATGTGCTTGTGGTTGATTCACGTGTGATGCATGTGCACTTGGGTGTGTATGCGTGTGTGTGCACTTGGCTGCGCGCGACTGTGCGTGTGTCTGGATGCGTGCATGTGTGTGTGCATGTCTGTGTGCATGTGTGTCTGCACGAATGTAACCCAAGCAGGTGCGTTTTGAGGTGGAGGAGGAGTTTCCCGCACTCAAGGAGGCAGAGTTCAAGGCTGCTATAAGGGACAATGTTTACAAACACCACAAATACTCATTCACTCTCACAGACCAACAGGTGCGCATCTGATGCTCACCTTCTCGCTCCCTCCGTTTCTTCTCTCTCCTTCTCTCCCTCCTCGCCGTCTCTCCCGCTCCTCCCACCGCCCTTCTCTTTGACTATACCATGCCATCCTAAGCAATCTTGAACAATACCACTCTACATTATTTCCCTCTGCCATGACCCGTCTACTATTGCAGTTGAATTGTGTAAAAACGCTCTTCGCTTATTACTGATGTGACCTCTCTCACCAAGCTGCTGCGGTCTTTGAAACAAAGTTGTGAGGCGCCTTGAAACTCGAGACGATTTTCCATGCGCCTTAGGAAAAATGTGGCCTATCTATAAGCTGCTGCTGCGTTCCTCTGTCAACCCCGTTTTGATCAACTTCACGATCCTTTTGTGCTTGATCAGGTATCAACCCTCATTGCTCTCTTCCGGCGGAACTCAAAACAGCAGCAGGTAAGTGTGTTCAACCGTATTGTCTTCCCCGGGGAGAATGTCAAAAAGGCTACTAAGATGGAAGAAGGGAAGGTGGAGGCTGTAACAAGTCCACGGCGCAAGTCTGGGAAGAAAGAGGGTGGGTCGGTGAAGGAAGGAGGGGCGGCGGGTAAAGCAGAGGAAAGTAAGGGGTTGGCAGGGGTTAAAAGGGGTGCTGAAGTGGCTGCTGGTGCTTCTTGGAAGCGGGTTAATGCAGCTGAAGCTGCTGCTGCTGCAGCACTGAAAGGAGTGAAGGGGCGAGAGAAGGGTGCAAAGGTGGAGGATGGGAGGAAGAGAGGCAGGGAGGAGGATGGGAAGGAGGGAGCGGGGGGGGTTGCGAGGAGGATAGACAGAGGTGGAATGGGAGTGGTAGGAGGTGGGGGGGGGGGCTCTGGGGTGAAATTGGGGAAGAGGGGGAGGGATAAAGGAGAGATGGAGTTACAGAGGAAAGTGGGGAGGGTGGAGGGGGAGGAGGGAGGAGAGAACAGAAAGCAGTGGCGTGTGCGACTGTTACGGTGTAGGTTGTCTCAAGGAAGTGCCTCTGCTGCTGCTACTGGTTCTGCCACTGCTGGTTCTGCCACTGCTGCCGGTGCTGCTGGTATGTCAGTAGAAGGCGAGAGGAGAAGATTGAAAGAAGGATGGTTTGTGGATGTGTGCAGTGGTTGTGCTAGGACGTCCCTTGTTGTTGTCGACGCGCGTGATGTGGGGGAAGGGGAGGGTGGAGGGGAGGGGAGGGAGCTTGCAAAGGAAGGAGATATTGAGGGGAGGAGAGAGGAGGAGATGGAGGAAGGCAAGGGGCAGAGAACAACACTGATGATTTTTGGGGAGGATGATGATGAGGAGAATGAGGAGGGTGGACGGCAGCAGGAGGAGGCGGGTGAGAGAATGGTTACGGAGGAAAGGGAGAGCAAAGCTGATGAAGGGAAGAATGAGCAAGCTTGTGCTGATGCTGCTGGTGCCGACGCTTCTGGTGCTGACGCTGCTGGTGCTGCTGCTGCCGGTGCTGATGCTGCTGGTGCTGCTGCTGCCGGTGCTGCTGCTGCCGGTGCTGACGCTGCTGCAGATGCCTTTGGGGGAGCAGAAGAGGAGGGCAGGGAAGGAGGCGCACAGGAAGCCAAGAGGAACGCTGCAGAGGGTGGGGAGAAAGAGGTGGAGGGAAAGGATGGGGAGAGGGATGATGATGGGGTGAACAAAGGTGAGGATGGGTACGAGGGAGCGAAGAGCAAGAGAGAGGAGGGCGAGGGAGACGAGAATGTGCAGGATGCTGGTGGTGTTTCTGGTGAGGTGGGTGTTGGAGATGGGGAAAAGGTGTCGATGGAAGGGATGGCAGGGGCAGAGGGTGAGGAGTGCGGGCAAGCGGGAGAGGGGAAGGATGAGGGGAAGGCGAACGGGGAAGTGAAGGGGGTGACAGGGGGAATGGAGGAAGAGCATGTGGAAGTTGAGGAAGGAGGAGGAGGTGGCGAAGAGGAGGAAACGAGGAATGGCGAGTCGAGGAGTGAGAAAGAGGTTGAGAGTGAGAAAGAGGTTGAGAGTGAGAAAGAGGTTGAGAGTGAGAAAGAGGTTGAGTGTGAAGGAGTTGAAGCTGTGAAGGGCGATGGTGATGGTGAAGCTGCTGCTTCTGCTGCTGCCGGTGCTGCTGCTGCTGCTGATGCTGCTGCTGTTTCTGATGGTGCTGCTGCTGAGGCTAATTTTGCTGCTGCGGATGCAGCTGCCACTGCTGCTGAAGAGGCCGATGCTGCTGCGGTTGATGATGCTGATACTGCTGCTGCTGCTGCTGCTGCTGCCAATGCTGATATTACTGCTTCTGATGCTGCTGCTGCTGGTGCAGCTGCCACTGCTGCTGAAGCTGCCTATGCGGCTGGCAATGCTGCTGACGCTGGTGCTGCTGCTGACGCTGATGCTGCTGATACTGATACTGCTGCTGCTGCTGTTGATGCTGCTGCTGCTGATACTGCTGCTGCTGCTGATACTGCTGCTGCTGGTGTTGCTGATGCTGATACTGCTGCTGCTGATGCTGTTGATGCTGCCGCCGATGATACTGCTACTGCTGCTGATGCAGCTGACGCTGATCCTGCTGCTGCTGCTGCTGCTGCCGATCTTGTCGTGGCTCGTGATGCTGCTGCAGATGCTAAGGGTAATGCGGATGCTATTGGTGAGGACAAGGTTACTGGCAGTGCTGGTGCTGATGCTAGTGGTGCTGCTGACGCTGATGCGTGGTATGAGGCAGATGAGCAAATTGAGGATGTAAAGTAAGGGCAGTGTTTTGAAGGACAACAGTGGAGAATGCATTTATGGTGATTGTCTGGCTTGCTGCTGATGCTGCTGCTGGCGATGGTAATCGTGACTGATGTGCTGGAGGATGGGGATGGGGATGGGCATGGGGATGGGGATGGGGATGGGGATGGGCATGGGCATGGGCATGGGCATGGGCATGGGCATGGGCATGGGCATGGGCATGGGCATGGGCATGGGCATGGGCATGGGCATGGGCATCGGCATCGGCATCGGCATCGGCATGGGCATGGGCATGGGGATGGGCATGGGGGTGGGGATGGGCATGGGGATGGGCATGGGGGTGTTGGTGATGGATGGGGTTGGTATTGGCTAGGGCAATGAGGCAATGACTTGAGGCTTGGTGTGTGGTTCAACAGTCCAATCAGTGAGATTTGTCATGGTGCTCACAAGTGAGATTTGATCCACTGTGATGTCCCCTTCTGACTGTTCGACTTCCTGCTGTTCTTTTTTCCTAGGTACCAGTAGAATGTAGAAACTTGCAGGAATGATAATGTAGTACCAGTAATTGCTTTGTTTTAACACTGTTTCTGTATGCAAATGTGATTTGAGCACCGTAATAGAACCTGAATAATCCTGGCACTGACACCTGGATCTTTAGGAAATGCTAGTGTGGTACTATACTGTGACACTACACACCAAAGGCTTGAATACTGTAGGCCATATAGGTAATGTACCATACTACCGTAAAAACAGACAGACAGGTTGTTAGACGGCAGTGCAGCAGCACAACAGGGCTCATGAAGGGCATACCGTATCATCTGCTGCATCTTCCAAGAGTGAGCAAGTTAGGCAACACACCTAGGTAAGTAATTGAATCGACATGGAGGGTCATATTCCTCTTTGTGCCGTACCGAATCCGTCCTCGGTGAGACGAGGGGACTGGCTTGTCGTTGACTCGTTGTCAAGATAAAGAGTTTTCGGGCACAATGAGTGGAAGCTGTGGTGCTGGTAAAAGACTGCTGGTGCTGGTGTGTTAGGAGTTGTTTGTTAGAGGCTATGGTGTGCATCAGTGTTTAACTGGCCGCCACGGCAACACCATTGGAAACACTACTACCAGCACCAGCACCAACGGCGCCACGAGCACCAGCACCACCAGCACCAACACCAGCAACACCAGCAGCAGCAGCAGCAACAGCAGCACCAGCACTGGCAACACCAGCAGCACCACCAGCAGCACCACCAGCGCCACGCGCAGCAGCAGCCACAGTCTCTGCAGCCACACGAACAGCCCGAGCCAGGTCAGCAACGGAGCTATCGAGCACCAAACGCCGCACAGAAACTTCCTCTGATGAGAGGGTCTTAGCACAGGGGCGCAGGTGGCGAGAGGTGAGGCTGGGGAAGTGACTGATGTGCACTGCTGTGGTGGGCAGATTCACCTCCCCTGCCCTGGGCTCTAACACCTTGTGCACCTGCATGGGGTTTCGAAGGAGGGTGGGTGTATGGTGACTGTTGCTTCTTTCCAGTGCTGAATGTTATACGATGAGCACTGACATTCCTGTTTTCTACACCTGCTCTGCCTCCGGAAAGCCCGATGGAGCAGCAAGAGCAGCACAGCAGGGGTACGAGTGAGTGCTTGTTCGCACAAACGGCGAGACCAGCTACGACACAAATCCGCTTGCATCACTATTGAGAATTCTCAAAGCAACACGAGCACGTGCTTGCATGCACTCACAGCCAGCATGTGTGTTCGCCTGGGATCCACCACAGACTTGCGCTGCCCCACTCCCTCCAAGTTACAGGGTATTGTAATCATCAATCTGAAAGAGAGCATGCACTCACAGCCAGCATGTGTGTTCGCCTGGGGTCCACGACAAACTTGCACTGCCCCACTCCCTCCAAGTTACAGGGTTTTGTAATCATCAATCTGAAAGAGAGCATGCACTCACAGCCAGCATGTGTGTTCGCCTGGGATCCACCACAAATTTGTGCTGCCCCACCCCTTCCGGGTTACATGGTTTTTTTATTATAGATCTAAAAGAGAATATGCACTCACAGCCAGCATGTGTGTTCGCCTGGGATCGACCACAAATTTGCGCTGCCCCACTCCCTCCAGGCACATGCTTCTATCCGGGTACTGCGATGTGTTTCGGCATGCGGGTTCCGCCTCCCTCCATACCATCCCCTCCACCGCCCATCCCTCCCCCTCGCCCTCCCCTCTCCTTCCCCCTGTTGCTGTTGCCATGCCTCCTGCCGTTCTATCTCCCTTCCCCTTCCCCTGCCCTTGACCGTGCTGCTGGCCTTGGCCGTGTGTGGGAAGGGTGAGAGCGTTGACATGGGAGGTGATGCGAGGGCATGTGTCTGTGAGGAAGCGAAACGCTCCAAAGGTGACGTGCGAGGATTGCTGAGGGGGGATGGAGGACAGGATGGGGTGGGGGGAGAAGGAGGGGGGCGGGGTGGGGGGAAGCGGGGAAGGGGAAGGGGGTGGTTGGGTTTGGGATTTTTTAGTCGAATAAAAAACAGGAGGAGCGGGGCCATGCGTCTGTGAAGGAGTGGAACACTGCAAAGGTGCTGGGGGCGGTGAAAGAGGAGGGGGGAAGGAGAGGGGAGAGATTGTGCGGGGTGGGGGGAGGAGGAAGGAGGGGAGGGATACCATGGAACATTGAGAGGATCGCATTTGCATGCACACCTATTCTTGAAGTAACATGCGTGCAGCACCCACACACCCACACACACGCACACTCAATTTCCCACACACCCACCCGCACATCCCATCCCACCTGGTGCAGCGCAAGCACGTGGGCGATGGAGTGTGGCGGCTGCTGCACCAGCAGGTACTCACATGAGAGGCTGCATCCTGTGACTCACACACTCATCATGGAGAAATAGCAACCACACACACACACACACCCACACCCACATGGCCACACCCACCCACCCACCTGGTGCAGCGCAAGCACGTGAGCGATGGAGTGCGGCGGCTGCTGCACCAGCAGGTATTCGTCAGGATGCAGGAAGAGCGCCCAGCGCGCTGCCGTGCGCGCAAAGTACAGACAGTCATGGAACGCCAGTAGCTGGTGGTTAGGTGGTTAGGGAGAGAATGGGGGAAGGCGGGGAGGAAAGGTGAGAGGGAAGGGGGAAGCGGAGACGAAGGTTGGGGGGGAATTTAAAAAAATTGGGAAAAGGGGGGGAATTGGGGAAAGGGAGGAGAGGGAGTAAGGGGTGAGGGGAGTGGGGCAGGTTGGTTGATTGGAAAGCAGGTTGGTTGGATGAGGCATGAAAAGCACAGCGTGGTGCACCCACCTGCCCCGCACCCACCTGCCCTTCCTCCCACCTGCCCTTCTTCCCACCTGCCCTTCCTTCCACCTGCCCTTCCTCCCACCTGCCCTTCTTCCTTCCTGCCCTTCTTCCCACCTGCCCCTCTTCCCACCTGCCCTTCTTCCCACCTGCCCTTCTTCCCACCTGCCCTTCTTCCCACCTGCCCATGTGCCGTGCCATCCCGCCCTGCCACGGCACGCATGTCCATGACTGCTGCTGCTCTCGCCTCTATGGCCGGCAGACGGAGACCAAATGCACCCATCTTCCCTGCCCATGCACTCACCCCTCCAGCCTACCCATGCACCCACCCGTCCATGCACCCACCTGCCCATGCGCCATCCCATCCCGCCCTGCCACGGCGCGCATGTCCATCACGGCCGCTGCCCGCGCCTCTATGGCCGGCGCCAGCTGCTGCAGCAGATGAAGCAAGCACACCGCATGCGCCCACCTGCCCTGCCCATGCTCCCACCCACCTGCCCATGCGCCGTGCCATCCCGCCCTGCCACGGCGCGCATGTCCATGACTGCCGCTGCCCGCGCCTCTATGGCGGGCGCCAGCTGCTGCAGCAGCCGCCCCTCCACGCCGCCCGCATCGTACAGCTGGAAATAGTCCACCTGGCACGCGGGGAACGGGGAAAGGACGGGGGGGAAGAGACGGGAGAAAGGGGAAGGTGGCAAATAGGAAAGACAAATGGGGGACGGGGTGGACAGGCCGGGCAAGGGGGGTGAAGGTGGGGAAATGGGGAAAGATGGAAACGGGAGGATGGAGGTTGGGGTGGATGGATGGTGACATGATCAAGCTTTAAGGAGTGTCCTGCCTTATGGTTGTCTTGAACTGAGGCGCCTTTTCTGTGCTTTACACCCTCCCTATCTCGAACTCCCCACCCCTCTCTCTCGTCCTAACCCCCAGCAGCCCTCACACGGTGCAGCGAGGTGCAGCGAGGTGCAGTGAGGTGCAGGTAGATTAATCAAATAAAAAGATCTACAGCAGGACGGTGGCTCACATGCTGAAACCCCTCTCTCTCAATGCCTCACGTTGACAACTCCCTACGTGCCTCACTCACACGGTGCACTCTCTCCCTCTCCATGCCTCACTCACATGGTGCACGGTGCGGTGGAAGTTGAGCCATTGCGCGAATCTGACAGCGGGCACGGTGCAGTGCAGTCTTATACTTCAAATAAACGCCTACCGCAACAGCACGTGGTGGCTCACGCGGTGAAACTCCCTCCCTCTCTCCCTATGCCTCACATGTCCTCTCCCCCACCGTGACTCATGTGGTGCACGGTGCGGTGGAAGTTGAGCCACTGCGCGAATCTGACAGCATGCACGGCCACATGGATGGGCGTGCTGCAGTACATGAGATTGTAGATCAGCGTCTCCTCGTCCTGGGGAGGAAGTGGGTGGGGAGGGGACAGGGGAAGAGAGAGGAGAGTGCACGCAGTGTGAGAGCAGAGCAGCATGGATGAATGGGCGTGCTGCAGTACATGAGGTTGTAGATCAGCGTCTCCTCGTCCTGGCGGTGGGGAGGGCCTGAGGGGGGTGGATGGGCGTGCTGCAGTACATGGGATTGTAGATCAGCGTCTCCTCGTCCTGGGCAGGGAGCGGAAGGAGGAGGAGGCAAGAGGAGAAGTGAGGAGGGAAGAAAGGAGGGACGAGAGGAGGGAAGAGAGGAGAGTAATGAGGAGGGAAGAGAAGAGGAGACGGGGAGGTGCAAGAGCAAGCACAAGTGACACAATTCTGAGGCACCTGAAAACGAATCAGAAAAAAGAAAAATAAAAAAATCTAAAAACAAAAATCAGATAGTATTGCAGCCAAACTGAATCGAATCATATCAAATCAAGAACTCACGCCGAATCTGTGGCGGAACCCCTGGTTGCCCTCCTCCTCATACACCAGCACGTCCTCTCCATTCACCTCCATGCGCAGCTGCCCACCCGTGTGAAGACTCGCCTCCTCTCCCAGCAAACACACCAGCACCACCGTCTCTGCTGTCGCAACTGCACTAGCCCCACTAGCCCCACTAGCCCCACTAGCCCCACTGCCGCCATTGCCGCCACTGCCGCTGCCGCCTGCTGCTAGTGCTGCTGATCCCTTGGCTCCTGCTGCTGCTGGGAGCTTGCCGGCAGCAGCGGCAGCGCCAGCAGTAGTGGTGGTGGCGGATTGCAGGTGTTTCGGTGGGTGGGCGTGAGATGGATGCTTTACCGTGACTCGACCCACATGCCGGTCTCCATTCTTCTCCACCCACCTGGTCGGGGTGAGAGGGGAAAGAGAGGCGGGAAGAAACCGATTGGGGAGCATCGGGCACATGATTAGACACACGTTGTTGGACGTTCAGAGTGCCTTTTGGGGCGCCTCTCCCTCTCTCAACTCGGCTACACGCAGCACAGCTCACACACACACACACACACACACACACACACACACACACACACACACACACACACTTGCAAGAGTGGGCACGGGCGTGCTTGTGGTACTACTGCTACTGCCCTGGAGGCCTAATTGTTATGAGGCGCATCAAAACTAGATACCTCGAGCATAGGAGCTTTCAATTATACCCAGCTCACACGTACTCGCATGATTGGGCTTGGAGCATGGTGGTGCTGGTGGTGCTGCTGGTGGTGGTGCTGGTGGTGCTGCTGGTGCTGGTGGTGGTGGTGCTGCTGTTGCCCATATGGTGCAGGCCAATGGCAACGAATGAGTCCATGGATGCACGGTAGCCGCTGAATAGAACAAAGCCGCTCTGCAATGGTGGGTGGGTGGGAGGTAGGAGGAAAGGGAGGGAGAGATGAAGAGACGAACATCGATAGCAACGAATGAGTCCATGGATACACGGTAGCCGCTGAATAGCACAAAGCCACTCTGGGGTGGTGGGCGGAAGGGAGGGAGGAGAGAGGGAGGGAGAGATGAAGAGACGTCTCAAACCTCGATGGCAACGAATGAGTCCATGGATGCACGGTAGCCGCTGAATAGAACAAAGCCACTCTGGGGTGGTGGGTGGGTGGGAGGTAGGAGGAAAGGGAGGGAGAGATGAAGAGATGAAGAGACGTCTCAAACCTCGATAGCAACGAATGAGTCCATGGATGCACGGTAGCCGCTGAATAGCACAAAGCCACTCTGCAGTGGTATGGAGGTGGGAGGCGGGAGGGGAGGGGGATGAGAGAGGAAGGGAGGGAGCGAAAGATAAAGAGTGACTGAGAGAAGAGAGGGAAGAAAGTTTTAAGGTGCCTCCATGCCTTAAAAAACAGACCAGGGGTGGTGGGCTTGGGTCTGAAGGGTTAGGGGGAACCACAGGCGAAAGTAGGAAAACGGCCAAGAAGGGAGAGGGGGGCAGTGGAGGGAAAGGAAATCGGAAAAACAAACAAACAAACAAACAATCAAACAAAAAAAAACAAAACAAAACAATGCAGGTTGGCAGCTTAGATGCGGAGACGAGCAGAGCAGGAAGATTTCACTCCACGCTAACTGATACAGGGAAGCTCTTACTTTAGTCCACGCAGGCTCAGTCGAAACTCCTCCTCCCTTGCTGCTCCCCTGCTGCCGCTGCTCACGCTGCTTCTTCTGCTGCTGTTGGTGCAGCTTCTGCTGCACATTCTCTTGGTTATTCTTCTGCCGACTCTGCCCCTGCTGGTGCATTTCCTTTGCCTCTTTCTTCTTCTCATTCTGCTTCTGATTCTGTTGCTGTTGTCGATTCTGCTGCAGGTGCTGCTGGTTCCCTCCCTGACCCCCCTTGCTGGTGGAAAGGGAAGGGGGGGAAAGAGCCCTTCCCGATTGGGTTATCAACGAGGGTGGTGGGACTGAAAGAGAAGGGGAGAGAGACAAAGAGGGGAAGTGGGGGGAAGGAGGAGGGGGAGAGTGCGAGGATGGGGGAGCGAGGCGCGAACGGGGGGAGGAGAGGGATGGGGAAGGAGGAGACAGCGCGGAGGCTTGGGAAGGAGAGGGGATTGTGTGGGGAGAAGAGGATTTTGTAGAAGCAGAGGTGAGGGATGGAAGAGGGGTGTGGAGCGGAGGAGCAGGAGGAGCAGGAGGAGCAGGAGGGAGCGTGGGAGAAGAACGGGAAGGTGAAGGGAGAGAGGGGCTTGAGAGCAGTGGGGAAGAGAAAGACCCCCTATCTGACCCATTCTGCACACGCCCTTCTCTTCCTTCTGATCCCCCTCTGCTATTTCCCTCCCTGCCTTGCTCCCGCTTCTGCTGCTGCCTCTGCTCCTTCTGTTTCTCTTGCACCTGATGCTCCCCTGTATACTGCTTCTCGCTTTGCTGAACCGGCTCCCTCTGCTGCTCCTGTCCCAGCTGCTTCTGTTGCGGCCCCCCTTGTTGCTTCTGCTGCTCCCTCTGCCGCTCTATGACTTGTCTCATTCCACCGACGCTACCACCCTCCCTCGCTACATCCCCATGCATGTTCCCACCAACCGCTTGCACGCCTCTCCCCTCTACCTCTCCTCCCCCACCCCCCTTAACGAAGTCTCCTTGCAAAGGGCCCACCTTTCCGTTCCTCCTCTCCTCCTCCCCGCTCCTCCTCTCCTCCCCAGGTCTCCTCCCTTCTGCCATCAACCCATCCTCTCCTCCCTTACTCGCTTTCCCAACCCCTCTTTCCATCCTTAAGCCCTCACCTTTCCCCTGCTCCCATATCCTCTGACTTCTATCCCCCCCCATTTCTCTTTTCCCTTCCATATTGTCTTCAATCGCTTCCCTGCCTCCTCCTCTCTCTCCTCCTGCCTCCCAGCCTCTCTCCCCTTCATCATCTCTTTCCTTTGCTTCCCCGTTCCCCCCTTCGCCATCCAATTCCCTATACCCTCCCCCATCCCTCATTTCCCCCCCTTGTCCCTCCTCGTTCAACTCTGTTGCTCTCTCCCCGTCCACCTCTTCTTCGTCTCCCTCAGAAAGTTTTTTCTTCGATTTTCTCCTAGTTCTTTCTCTCCCAACCGGATTGTCTTGTCCTCTTTCTGACCCTGGACCACCACCTGAAAAATCACCTGAAACATCACCTGCTGCGGCTGAGCTTCCAGCTGCACCTCCATCAATTTCCTTCCCATCATCATCTATTCTGTCTTCGTTTCGACCATCTGCCTTCTGCCTCCTCCTCCTCCTTCTCCTCCTCTTCTTCCGACTCTTGCCCCTCCGTTTCTTTCCCTCTTTCCCCCCATACTCCTCTCCATCACCATCCTCCAATTCCCCTTCGCCCTCCCCCCACCTCTTCCCCACCTCCCCTTCCTCACCCCCCTTCACCTCCCCCTCTCCCTTCCCTCTCTTCCTCAATCCAACACCCTTCTCCTCCTCATCATCCCAGCCGACCAATCCATCCCGATCCCGATCCAACGCCTTTTGTCCCTCCACGTCAGCATCACCATTCCCCAGCCTCTTCAAACGGTCGCTGCTGCTATCCCCTGCGTCATCCCTCTCATCTAACAGCAAGCCACTGTCTTGCAAGTCTAGTGCGTCTTGTTGCAGTCGGTGCCGCAGGTTCGGGCGGTGGTGCGAGTGTGCGTGGGAGTGGGAGGAGAGGGAGAAGGAGGATGGTTCGTCGGGGTAAATGGAGTCGTCTGAGTGATGGTGGGAGATATCACTGCCAGAGGGGAGGGAGGGGTGGGAAGGAAAGGAGGGAGGGGGAGGGGGAGGGGAGGGGAGAACAAGGGGTGAAGGTAGGGCAGGCGAGACAGGGGATGGGAGAGGAGGGGAGAGGATGGGAGGGAGGGAACCCATGATTAGCTGCATGTACATGTGACATTCCCATCCCAAGTGAGGATGTGAAATGCGACATGTGATATGTGCATGCGAACGAACATCGTCATGATTGTGTAAGCCGGAAAAACCTATCAGCAAACAATGAAACCACGCCGACACACACAAGAAAATAAATAAATAAATAAATAAATAAATAAATAAAAAAAACATGATCGAAGATTACCTGTACAGCATGCAAATAATTATCATATTAGTAGCCGTTAGTAGAATCACAGGTAACTGCTGGCATATACTCCATCTCCCCTTCCCAGGTGTTGTCCCAGACGCAGACAACCCACTGCCACCACCACCACCAGCAGCAGCACCACCACTGGCACCGGAATTACCACCACCACCGCCCGCATTCCCATTCCCGTTACTGCTGCCTCCGCCATTCCCGCCGCCATTTGCGGAACCTCTGCTACTAGGCGAGCCGCCAACCCCAGATGCGATATCCGGAGCAGCGCACACGAACGCCCCCGCGGGGCTTCCCCCGCCGCTCGCGCTTCCGCGGAGCGTGGCGGAAGGGCGCGCGGAGGACCCCTTGCGGTGCGCTGTCATGATAACCAGGGGAGGCGGGACCGCGGCTTCGGACGCCTCCGCAGCCGCCGCCGCAGCTGCCGCTGCCGCTGCCAGTGACGGCTCTGCCTTAGTGTCTGGCTACGTCAGCCTACGTCACAACTCATCACATTGCTAGGAATTAATAAGCGGCAAGATTACCGTCCTAGGTCAATGCAACCGCTATGGCGCGAGTGTGCGTAGCGGCAACAGAGAGAGGTAACGGAAATGCAGAACTGTCGAGTAATCGAAAGAGCATGGAAGGTGGGGGGTAAAAAAAGGAAACGGAAATGGCTCCAGAACAAGACGGACGGGCAAGTTCACTGTCGTGTTACTATTGCTGAATAAAAAGCTTGAAGCCAATACACCCTGTTTCGCGCCACACTGACATTCGCTGTATGGACATGCTGCTTATTCTGACATCAACGCGTCCAAAACGGTCCCAGAACATAGCATATAAGCACAATTCGCCGCAATAAACCGTACGCGATAGCATTGTTTCTTTCATAAACCGTTGTGTATCGTTCTCTTGGACCGCCACCTACCTGGGGTTTGGTTGTAAGCACCAGCCCGCAAAATCCAAGCACACGTTCGCACTGTAGCCGGGGCTCCCGATTGTCCGAACGTTGAGAAACAGGGTGTACTGCTGCCGTTGTGTTCTGTCGCAGAAGAATGTACTGTACATGACTAACGGCCGGAGAGCATGGAGCAACTGTAATCTGGTGAAAACCCCGCAGCCACATGTGAAACGCGAAACAGACTAGCGCCCGATAAGTTAGGAAGGAGCATTGATAGGACAGAAATGCGACCAATTTCAGAAACTAACCGTCCAGCTGAGAACCGGACTGTAATGCTTTGGGAAACTCCGATAAAATTCTATACCGTTTGAAGTTTTGATTTTGTTGCCAATTCCCGACAATCGTCACGTTCGCGGTTCACGTTTCAGACCCCAGTTTCAGCCAGGTGAATGCTTCTCTTTCACGCTGCACACACAAGCACACTGCATTGTACTGTACACAGTAGTGAAATCCCACTTCAGCTTTTGTCCCCGATTTTGGGCAGCCCGAATTAATCTGCATGTAAAATGCGGGTAATATATTCGCGATCAAGCAGGGTGTTTTGTGAGGGCTTGCGTGACGACTGGGCCGGCTGCTCGTTAACTCGTTGACTCCATTCGTCACAGCACTCGCACACCCACGAGCTATAACCACCAATTCCAGAATCACAGGCATGTACCGCAAATCCATTTCAGGAATAACCGGATCGTAATAAATAAGACCCAAATCGCCGGGGTTGGCTAAAACAACACCCGGATTGGCAGAGTAGCATGGATACGATGTCCTCAGAAGAAGACCCAGCTTCCAATTCGGTTGACAGTCTTCATGGGCAGTGGTACACCCTCTTTCTCTACAGTGCGTACTGTTGCTTGGACCCTAGCGATCTGGTGCTTCCAACGGAACCCCAGGTAGGTGACGGGCAAATCCACTCCAGAGAAACGGTACACAACGTTTTATGGAAGCAAACGTGCTTTTGCGTACGGTTGAGTGCGGCAAATGTGTTTATATGGTATGTTCTGGGACCATTCTGGACACATTGATGTCAGTACAGCCGGTCCGTCAATATGGCCAATGACAGTGTGGCGCGAAAGAGGGTGTACAGTACAGTACAAGCGACTGCCTTCGGCCCAACCCCATGTACCGAATTTCGCACCTCCTCTCAGCAAATGGCTGGACGACTGCAAGGGCAAGGCAATCAGTTTTGCGGGTAGCTGCGGAGTCTGCTGATTGGTTGGCAAGCCATCCTCGTCACCAAATAGCTCACTGAGCGAAGTAGATGTGGAAGTTCATATTTTGGCATGGACGTAAGTGCCTTTCCTCATCGTATAAGCTTAACATCCAGCTGCTCTTTATTGAATTATTTGAATATTTGAAAAGTCACGGTGTGGATGCTACACAAGAGCAACTAGGCCAGCAAGAGGAGGGGAATAACCAGGGAGCATGAACTTCATCTTGGGAGGGCTTTTCTTCTGCTTGCTTGAGTAAACAGGCACGCCCACACAGCCCTCAGTGGTGGCAGCAATTAGTGGCGCATAAACTGGAGGCCATTTGCTGCAATCATGGGCCTATCAGCCCATCGAGGCGGCCTTGGTATCCTCCTTTTATTCGCTTCGGGGCTCTCCTCCTCTCCAGGGAAAAGCACTCCGAGCTTGCGGGCCACATCGTGAAAGGAATGCACGTCGTCCTGCCATAGCCATGCGGAGCAACCTGCATCCCTCGCTCCCCAGAGGTCATTCCTCCTGTCATCGCCCACATGCACCGCATGGTGTGGATCTACACCCACTAGGTCACAGGCTGAGTGGAATATCACTGGGTTGGGCTTCTCCGCTTGAATCTGAGAAACAGATACGGGGTGGATAGAAGGAAGAAGGGAGTGACAATGTGAAAACGGGAAGAAACAATTATGGTCACACTCCATTCCCAATCCAATGCATGATATGCACGTGCTATGACACGACATCGGCATGGCACTGCACCACACCCTACCATGATAAACACATATGCACGCAAAACACACGACAAGCAGCCCATCGTAATACTTCTGCGCACCTCGGCGGACACTGCAATGGCGTCGAACCAGTCGTGGCAGTCTAGCTCCTTGAGCACGGTGCGCAGGCGCGTGTCAAAGTTGGACACAACGGCTATCTTCACCCCCGCGTCGCGAATGGCGGTGAACGCCTCCTTGGCATGCGGGTCTGTGAGGCGCCATGCCTGAGGGGGCGAGGAGGAGAGATGAGGGGAGGGGGAACGGGGGGAGAGAGGGGAGGAGAGTAAGAAGAGGTGGATGTGAGAGGGAAAGAAGAGGGAACCAGGAGAAAAATGATGAGTGGGGGTAGAAATCAATGAAAAAACGAATTTATCGTTAAAAACAGGGTGGAGGAGAGAGGGGTGGGGGGGAAGAGGGGGGAAGAGGAGGGGAAGCGAGGGGGGTGGGGAAGGGGGAAATCAGCGCAGACCGAGCGATCCACGATTCATCATGCAGCAAGCTCGTTGGGGTTAAGGTGCAAGTACCTCCTTCGTCGTGTAGTACTGGTACAGCTCCTCCAGGTAATCCGGGTGGTTGCAGCCTGTAGACTCCGAAACCACGTATTGCCAGAACGGCCGCGCGTCGTCCTCGTATCTCAGGATCGACTTGCGCCATGGCTGGATATACGCGTGGCGGTACCGCTGCAGAATCTCATCCTCCGAGTATTTCACTCCGTATTTGCGCCCCAGACTCGCGTACACCTTAGTGACTGGCTCGCTAGGTTCTACAAGGGTTCCCGCAGCGTCGACGAGCAACGCGCGGTGCTCCAATCCGCTGTCGCTCGATCCGTCGCCGGACTGCGTCCTGCGACTTCCATGCGACGAGTGCGACGAGTGCGACGATTCCCACGACGGGTAGGGCATCGTCTGGAAGGGCTCGGTAGTGGTGGAGATGCAGCCACTCGAGAGTGAGGAGGGAGTGGAGGATGATGGGGAGGAGGGAGAGGACAACGAAGAGTCGGGTGCTGTGGCATCGTCATGAGGGTTTTGCGCTAAGGAGGTCGGAACGACCTCCTCCTGTTCTTGAAGCGTGTGCTTTTGTTGCTGCCACTGCAGTTGTTGCTGCTGCCACAGCTGCGCTCTGCGAAACGGCGACGGGTAACCCTGCGGCTGCTTTTCGCAGCCGTATTCGCCATCGACATCGTCGTCGTCGTTGTCCTCGTATTGAACTGCTACGGCGGCTGTGCTCAAATTGCGCCAGCTGCCAGATCTGCTTATACCCGCGTTTGCAGCTCCAGCAGGTTCACCATTCGAGGAAACCGAATTGTTTGAGGCGACGGGAGCACACGTAGGGCCTGAGGTAGGCGCAGAGACGGAAGCGGAAGTGGCGATGTTCGCAGTGGCGATCGCGATGGGTGCGAGCGATCTGCTGGCGACAGCAGCGTGGAAGACGCGCGAGAGAAGCGCCGGAACGGCTCCCGACCGCCCTACCGCTGCCCCCGCCGCCATCAAGAACTTGGACGCGTTAGCCATAGGTTTGAACCTATGGACGCGGTGAAGATTTACGCGCGGACGACGTTGATGTTGGAATATTCCGGCAATTACTGTGTCAGTACACGAGGCGCTATCATGGGCGATTGGCAGCGCTGGCTGTGGTTGTGTGAGAAGATACGATGGAGGTTGTGCGGGAAAGAGGAACACGCTTGCCGTTGAGTAGAACACAGAAATCGGCTTCTGGAAAAACGGAAAGCAGGCGAGGTGGAGGAAAAAGACATGTGCGTGAAGGACGGTCCTGGCTGGTGCACCTTGAGGTATGCGGCGAGCTATGGACACTTGATGATGATACGATTATGGTAGCCTCCAACGGTATTGTAGAAAGTCGCTTCGTAACTCGAACAAATTATCTTCCTCGATCGTTAGCCGGAGCAGTGTAACACAAAAAAGGAAGAAGCCGGAGATAGGAGTTGGTTGGAGGTGATCGCAGGCAGCAGCAGCAGCAGCAGCGAAGAGCCTTTGCAGGGCAATATGATGAGTAGATAAGGGGTGCGAAGAACGCGGGCTTGAAAAGCGAACTGGCGAATGCTGTCGGAGCGCGGCCTTCTTGCGTGGAGATGCAGAATCTGGGCTGGTCGAATGCAGGGAGGGAGCTTTGCGGCTTCTCGCAACGAATGTCCAATGACCTCCACAGATGCTGCAACCACAAGAGTTGGAAGCGAATGGGAGCACTAGCGCGGAGAGCGCTGGCGAGCAGCGACGAGCACAAAAAGGGCAGTGCCGAACTCGTCAAGCTTGAGCACAGGGAAAGAGACGTGAGCAGGGCAGAGAACGACAACAGGGGCTGTTCTGAATCGAACGAAATGTGATGTGATGAGATGAGAGAGTGAAGCCCTTTTGTAGAAATGCCAGGTCGAGGGAAGGGAAAATGGGAGACACGTGAGAAGAGGAGCAACGACAGGCGAGGGGGATGAACAATGAACCTGGGGATGGGGGATAATGCGTGTGCGGGAAGAGGCTGCGGGGGTGTCGGGCTGAAGGACCTGGGGGGGATGAAGCACTTGCGCGGGGATGAAAAAATACGTGTAGCGGGGGGTGCCAAGGTGGACTGCGCGTTGTGGGGGTCACAGACAGTTGCGCGCACGGGGGAGTACGCGCTGCGACCTCACACACAGCCCAACTGAGCTGGCCTCCAGATCAGCCACATCATTGCCGTTCCCATCTTGGTTGGGCAGGCTTGGGGGGACCACCACACCACACAGTGACACTCCATTACCTCCCCCCCACCCCGCTTCCTTCCGCGCCACGCGCGTCCATCTTCGGCCCTTGGCGACCAAGTATTCTGATGATGATTCGCTTTCCGTCGCACATGGTCGCGTTCGTCGTGCGAGTAATCGGTCTCAACAGTGGGTGGACCTGTTTCGTCGCAGCCAATCTGCTTGCGCAAATTCCGTCAGCAATTCTGCACAACAATACGCGAACCAGGCCTTTCAGAGTCCGAGAGGCTTTCACTCCATTCCGTCCCGTCTCCAGGGCTCCAATCCAAACCCAATGTGGGCAGGTGACACGCTGGACCATTCTGAGTGGGATATTCTTTGTGTTTCCCGATATGATTAGTCGCGTCGCGTGACGGGCTGGGAAGTTGCGACTCATCTGCACCTGCGTCCACATCAACCTTCGAGCAATGACACGTGTTTATACTCGTGTGTATGAAAATCTCATCAAATCGACTGCAGCTTACACATGTGTGGTTGGGGATTAGCCGTTCTACCCTCGAAGACGCCAAGCCGTGCAATAGTTTAGGGGAAATCGCACCTCGTTGTCATGTGGTCCCTGGGGTCCAGACATCCAATTTTGCCGCGACCGAGATCGCGGGCAAGGCTGTCCAAGCTGTTGGAATTGAGCTGCCCAACTTCCCTCAAATCCTGAATCCGAACAGAGTTTAGGGTTGTGATGGATGGGTCTGGCAACATAACGTGATATAGGTAACACCGTTAGTGTGTGCACTAAAACGGCAAAGCACAAAACTGCACTGAAAGGGTTGTTAGGCACTTAATAACTTCAGCCATAAACAACCACAAGTACCTGCAGTCTTTGTATGTTCAGCACGATTTACCAGGTTTTATTGCATGTTCATATTTTATATAATATGGTTATTACGGGTAAATATACCAGTCATCATCCCGTAAAACCGAACACATATTTTTGTTGAAAATGCGCATATATATTTCAATTATTGGTATATAATAGTACTAATAATACTCTATCAATCCATACCTCAATATAAGAATGATATTAACCATTCGTGTTTCTTTTCTAATGTGTCTGAGATAACAGAACTAGTATTTTGGGTTGTCCAGCAATTGTAAGAGCAGTTTTACATTTACGAATAGTGATTGTTGAAACACTATTACGCACTCCTCACCGCAGCAATCGAAGCACGCTTTACCGAGAACGGAGACGGACAGGCGGAGGTGACACGAAGAGTCACACGGTTACGAAAGGATCTGGACCGTCGGGCAGACAGCATCAGGCAGCAGCAGTGGCGAGGATTCTGCCCGAACAGTTTCGTAACTGTTTGGAGTCGCACGGTTGGATTTCGCTGCAATAAGGGAATGTACCCCTTAGAGTACATGGCTAGCTATGTCGATTGGTATCCCCTTGTAATCTTATTTATATTCCTTGTACTGCATGTTTTTATCATCTCAAGCATTTACATTCACTCTGCTATTGAGGTCAAGGGCCCACCACCACTAGACTAGGACTGTGCGAACCTTCCTGAGGTGATCCTGAGGGTGATCAACTTCTGATCGCAACATGGTATGAGAGCGACTCAGGAATCCTTCGCACCGCCACCACCGAAATCTTCGGCGAACGGAAAGTGGCGTCCGGCACACGCTCACGTGTGAGAATGGCCGGAGGATCTGGAGGTCAGACAAATCTGACGACTGAAGCGCAGCCCAACCCAGCTGCGAAAAATGAGGAAACGACGACAATCCCTTCCGTCGTCCTCGCACAACTGCTCCAGCGACTCACGAGCATGGAGCAAGGGCTCCAAACATTGCGGAATGGCGATGCGGGAACATCTTCCCAACCCACTCAACCGGCCTCGAACGGCCAGAACTCCGCCCCGCAAGGCTTATCTCTTGACACAAACGGCTGAACACCCAAGACTCCCTGTCCCAGCGATGAAGCAATTCTCTCTGCGCAATCAAGGTTTTTGAGCATATAAAAAATAAAGACAAGTGTGCGCTTTGACGGCAGAGACTTCTATACCTGGAGCTTCGAGCTGGAACTGCTGCTGCAAAACGCGCAGATTTTTCACTACTTTGACGGGAGCTACTCGTGACCCACGGAGGAAACTGACGACGCAAAAATCAGGTACTACAACGAGTCCATGATGGCGTACGGGGTTCTTCTTCGAAATATGTCGCCGACGGAGCAATTGAGCATTCGCTCATACAAAACCTCACCTGCTCCAGCCCTCAACGCCTGGCGCCACCTGAATGGTGTGTATCAACCGAAGGACTCGGTGTCGTCGAGCCGTCTACTCCAGCAGCTACTAGAGACCAAAATGTCACTAGGAGAGAAGGCCAACAGTTACCTGAATCGCTGTCGGAGCCTATGCGACCAAATCACGAAACTGGGGAGCACGATTTCTGAGGAAATATTTTGTAAATATCGTGCTCCAAGGGCTCGGCCCCGAGTGGCGGCCCTGCAAGGCGCTTCTCCGACAGCAGGGGGTCATCTCGGAGGCCGCCCTTTGCGCCGCCCTCCTCGTCGAACAACGGGATATGGATCAGCAGCGACCAGCGCCACGACGAGATAGGGAACACCTCGCCTTCTACGCCGAGAACACAGAAGAGCGACGGCCACGGCGCCTCTACTGCAAAATCTGCAGGAATTTCGGGCACCTGGCGGACCGATGCAAGCATCGTTCCCGCCCTCGTCAGACCAATCCGAGCACCTGGTCCGGCCGACAAGACGCGAGGAACGACACGCGTCCCGCCCAGGGGTATCAACCCCCATCGCGTAACCGGAACTCGACAGTTCAGCAGCAGCAGCAGCCATCACAGGCTGCCCCCGTCCGCAATGTCATGGGGAATATGACCATGACGAGCGGCTCTCGTCGCCCGCGCGCACGCTCACTATCACCCGAGCTGGCGCCTGACCCAATCGGAGCGTCCTCGAACAACAACCCGTTCAGCACGCACCACGACTTCAGCGACGATGACAAACAGGACTGGAATCTCCCAGTCCCGCTGCTTGAGAGCCCCCCGCACGTACCAGACACGCGGTCGGCACCGATCAATTGGATCGCACGCGAACAGTTTTTAAAGGTCGACACTCCACACATCGTCACTCCGCGACTGGCGCTGCTCGCGCGAAACGATGACAGGCGCTACAACACGTGGTACCTGGACAGCTGCTGTGGGCAGCATATGGTGGGCTCTGAGCATTACATATCCAACGCCGTCGCCACCCCTGCCGTCACTTACGTCACTGTGGCGAACAACACGCGGCTGCGCGCAAGCGCGCAAGGCATTGTTGTGCTCAAGGCACATGGGAGCAGAACGCACATCACCTTGAATGACGTGTTGATTGTGCAGAACCTGCGTTTCAACCTTCTCTCGGCGGCGCAGCTCCTGGATTGCGGAGTCATTCTCAGCACTGACCCCGAGACGCGCGACATTCTGCTCCACTTCACAATGCCGAACAAGATGCGCAAGCAGATCGGACGGGCGCACGCCGAGAACGGAGTATACGTTCTCGACTTCGACATTCCCGACTGCAGCGGCGATTCGCAGGAGCTGATTCACCTCGTTCCCCTGCGCTTCGAACATATCCATCGCCGCGACTAGAAGCACCCTGATGGGCGCCCTTGGGTGCCTCATCACCCACATCCGCGCGAGCTGGCGCTACATGACCCTGATCCTGATGGCATCTGCAGGGACTGCCACACACCCACATCCTCGACAAGCGCGATCGCCGGCCGCGGCCTTGCCGCCATCATCGAAGCAGAACGCGACGCACCGCCTGAGGAGGGCGTGTCGCAACTGGAGCTGGAAACAGCCACACGGGTCGTGTTCGGCACACCGGAAAATCCTCTCCTCGGGCCCGCATCCCAGCACCTCCAAGGGATGCTTCGCGGCGTCGGTGT
Source organism: Closterium sp. Naga37s-1 (assembly GCA_947471745.1). Classification (NCBI taxonomy): domain Eukaryota; kingdom Viridiplantae; phylum Streptophyta; class Zygnematophyceae; order Desmidiales; family Closteriaceae; genus Closterium; species Closterium sp. Naga37s-1. The sequence continues at coordinate 4,367,274 of CANJKZ010000143.1, read as the reverse complement.
CGGCACCTTCGACGCACATGGCAACCCACGGCCTTACACCGAGGAAAAGGCGGCAGAGATCTACGCTCATCGGCGCGATTCGAAGGAGAAACTCTCGCCGGCGGAAGAAGAGGCACTGGCGCAACGCGAAGCCGAAGAGCTTCGACAGAAGAGCCTCACTGAGGCGCGCGGAACGCTCGCTTGGGAGGATGACAAGGAAAGCGCCTCCAATGAAGGGGGGTGGGGGAGCGCTGGCGGGTGGGGAACAAGCGACACAGGCGGCTGGGGAGCCGCAACCGGCGGCGACACAGGCGGCTGGGGAGCCGCAACCGGCGGCGACACAGGCGGCTGGGGCACAGACGGATGGGGCGCAGCATCTGGCGGAGAAACGAGCGGCTGGGGAGCCTTCCGCGAGGATCAAAGGGGGGAAGAGGAAGAAGAAACAGCGCAAGTTGAGGTCGAACCTCCTGTTGTTCCTCTTGGACGTCCTCCGCGCCGCCCTGCATTAGCACCACCGCCACCTGACATCCCTTCAGGTAGTGACCCCTGGGACACCATTGATTGGGGTAGTGAGCCACTCACCCCGCGACGCACTGTCTACGGACCTGCCCCTGAACCGCGCGAACCGACATTTGTCCTTGGCACGATCCCTGGAACCAACATCCCCTACTCCATCATTCGCGACAGGGAATTTCTCGCCCTAATGTTGACAACGGCGAACGAAGAAGATGAAGCAGAAGAAGCAGCGGCGACTCTGCAGACGGCACCTGATGAGGACCCCGCAGAAGCACTCGCGCGCTACATGCGCACCTCCGGATTCCGCGCTGACGACGCCATCTGGCACCAGCGCCTAGGTCACCCCTCACGCGTGACCCTGAAGAACTGCATCGATGCCGGCGTCTTCGCACCTGGCGCACTGCTGCGCCCTGACGGCTCCGAAGTAAGAGGCGGAACTCACCCGCGCACCTGCACCATCTGCCCCGAGGCTGCGCTGAGTCACCAGCCCTTCCCCTTGCTCGAGCCGGGAACCAATCGCTACGCCAAGCTGGAGAAAGTTTACAGTGACTTTCTCAACGTAGGACATTGCGGCATCAACGACGAGCTCTACACGCTCACCTTCGTCGATGCCGGAACACGCCACGTGTGGGTCGTAAACGTGGAAGCACGCAGCAGGGCATACGAGGCATTCCGCTTGTGGCTGGCGCACGCACAGCGGCAATCTGGGGAGAAATTGAAGATCTGGCAGTCCGACGGCGCGGCGGAGTTCAGGAGCAAGGAGCTGCAGGATTACCTCACGCAAAAGGGGATTGAGCATCACATTTCCCTCCCCTATGCACACCAGCAGCAGGGCGTAGCAGAGCGCACGAATCGCACCCTCATGACGAAGGTGCGGGCGCTAATGAGGCAGTCGAAGCTTCCGCCGATCTACTGGACCTACGCAATGCACCATGCCGTACGGGTGCACAACCTGCTGTCAACCACCGCAATCACCGGCAACTCCTCACCGCACGTGAAGTGGACGGGGAGGAAGGGCGACACATCCATGCTCCGCGTGTGGGGATGCATGGTCCAGTACCGCCCGCCAACATCAACCATCGGCAAGTTCAAAAGCCGCGCGCGCTGGGGAATCCATCTCGGGATCAGCCACGAGTACAAGGCGTGGATCATTCTGGATCTCCTGAGCCAGAAAATCAAAAACGCGCGCGACGTCATCTTCTACGAGCGCCTCTTCCTCCAGCAGTTCCGCGAAGACGAGCAGACGAACGCGAACCGCGTCTACGCCAACGATGGCCACAGCTACGCCTCATCTGAGGACGAAGCCGCAGCAGCGATTCTGGAGCAGGACCCCAGAGGCGAGTTCACGAGAGGTGATCAACACGACGACGACGACGACGATGATTCAGGAGAAGGAGGAGCGGGCGCAACAGGAGGCGCAACAGGAGGAAGCGGGAGCGGAAACGGCGGAGGAGCAGCACCATCCGCCCCACCAGAACCAGAAAGCGACGACGACGATGTGCAGGAGGTCATCCCGCAGCATCGCCATGACAGCACCGTCACCGGAATGCAACTCCTCGGGCTCCATGCCGCTACCTCAACAACGCCGCGCGTCATCGAGCCTAAGAACCCACGACAAGCACTCACGGGACCTCACAGCAAGGAGTGGCGCGAGGCAATGGATGCGGAGATAAGGGCACTCGAGTCACGCGACACCTGGGTACTCGTCGACCGTGCAGCAGTGAAGGGGAGAAGAATCCTTTCCGGCAAATGGGTCTTCCTCGTGAAGACAGGAGCTGACGGGTCGATCGAGCGCTTCAAAGCGCGCTGGGTAGTACGCGGCTACGACCAGAGGCACGGGATCGACTTCGATCAAACGTTTGCACCGGTGAGCCGCCACACCTCCGTCAGGATACTCCTCGCCATCGCAGCCGCACGACATCTGCCGCTCCGACAGATCGATGTCAAGAACGCATTCCTGTACGCGCTCGTAGATGCAGTAATCTACGTGGAACAGCCGCACACATACGGCGAAGGAGATTCACGGGTCTGCCAGTTGCGGAAGTCCCTTTACGGGATCAAACAGGCGCCGAGACTCTGGCAGCAGTACCTGCACAACATACTGCTTGAAATCGGGTTCAAGCAGCTGCCTCACGATCCTGGGATGTATCGCCGTGATTTCCGCGGCGAATACATCCTGCTCACGGTCTACGTCGACGACCTCCTCTACACAGGGTCAAGCAACGAGCTGCTCGAGCAATTCGAGAAAAACCTCGCAGGGCGCGTCGACATCACCTGCAATCATGACGTGAAGCAGTTTCTCGGGCTCAACATCACTTACTCGCCGGAAGCCATTCATCTCTCAGCAGCGAAGTATGCAGAGGAGCTTAGCAAGCGCTTCAACATTGCGCCTGCACCACTCTCCACCCCTTACCGCAACCCAGGACCCGACCACAAGCCAGACAACAAAGCCCTGTCCCCTGCTGGGCTTCACACCTACCAGCAACAGTTGGGATGCCTGCTCTTTGCATCTGTTACCTGCAGGCCCGACCTTTCCTACATCGCGAGCCAGTTGGCTCAGTACTCTCGCAAACCAACGGCTGAGAATCTACTAGATCTTCAGCGGGCGCTCCAGTTCTTCATCTCCACGCCCAGCATCGGGCTCTGCTACTCCACCATACCAGCTTCATCCTTCAACCTCATCGGCTACGTGGACGCCGATCACGCCGCTGACCCCGATAATCGACGGTCCAGGACAGGCTTCGTTTTCCGTCTCGAGCCTAGCGGCCCCATCTCCTGGAATTCGCAGAAACAGGAGCTGGTTGCCCTGTCATCAGCGGAGGCTGAATTCATCGCAGCAACAGCAGCCGTTCGCGAAGGCCTCTACCTTCAGGAGCTGTTGCAGGAGGCGAAAATTCCAGCCTCGACGAATTTTCGCCTACACTGCGACAACCAGAGCGCGATCAGAATCGCGAACAAGCCGGGATTCGTCAATCGGACCAAACACATCGCGCTGCGGTACTTCTTCGTCAAGGACGAAGTTGACAAGGGCAAGGTTGACCTAACCTACTGCCCGACGGGTGACATGGCAGCTGACTTCCTCACGAAGAAGCTGTCACGTCAGCAGTACCAGCACTGCTCCGAACTCAGCGGGGTAGTCAAGAGGGTCAAGACTCGCTACGGCCAGGAGTGAAGGGGGGTGTTACGAATAGTGATTGTTGAAACACTATTACACACTCCTCACCGCAGCAATCGAAGCACGCTTTACCGAGAACGGAGACGGACAGGCGGAGGTGACATGAAGAGTCGCACGGTTGCGAAAGGATCTGGACCGTCGGGCAGACAGCATCAGGCAGCAGCAGTGGCGAGGATTCTTCCCGAACAGTTTCGTAACTGTCTGGAGTCGCACGGTTGGATTTCGCTGCAATAAGGGAATGTACCCCTTAGAGTACATGGCTAGCTAGGTCGATTGGTATCCCCTTGTAATCTTATTTATATTCCTTGTACTGCATGTTTTTATCATCTCAAGCATTTACATTCACTCTGCTATTGAGGTCAAGGGCCCACCACCACTAGACTAGGACTGTGCGAACCTTCCTGAGGTGATCCTGAGGGTGATCAAATTCTGATCGCAACAATCGTCCCGTAAAACCGAACACAGATTTTTGTTGAAAATGCGCATATATATTTCAATTATTGGTTTATAATAGTACTAATAATACTCTATCAATCCATACCTCAATATAAAAATGATATTAACCATTCGTGTTCCTTTTCTAATGTGTCTGAGATAACAGAACTAGTATTTTGGGTTGTCCAGCAATTGTAAGAGCAGTTTTACATTTACACGTATGTACCACTATCAGTTTGCCGAGTCTTCTCTTATTGATCAAGCTTTCCTCTGCCTCCAGTCTTTATCAAAAGGGGTCCTTATCAAAATGGGTCGCCTTTTTGCCTCGCGCCGCCATTGTTTCCCACTTACGCTGCAACACGCATTTCTCATTCGATGCGCTGCGTATTTAGGGTGGTGCCCAAGCTGCCCGAGCTAATGTCCCTCTACGTCTCGAGATTGCGCCACTTCGCTCCTCCTTTTCCGCCCACCTTCCGCTTGCGATGTCCTCAGCTGATCGATACACGCAAGCAAGCCCTCCTCCCTCCGCGGGCCGATATCCTTCCTCACGAGGTACTCCGTACTCTCCCCACGGTGCCAGTGCTCTCCATAGCAGCGGCTTCAACGGTCTAGGCAGCGTGATTGTAGGAAGATGGGACAGTAGCGGTGCCACCACCGCTACCGCCGCTGGTGGTGGGAATGCAACACCGCCGCCACCACTGACACACCCGCCTCGTGTAACCCCGCTTGCTTCCTCCCCGCTAAGCGCGTCTCCGTTAATGGCATCTGCACTAGGGGCAATTGGCGGAACTAGCAGAGCTGGTGCGAGTTTCGCCGGGCCCAGCACCAGCGGAAGCACCGCGTTTCCAGGGGGGAACTCGTATTCGGGCGCTAGCGCTAGCTCCCGCGGCGATGGCCCCGCAGGCGGCGGCAGCCGCGGCGGCGGAAACCCCGCGCGCGGTAGCGCAGGTGGCGCGGATCCGAGCCTATACGACCCGCTACTATACACTCCGCCCTCCTTCTTCCCACCATCGCCAGAAATCAACCCTACTAACCCTTTTAATGCCGAAATTCCCGCTACTTTTGCGCGGAACACTACAGGCGGGAATACAGACCCCGAGACAGGGGCAGGAGCCCCCCCATGCCCCCTGTGCCCCCCCAACCCTCCGCTCATCAGCCTCCTCCCTACGCTCTCTCTCTACGCCTTCCTTCTCTTCCTCCTCACCTTGCTTCTCGCCCTCCTCGCGTGTCGATCCCTCTGGCCACAATACGCCCCGCCCTTCTTGCTTACACACATACCTAACCCTAATATCCTCTCGCAGGTGCTGCTCCTAATACACCTCGTTTTCCTCACGCTCTTCGCGTTCCTATACGTGATTCTTTCCCGCCAATTGCTGCTACACCTCCTGTTCGGAGATCTGCTGCTTGTATGCCGGCTAGGGTGGTTAGCTGTATCCCCGTTAGTGGCGCTTTCCGCGGGAAACGCGCTCCTGCTCGTACTCGTGCTGCTGCTGGTGCCTCTGTTTCAGCCAGGCTCGTCCCCTTCAGGTCCCTTGTACCCCCCACCTCCTCCTCCTCTTCCTCCTCCTCCTCTCCCTGCCCCTCCCACTGTCCCCGGCCCTCCTTCCCTCGTATCAGTTGCTCCTTTCCCATCACTCCCACCACCGGCATTACCCCCATCACTCCCTCCATTCCTATCGCCCCCTCCTTCCACAGCAGCTCTACAAAATCACTTTGCTTCATCCTCCCGGCAATCCGCGTTAGTAGCAGGTATATTTCCTCCCAAAGCGATCCACCACCACCGGAAACCCCAATACCCCTCTCAAGCTTCCCCCCCTTTCTCCAAACAACCTGGTTTTTCCTCCCCCCCCTCTCCCTCCTCTCCCTCCTCCACTTCCTCCTCCTCTCATCGCTACCTGCGTCAACGACAGAAGCCGTTGCTGCTGCTCGAAAGCGGGCGTACCCCTGAGTTGGGGAGGCAGCGTGCACACGGATATGCAAAAGCAAATCAAGACCTGGTGGGTGTACCACAGATGACTTTTGAGCCGACTCATACCTCGTCGCAAGACCTGCAGGTCGCACCTCAGGACCTGGTTCGGCAGAGATTGCAGCAACACTGGCAGCAGCAGCAGCAGCAGCAGCAGCAGGCATGGCAGGTTGGATTACAGGGGGCTTCAAACTGCGTACAAGGGTTGAAACGACGCGTCTTAAGGATTGGGGTTTCAGGCTTGCTCGCCCTGCGGGGATGGCTGAGGTTCCATAGACCAGAGTGTGTGCAGAAGCAGCACCAGAGACAACGAGGGAAAGGGGAGCGAGAAGGGAAAGGCCAAGGGGAAGGAGAAGGAGGAGAAGGGGAAGGAGAAGGAGGAGAAGCCAGAGTCGAGGAGGGGGGAGGGGAAGAGGACGTGGTGCGTGCGCTTCTATGGCTGTCACTGGGGTTCATATGTCTCATGGAATCCGCCTTCTTTGCATGTGCGTCTGTGGCCTTCATTCACCAGGCGTTTGTGTGCCGCGCCCGCGCCCGGCACCAGGACCCTTGGCTCTCACACTCAGGCCTCGGGGCTGTTAGCAGCGGTGGGGGAGGGGCCGAAGAGGGAGAGGAAGAGCGGGGAGCGGGGAGGGGGCGAGGGAGGGGGAGAGGGAGAGGAGGGGGTGAAGGTGGTGGTGAGGGTGGGAGTGGGAGTGGGAGTGGAAGGAGACAGGGGTTGGTGGTAGGGGAGGTGGCGCTGATGCCTGTGGGATCCCCTCAGCTGGTTTGGTCGCAGAGAGCGTGGCTGCACCTGCAGCACCGCATTGCTCGAATGCTGCAGGTACACATGTTTGCTTCCTTGTGCATGCGTGACGTGGCATGGCGTGTGGCCAGCACATAATCCCATCCTCTTTGTCTGATTTGCATTCACTCTCCCTCTCCTTTTCGTTTTCCACCCGACTTCAAATTCTCTCCTTGCCGTTCCTATTCTTTCCTTTTCCTTACATCCGTTTCCTTCCTGCACATCTCCCTGCCTTTCCCATCTCCCTGTCAACCCCACAGCCCCTCTTCTTTTCTTCGCAACCTCAACTCACCTTTTTTCTAACTTTCTTCGCATCCCCACACCCTCCCCTCCCCAACGTCAACCCAACAGCCACTACACGAGCACCTGCTCTTCTTCTCCTCGCCTCTCACCAAGCCTGAGGACTCCGTCCTGCCGTCCTCTGCAGCAGCAGCTGCCGCCCAGGAGGCCCAGTCCTTCCGCTACGCACCCCTCCCAAGCCCCTCGCCCTCTGCCGCTGCTGCCTCTTCTTCCTCCTCTTCGTCCCCTTCTTCTTCTTCTTCTGCTGCTGCTGCCGCCATTGCATCGTCCATTTCTCCCACGCTCACCATACCACGGCAAACACAAGGCTCCACCACCCCCCTCTCCACCACCACCACTCCTGCTTCTTCTTCCGCTGCTGCTGCTGCGGCTGCCGCCGGGGGTTCTACCACTCGAATCCTCCTCACCTCCCCTACCTCCTCCTCCGTCCCCCTCCGATCGCTACCCAGTCCCTCCACTCCTGCCTTCCCTTCCTCCCTCTCGGGGGGCAGTTCTGGGTCAGCAGCGCTGCAGGTGCCACCAGCACAGCGGCTGCTGCAGGAGGGGGGGTTAATGCAGAGCGTGTACAGAGAAATGGTGGCGACACAGCAGCGGGTGGTGGAGTTGGAGCAAGAGGTGCATAGACTGGACGAGCAGAAGAAGCTGGTATGTAGTTTTGAGATGTCTAAAAAATACTAGACGTGTTTTGAGACGTCTCGAAACACGTCTCAAAACTCGAGATGGTGGCGAGGCGACACAGCAGAGGGTGGTGGAGCTGGTTGGAGCAATAGGTGGATGCATAGGGTTTGTATGAACAGAACAGAACAGAACAAGCCGGTATGTATGTATGAATACGTTTCGTGCTTTCATTGCTCCCTGCCCTTTCACGTTGCAGGCGCTTTTCTGGGAACCTTGAAGAAAACCTTCCAACCGACCGGCATTTCACCTGCATGCACACTTGTGCATTCACCTGAAACAGCACCAACGCCCCATGCCCCCCTTTGCGTCCCCCTCCCCCCATTCACCCACATCCCGCAGTATATTCAGGAGCACGCTCGCCTGCGTGGCTTATTGGGGGAATGGAGCGCCCATGCTGAGTTGACTTTTGAGTCGACTCAACAGTCAACCAATGCCTCCCTTTGCGTCCCCATCCGCCCATCCACCCACATCCTGCAGTATATTCAGGAGCACGCTCGCCTGCGCGGCTTACTGGGGGAATGGAGCGCCCATGCTGCCAGGCTAGAAGCTGCCCTGTACCACTCACAGGTCCATGCACAGAGAGAGGTGGAGAGGGAAGGGCGGAGAGGGGGCACGGGGAGGGTGGGGACAAGCGACAGGCAGAGAGGAGGGCAGACAGGTGGAGGGAGAGTGGGAGGAGAGAGTGGGTCACAGGCACGAGCGCAGGCACAGGCACATGCAGGGGGGGCGGCGGGGGGAACGGCAGGGGGAGCAGCAAGGGGAGCAGCAGGGGCAACAGCAGGGGGAACGGCAGGGGGAGCGGCAAGGGGAGCGGTAGGGGTAGCAGCAGGGGGAGGGGCAGATGGTGAGGCGGATGGGCAAGGGGAGGGGATTATGGATGGGGGAGAGAACGGGCAGGTGAACGGGCAGGTGCAGGAGGGGAGGCAGGCCGAGGGAGTGGGAGAGGGGGAGAGGAGGGACAGACGGGATTTGGATTAGGGATTAACTGCTGCTTTTCCAGCCGAGGTTATACCAGTAGCACAAGTGTGACTCTCTCTGCTGCTCCCTTCACTTTCCATGATCCATGTGGGGGTATGGTGATGATGAGTGAAGGTGAAGGAGCACTCTGGCACTGTAGCTAATGCAACAACCATATAATCATATACCGGTATGTTGTAGAGGCTAGGTACTGTAGTACTATGTGTTGAATAGGCATTGTATTACTATATGAGTTACTTACAAGGCACCATTAGTGCCTTTTATGTATGAGTTAAGCACTATTATTGCAACCCATCCCGCACTCTTTAACGAGGATAGAAAATTGCCCCCATGGCCTTCAGTTCACTCCTCCAACATTGGATATTCCGTCCAATGTTCTCGCTGCGGAGCCAGATTGTGCTGCTGTGGAGATAATTGCAACTCAGAGGCTACCGCGGTACTTGGCAAATAGTCTAGAATGCCCGCGACTCTCTCGCATTTATCGACCAAATTCTTGCGCGTTTGTTCTTCGAGTCCTTTTCCGCTCTCGCCAGCGCCGCTCCGCGCGTTGAAAGCTCCGCGCAGCCACCTTACACGTGTCACGTCCCTGCCGCGCGCGAAACAGCCCCCGGCGCATTTCGCGCTTTCCGGCTCGCACGCCTGTCAAGTATCTCGACTTGCTTATTCCTCCCTCCCGCCGCTCATCCCGCCGTTCAGCCCGCCGCTCCTTGCGCCGCAATTTGCTCACGCGCAGTTGCCGCAGCCACCGTTCCGCGCTGTGCGCGGAATGTCGTCCGGAGGAGGAGGTGCAGGCGCTGGAGTTGCGCGCGTGGGGGGAGAGGGCGCAGCTGCGGTGGCCGCGCCAAGCGCGGGCGCAGCAGTTGGTGCGCCCGCGCTTGTCCCCCCCGCGCTCGTGGTGCTAGAGGGGGTGGCGGAGCGGGAAGGGGAGATTGTCGCGACTGTGCGGATAGATGCGCGGGTGACTCGGGAAGAGGAGGGGCGCAGGGATGCAGAGGGGCGAGGGGAAGGGGGGGAGGAGGGGGGAGAATGCGCGGAGAGGCATGAGGGGGTGCAGTCTCACGTGGTGCAGGTGAAGGCTGGGGCAGGCGTTACCCGTAAGGAATTAGAGTACGTGCCTCTTCCTTACCCTCTTCCACCCACCCACGCAACCCCACTCCTCATCTCCCTCTCTCTTCTCTCCCTTTCCTTGCCCTCACTCTTTCCACTTTCTCCTCTCCCGCACCCTCCCCCTCTTCTGCACCACCTCCCTTTCTCCTCCTCTTCCCTCACTCTCATAAGTGCTGCCTTACCTTACTTCCCCCTCCCCTTGCACTGCCTGCTGCATTTCCTGCATCTCTGCCTCTCTACCTCCCTGCACCCCCTTCACCTTCTCCCCATCTTCCCCCCTCTCCCCCCAATCAGGGCGGCGGTGCTCTCTCCCCCCTTCGTGGCATGGCTACAGCAGATGGCAGCAGGCAATGGGCTGCTTGGCGCGCAGGGGGGGTGTGACGGCGCCAAGTGTGCTTTAAACGGGGTGACAGTGCAGAGTGTGGACATGTTCGGGGCGGGCAAGGTGGGCTTCGTGAAGTTCAAGGCTGACGTCACGGACGTCACTACAGGCGCCAAGGTGTGTAACGTGTTGCTGCTACAGTTGGGGAGGAGAGTGCTACAGGGGGGGTGCAGAGAGTGGACATGTTTGGGGCGGGCAAGGTGGGGTTCGTCAAATTCAGAGCCGACGTTACGGATGTTGCTACAGGCGCCAAGGTGTGTGCGTGGTGCTGCTACAGGCGGGGAGGTGTGTGTCTACAGGCGCCAAGTGTGCGCTAAACGGGGTGACAGTGCAGAGCGTGGACATGTTTGGGGCGGGCAAGGTGGGCTTCGTCAAGTTCAAGGCTGACGTCACGGACGTTGCTACAGGCGCCAAGGTGCGTGCGTGGTATGGGTGGGGAGGAGAGCGCTACAGCCGGGGAGCAGAGAGTGGACGGGTTCGTCAAGTTCAAGGCTGACGTCACGGACGTCGCTACAGGCGCCAAGGTGCGTGCATGCTGCCACAGCAGGGGACGTGCCCTTCCCATTCATGCCGTCCCTTTCCCCCAGCGTTCTTTCCATTCTCCCTCCCCTGCCTTTTCTCCTTCCACTGCTTCTGTCAGCCCCCATTCCACTCAACCCACCCGCTTTCCATGCAGCTGCCATGCATAGTGTTTGCGCGCGGCCCAGCAGTGGGCATCTTCATGCCGTCCCCTTCCCTATGCCTTTTCCCCTTCTCCTCCCGCTGCCCATTCTCCTTTGCCATTCTCCCTTCTGCCCCCATGCAGCTGCCAGGCACAGTGTTTGCACGCGGCCCAGCAGTGTTCATCTTCATGCTGCCAGCTTTCCCCCCTGCCGTTTCCCTACTCCCTCTGCCCCATTCTCCTTTCCACCCGCCATGCAGCTGCCAGGCATAGTGTTCGCACGTGGCCCAGCAGTGGGCATCTTCATGCTGCTGCGCGTGGCAGAGCCACAGCCACAGCCACAGACACAAGGGGACGGCCCACCCGAACCCCCCACTGACTATGTTGTTCTCACAGAACAGGTTCGCTGCACTCACTCAATCCCTCAATCACTCAATCACTCACTCACTCACTCACCCACTCACCCACTTATTCACTGTCATACCCAATTATCCACTCCTCAAACCTTTCCGCTTCTTCTCTCCCTTTTCTTCCCCCTCTTCCCACTCTCATTTCTCTCTCTCCATCTCTTCCCCTCTCCTCCTCTCCCACCCTCTCCCTCCCCCCCACCCCATCAGGCGCGGGTACCTGTGGGAAGAGTGCTGCTGGAGATGCCAGCTGGCATGCTGGACGGCAATCATGGCGAGTATGTCGGGACCGCAGCAAAGGAGGTTCGTTTCCCACATCCTCTTTTCTGCTCTGCGACTGCGGCTTTGAGACGCCTCAAAACTGGCTCTCATCAGTGCATCCGCCGCATCCCAACCATCCTATCCAGTTCCCACCAATGCTCACCCCTGATGCTCTCCCCCATGCTCCAATGCTTCATCCATGCACACACATCCACCCATGCATGCACCCATGGCAGGTGAAGGAGGAGACGGGCATCACAGTGCGCCATGACCATCTCATCAACCTCACCGCCTTCCTGGAACCTTCCACCGGACAACAGATGCTGCCTTCCCCGGTACAATGCTCTTTCTCCGTTCTTTATTCCTTCCTACCATTCCTTCTTTCTTTCCAGTGCTGCTTTCCTCCGTACAGGTCATGCTGTCCAGTCCAGCCCTGCCACGGGCCTCTCTGCTCGCCCTTCTACGGTACTTCAATCATGCAAGCCATTTCTCATCCTCTTCCCACTATACAGCTCTCCGGAGCGCTTCTGAGAAGCCCTTCATTGAAGCCCTTCATTGAAGCCCTTCATTGAAGCCCTTCATTGAAGCCCTTCATTGAAGCCCTTCATTGCAAGCAACTGAGCCCTTCTCCCCTCACCTACTGCCCTCCACCATTCACACGCAAACGGCCCACACTCCTCCCTCTCCCTCTTCTCTTCCCCTCCTTCCTCTACCTCTCTCGCCTATCCCAACAGGGTGGGTGCGACGAGGGCATTCTGCTCTTCCTCTATCGAGCCACCGTATCACCTGCTGTAAGTCACTCGATTTCACCACTGCTGCAGTTGTCTCAGAAACGCACGTGTGCCGTCTTCCCCCCTCCACTCCATCCCTCCCTTCACTCCCCCTCGTTCACTCCTCCATCCTCCTCCCTTCCACCCCTCAGCGCATAGCCAAGTTGCAGGGCCGGCAGACGGGGCTACGGCACGAGGGGGAGCCGGCACGAGGGGAGGCCGATCAAGGTGCACGTGCGGCCACTCTCCCCTTCATCCCGTCCCTCTCTGGTTAATCTCACTCCCTTCACCAACTCCCCCTTCCCTTCCAACCCCATCTCAGCGCATAGCCAAGCTACAGGGCCGGCAGACGGGGCTACGGCACGAGGGGGAGCTGATGAAGGTGCACGTGCGGCCTCTGGACTCCATCTGGCGCCAGTCCGCTGACTGCAAGGTGCTGGCGGCCGGCAAGAGGAGGAAGGCAAGAGGGGGAGGCCAAGAGAGGGCAGTGTGTGCAAGGTCCCCCTTCCCCTCTATCCCATCCGTCTTTCCTTGATCCCACCGCGCCCCCCCCCCCCCCCCCTCCCCCTCAAATCCCCACCTCAGCGGATAGCCAAGCTACAGGGCCGGCAGACGGGGCTACGGCACGAGGGGGAGCTGATCAAGGTGCACGTGCGGCCTCTGGACAGCATCTGGCGCCATTCCGCGGACTGCAAGGTGCTGGCGGCCGTGGCGCTGTATCAGAACGCTCTCAGGGAGGGGCTGCTGAGGGATGAGTTCCCTGCTGTGGAGGAGACCGATGGGGGCAGCAGCGATGGGGAGTGAAGTGAAAGTGAGGGAGGGCAAGAGGGGGGTGTGGTTCGGAGGTAGTGGGGATACTGCGAAAGGTGATGTAAAGGAAGGATGTGGATTTGAATGGCAGTCAGTGCTGTAGTTTGGTAGATGGGTAGGCATGCAATGCAAGGGGGATTGCATTGCAAGGTGCTGGCGGCTGTGGTGCTGTATCAGAACGCGCTGAGGGAGGGATTGCTGAAGGATGAGTTCCCTGCTGTGGAGGAGACCGATGGGGGCAGCAGCGACGGGGAGTGACGCGGAGGAGGTGGAGGGGAGGGGGGAAGAAGGGAAGTGAAAGAGGAAGGGTGATGGGACAGTGATTTGATTTCACACTGCGGGGCTGGGTTTGTCCACTGGTGGAGGCAATGGGGGATGCACACACACACAGCAGCCACCGCCAGAGCAGCAGCAGCTACAGCAGCAGCAAGCCTTCGTATCGCTAAGGCTCTTTTTGGTGCGGCTCAATACTAAATTTAACCAGAACCACGGCTTGAGGGAGGGTATAGGTCCTCGTCTGGCGGATACGGTAGATCCTAACGACAGTTGATGTCCCGGAATGGGTGTGGTGAGTGGCAGAGAATCGCTCTTCAAATGGCTGTCTCTCATCTCATGTTTGTTTATTTTCATGGTTGTGATTTAATTTGGAGTTAGAGATTCTCACAAAGGAACTGTACAATGTGAACTAGCATGTACAGCTGGGAACGGAAGTCTATACAGCATAGGAAAGGGCCTGAGTCTCACAACTCAAAGGGCAAGCGTAGACTGGGCTGCAGCAACTAGCACCTCCGCAGGGTGCAGGTATAGCAGATGTTGGGAGGTAACATATTTACGGCGGTGGTCGTGGGAAGAGGGCAGGGAAAAAGGGAGGGACTGGGGGAGAGGGTGCTGCTGCTGCTGCATCACTGCATTGGGCACGTCTCTGAAGCTCGTGCTCCAACTTGCAAGGTCTGCCCATCGCCGCACCTCAACAGCCCCGCCCATCACATGGCGCCGTGCTGCTTGGGCAGCTTGGAGGAGAGCGTGTTGCACACGATGTCACGGATGTGCGCGTTCACAAAGTACTGGCTCAGCTTGTCCACTGTCAGGAATTTCGCCCCCGCCACCAGCCGCACACACTGTGCTCATGAAAGAGGAGGGATGTAGGGGAAGGAGGGGTTGGTTGGAGGCAGGGGGAGAGGGAAAGAGGGAGATAGTGTGGGGGAAAAGCTGATGAACCTTCAATCCTCCCCTCGCCATTCAAACCTCAGAACAAAGAATCGAAGCCCCTTGTACCCCTGATCACCCACCCAACCAACCCCCAAAACATGGACCCCTTTCTTCCCAAACTCCGCACGAGCTTCCCTTCCGCCACTCTCCAAGTCCCCCTCCCAACCCCCCCCCCAACCTTCCCAAGTTACCGACCTTGTCTGAGCCGCACCAGCACGTGAAAGGCTGCTGCATCTCCCACTCGGACGAGGGGTAGAAGAAGGTGAGCTCGGCGCCCACAGGGATGGCCTGCAGCGCGCGCACTTCCATGGCGCCCACGCTCACCGCCACGTTCGGGTCGCAGCTGTGGTTCATGTAGACCAGGTCTGAGTTCAGCTCCAGGTGCCGCTGCGCACCGTACTGCACCGTGCTGTAGCTGCACGGCACATCCCAGGAGACGCCTGGCGGGGTGATGGGAAGGGGTGAGGCGTGGGGGGAGTGTGGGGGGAGGGTGAGGGGAGGTATGAGGGATGGGTGATGCATGGGGGATAGATGGATTATGGGGCGAATTAGGATTGCTTTTGTATTCTCTTAGTGTCTTTTGATTGCATGCCGCCTCCTTCTTTCTGTGGGAACGGTACCTGTCATGCTACCCCGCTAGCGAACCATATAAGTCAATAAGGCAGTGGTTATAATGGCCGTCTGACCATCGATTTTGGCGATCAGCTGTCCCTTCTGGAACGGCACCAGCGCCACCAGCTTGGCGCGCAGTGCCTTGCCGTCCGCGTCGTCCTCGGGCCGCACCACGCGCACCCTGTCCTCGTGATACACGAACTTCGCCGGCGCAGCCGTCGGAGGGGACGCAGTCGTGCCGATTTTACTAGGCGAATTAGTGGCGGCGGCGGCGGCGGCGGCGGCGGCGACGGCGGAGCCCACGCGCTTCAGGAGCGGCGATCCGGCGCTCCCGTTCTGCACGGCCGCCGGTTGCTGCGTGGTAGGCGGCGGTGGCACTTTCGCGTTCTGGGCGTCTTCCAGCGAGAGGAGATTCATGGCTGCGCGCGCCGCCGTGTCCGCCGAGTCGCCCAGACTCAGAGACACGAATCCGGCCGTCGCGGCATCGGCCGTCGCGTAGGATAATCCATCCGGAGCGGCGGCGCCGTTGGTGCCGTTGGCGGCGGCGCCACTGCTGTTCTTGCGGGGAGAGAGGTAGGACGATGCGTTTTTAGTAACATCGCCAGCCGCTGCTGCCTCCCGCCGAATCATCATCAGCGCAAGGGCGCTCGGGGAAGCCTTGCGGTGCGGAGACAGGCCCGCGGAGAGCGGGGAAGCGCCGGTGGCGGAAGAAGCCGGCGGAGGCGCGACGGCAGCCGTCGCGGAAGCCGCGGAGGCGGAAGCGGAAAGCGCAGCCGCAGCGATGAGATTTCCCGAGGCCTTGTAGGCCGGGTTTCCGCCAGGCTTGACTGTGGCGGGAGAGGAGAGGAACGTGCGACGGGGGGAATCGACACCCATGATGATTGCTGCGTGTGACTTGAGACGGATGTCGTGAGATCGAGGGAGATCCCTGGGATTCGCAGGCGGTGTGGGGAGCGAGCGCGGCGTGTGTGGGTTTTGCGTGGCAGAATAACGGGAGTCCGAGGTGACGGGATGGGCCTCGACGAGTGGAACGGAGACGGGTGATGGCTAGTTAGCGGCCTCGGGAATGGAGGTTGACAGAATGATCGGCACAGCAGAGAGATGGTGCTTGGGACGAAACCGTCGACAAGCTGGATTGCGAAGGGGTGACGAGGCTGAGAGCTTGGTGCAGAAAGATGCACGCTAGTAATTTCACGGCCAAACTCGGTTCAGGATTTTTTACTGTGGTTGGCAAAGTCGAATTGAATTTGAATGGGAAATAATGTGGGGCGCTATTTACACGAGCTTCGATCAGCCTGTGCGTTGCGAGGCAAGGCAGCGAGTTTGCTGCTTTGGATTGGTCCCTTGGGAATTGCGCGCCGCGATGTGTCATGTGGCAGGGTTGACACATGCGAGGCGCGCAAGCAGTTGAACTTCCAGCTGGCACTTCGGTTGATCTGCTGAAGGGCTGGTTGGAAAGTACGGGCTACCAGCGGTGTTACATAATTATCAGACATGACATCACACGCCTAAATCATATTGAAAGAATCAACCCAAGAAGAATCAACCCAAGAATCGTACACCTACGGTACGTGCATCTTGACACAAAACATGAGCGGAGTTTAAATAAATATTATTTCGATATCAAACTACGAAGACTCTTCTAAAGGTTGGAAGCGAGATACACGCAGGTCACTGAGTTGTCTGTCCAGGTCGCCATTTACCGAGTCCTGATGACCTGGTGCAATCACACCCACGTTCTCGCCCTCGATTTCCTCTCTGCATACAACGGAGAGGAGAGGAGCATACACATTATCACTTACACCATAACTCTGTAACCGAATAGTTGGTTGGAAAAATGGTGTTTTGTACAGCACAAGCGTGTGCAGGAGGTGAAGCAACTTGCCTGTGGCTTGTGTCCGCCCCTGAAGAATGCTGGGTCGAGAAGTCGATGCTGGAAACATCGTACTTGGACAGATCGTTGCTGCTGAGCACTCCGGCAGGGGTGCGTGTTGAATACCCCATGTTTCTCTGCATGCTCCACTCCACACCCTGTGTGCATGTGGGAGGAGGGAGCGGGGAGAGCGGTGAGGGGAGAAGGGAGAGGGGTGAGGGGATAGGGGGTAGGGGAGAGGGGATAGGGGGTAGGGGAGAGGGGAGATAGGAGAGGGATGGGACAGTGAGGGAGGTAAGGGGGAGGGAAACTCGCAAAGAAGTGCGGGAATGGGGAGGGGATGAAGGAGGAGCGGAAGGAGAGGAGACGAGTATGGGTAGCAAGGGAAGAGGGGAGGCAACTGGGGGGACGAGCAGCACTCACAGCAGTGTAAGCGCTCTTGTAATGCCTGACGTGGCTCTTGAGGCGCTTGGGCTTGGGCATGGGAGCAATGGGAGTGGTGTGCTCATCGCTGTCCTCAGCATGGCCATGGCGGGCGTGCCTGCCAGTGGGGGGTGGGGGAAGCAGTTATGGAAGCAGCAGAGGGTGGTGTGGGTGTGGGGTTGGAAGTGGGCAAGGGAGCAATGGAGGTGGTGTGCTCATCACATGCCTGCGCACAGGGAGTGGGGGGAAAGGGGCGCAGCAGAGGGTGGGTGTGAGTGTGGGTGAGGTGGGGGTGGGGGTGGGGGTGGGGTTGGGGATGAGCCCACGGAATGAAGCGGGTGAAAGTGCAAGCGTGGCTGCTCAAATGATACCACAATTACCCTATCTTTCCATGCACAGTCGAGAATAGGGTAAGTGGCAGGAGCGAGGGTAGAAGCGATGGAAGCAAGCAGGCCTACAAAGCCAAGCAGAACAAGCCTGGGGCGAAGGGATGCACGAGAAACACACGGGCAAGTCAGGGAGCAAAGGCACGGAAGGGCAAGGAAGGCGGAAGGGGTGCAAGGAAAGTGCAAGGGTTGCAGGGGCGCACTGGAAGGCCTTGAGGCCACGGTAGACGAGCAGCACGACGTATATGAGGCATGCCCCACACGCCGCCACGACGTAGAGCAGGAAGAGCCCCCAGAAGGAGTCCGGGCCCAGCCGGATTGACTGCAGTGACGGCCCGCTGCTGCACGTGCCCCGACCCTGGAGGGGAGAGGAGAGAGGCGGGGGGAGAGAGGAGAGGGGAGAGCGGAGAGGGCAGAGGAGTGAGAGGGGTGGGAGGTGGAGGGGTAAAAGTTTTACAGCAGAAGACGCGTCTAGCGTCTTAGACGCTGGCGTGTAGACGCAACGTAAAACAAGAGGCCCCAGGCGGATGGACTGCAGTCATGGCGCGCTGCTGCACGTGTCACGGCCCTGGATGGGAGAGAGGAGAGGAGAGGGGGGGAGAGAGGAGGGGAACGACCGGAGAGTGGAGAGGGGAGAGGGCAGAGGAGTAAGAAGGGTGGGAGGGTGAGGGGTGAGCAATCGGGGAAACGGTGCAAGATTTGGAAGGAAGTATGCAAGGGGAGTCGGTGAGAGGCAGTGATGGAGGGATGGACAGAGCGAGAAGCGAGAGTATAGAGGGAGAAGGGGAAGAAGAGGGAAGATGAGAGGAGGAGGGATTCACGTGCAGCCAGAGGTCGTGCAGCGACTGCAGCTGGCCGTTCTGTGCAAGCGCCTCTATGGCGATGGACATGTCGTTGGCCAGTGATGAGCCCTTCTGAAACGCCTGGTAACATGGCCGCATGGCACACCATGGCATCGGAGCATTGCCAGCAGGGTTTTGCACGGGGGAGGGGGGAGGGAGAGAGAGGAGCAGAGAGTAGCAGACGGCGACTCGGGAATCAGAAGCGCGAGTAATGGAGCCTGAGGCAGTGTAGAGAGGGATTTGAGACACAGCGCAGGCAATACCGCAGTAGGGTCGGTTGCATCGAACCTTACTATATCACTAAGCTGAATTACAATCATTCTGGTGCTGAGCTCAGCACAACGGTGGTCAGGTTCAGAGTACTAAAGGGGAGGAGAGAGATGTGGACATGGAGGGCAGGGGGTGAGGCCGGGGTACGCGGTGGGGGCGCGAAGGGGTACGGGACGAAGGGAGGGAATGGGGGAAAAGGCAGGAGAGGGCAAGTGGGGAGACTGGTGGCGATTTAAGCAGAAGAAAAGAAGGGAGTACGGGGGGAGTGCACAAAAAAGAAGAGAGGAGGAAAGAATAACGGCAGGTTAAGGCAGGTTGGTGGGGAGTGGAGTGGAGAGGAGCGGGGAGGAGGTGCCGGCAGGGGGAGAGAGAGAGGAGGGACTAACAAAGCCGAGGTTGAAGGTAGCAAAGGCGTGGGTGGGTTTGCTGTAGGCGCAGTAGTCGGAGAGGAAGATGTCGACGTAGGGCTCCTCGTCCACCATCGCCACCACGTCCGTGCGGTTCAACGCCCCGTCCACCTCCGCCTCGTCTGACAGCGCCACCAGCCGCGACTGTGTGCGGGGGGGGGGGGGGGGGGGAGAGGGTGATTGGGGTGGGGTGCCGGGAGGTGTGGGGAGGCAGCATGAGAGTTGTTCAGCGCCCTGTCGACCTCCGCCTCGTCTGCTAGCGCCAGCAGCCGCGACTGTGGAGAGGCGGAAGGTGGAAGCCAATGAGTTGAGGGGTAAGGGGTGCGGTGGGGAAGCGTGAAGAGGCATGGTAAGAGAGCGTGTGAGTTGCTCAGCGCGCCGTCCACAACGCGTGAATACTGCATCATCGAAACACCACCTCTCCCCCCCCTCTTGTTTCTTGTTGATCTCCAAGCCAAAGTCCCCATGCGTTTCCCTTTCTCTCCCTCTCCGTCGCCCCTCTCTCTCTCCCGCGGCCTCACCTCGTTGATCCCCACGCCTCGGAGGTATTCAAAGGAGAAGGACCCGCGCTGGTACCCCACTGCATCGTTTGTCACCACCAGCGATTGGAAGTCCTGCCGTGGTCGGATGGACACATGGCGCGGTGTGGTGTGGCGTGGTTTGGAAAGTCAAAGGTATGTAGGGAGAGAGGGGATATGGACAAAACATGGAGAGATCAGAAGACCATACCCATACCCGCATTTATAAAAAGGACCGTTTGAGAGCAGAGGACAGAATCCCATGGGCAAAATTCGAAACTTCAAAATCCACATGCAAGTACGACACAGAAGCACGAGTGCATACATCCAGAGCAGGCACGGAGATGGAGAGGATAAGAGCAGCAGTAGCAGCAGCAGCAGCAGCAGCAGCAGTGGCGGCGGCGGCAGCGGCAGCAGCAGCAGCAGCAGCAGCGGCGGCGGCAGCGGCGGTGGCGGCGGCGGCGGCAGCGGCGGCGGCGGCGGCGGAAGCAGTGAAGGCGCACCTGGATGGTGGGTTCGGACTGGCTGACAGTGAGCACGGAGGAGAGACTGGCAGTGTAGGCGGAGGAGATGACAAAGACCACGAACAGCCACACTATCACCACTATACGCCCCAGCGTCGTCTTCACGTTCTCCTCTGATGAGATGGGCAGAGGGGAAGAGGGGGGGGAGGGGAGAGATTGAGACGGGGAGAGGGGGAGTGGGGGAGAAGGGGGGGTTGGAGGGTGGGGGAGTTGGGAGGGTGGAGGAGTGGGTGTAGATCAAAACACACAGTTGCGAGCTGACGAGTTCTCTCTGATATATAAGCATCGCTGAAAGCTGAGACACAATTTCTGAGTACGCAGCATGGAGACGAATTCGGGCTTAGGTTTAGAGTCGGAACTTTGGGTTTGCAGGTTGAGGAGGAAGCGGAGAACAGTGTGCGGGAGAGCTTACCTTGGGAGAAGGTCATCGTGGAAAAGGAGAACCTGCACACACACACATGCATGCACACACGCAGACGCACACACACACGCACACACACACACCACCCCCCTCCCAACAAACACACACACATACACACACCCACACCCACACACAGACACCCACACCCACACACAGACACCCACACCCACGAACACACTCACACCCACACCCACCCCCACACACACACTCACACACACCCACACACATACTCACTCCAACCCTTCCCACACACACACACACGCCACAAGGCAGATGCGAACAGATGTGAGTGACAAAAGGGCAGTTCGCACATAAGGCACACACGCTGCCACACTGCAGGCGCGATCTGTGAGTCCCACCCACCCACCCTCTCTCTCCTGTGAATCTTCGCAGCATGGAACTCCTCCCCTCATTTCTGCCAACCTGCTCCCACCCTTCCACTCGTCCTCCCCACCGTCTCCCCTACCCAACCCTACCGCCCTATCTCTCCCCATCCTCCCGCCCTCCTATCCCCCCGTCTCCCTCCCCTCCCCTCCCTTCCCCTCCCCACGCACCACACACTAGTGGCGAGCTGCTGGTGCAGCTCGTCCCCCCATTCCTGCACAGCCTACCTTTCCCTCCCATCCTTCCCAACCACCCCTTTCCTTCTCCCTCCTTCCCCGCACGCACCACACACTAGTGGCGAGCTGCTGGTGCAGCTTGCCGCCAAAGTCGTCGTTCTGCAGGTGCTCGAGGAACCAGACGACGAGCGCCGTGTAGAAGAAGGAGAAGTAGAGCAGCACCCACATGCCCGGGGTGAACGGCCGGAAGAACGCCCACGTGTCCGGTGGCGCTTGCTGCACCGGGACGATCATTGTCAGCCCTGATGCCTGGAGGTGGGGGAGGAGAAGGGGATGGGATGGGATGGGATGGGATGGGATGGGATGGGATGGGGAGAGGGGGAAGGGGTGTGGTGGGGCCTGCTGTACTGGCACTATCATTGTCAGCCCTGATGCCTGGCGGTGGGGGAGGAGAGGAGGATGGGATGGGGAGAGGGGGATGGGATGGGGAGAGGGGGATGAGAAGAGGAGAGGGGGACAGGAAGGAGAGAGGGAGAAAGGAAGGGGATATGGGGAGAGGAAGGGGATAGGGACAGAGGAGGAGGGGGTGAAGAACAGGGGGAGCAGGTGGGAGCAAATGAATACAGGAGGAAATGCACAAGGAAAAGCTTATCTCTGAGATATTTCTCAAAGGAAGCAGCGCAAACAGCATATGCGAGCGGGCGGAAGGCAGCAGGAGCACTTGCCTCGAAGGGCTGGGTGAATTCGACTAGCTGGGCTCGCTGCGCTGTGATGGTGATATCCCCCACTGCTGCATCGTACGTCTGGTGGCGGGCACACACACACAGGTGTAGAGGGGGCACAGGAGGGCAGGGGGGCAGGTGGACAGGGGGCAGGTGGGAAGTGGAGCGGGGGGACAGGGTGAAGAGAAGAGTAGGTGGACGAATGGGTAAAGGGCCAGGTGGGAAGGAGGCGATGATCGGGAGATGGTGAGGGGAAACGAAGCCAACAAGTGATGGCTTGGATGGATGATAACTAATGCTTGCTGAAAGGAAAGGCATAACCAGGAATGGTCAGTGACATACAAACACTGAAACGGGAAAATAATGCGTTAAGCTGGTAAAGAGTGTGGAAGAGATTTTTTGCGGAGGCTCAGAAAGAGAGGGGAAATGAACTTGCCTAACCTGGGACTGAGTGAGGAACATTACCTAAGCACCAAAATCAACCCACTCTTCTGTTCAACCACCCCCACTCCCACCCCCACACCCACACCTACACCCACACACACTTCACAATCCCGCCACCGCACGCACCTTGTTGGCAACAGCAGCGACCATGGTGTCATAGTTAGGATCACTCTGGCCGTCCCCAAATGCCACAAACTGGTACTGCAGGTTGTATGGCAGCAGCGCCACAGCCGCCTTAAACACGTCGATGCAGAACCCGGAGAACTTCTCGTTGGAGCGAGAGAGGTTGGAGAGTGCATCGCCCACGAATACAAACTGGTGGTAGCCCTGGTGGCGGCGGGAGGCAAGAGTGGGGTTGTGGTGGGTGGCGGGGGTGTGGCAAAAGCAGGCTTTCAGGGTTTGATGTGCCACGGCCGCCTTGAACACGTCGATGCAGAACCCGGAGAACTTCTCGTTGGAGCGAGAGAGGTTGGAGAGCGCATCGCCCACAAACACAAACTGGTGGTAGCCCTGGTGGGTTTCGGGAGGCAGGAGTAGGGTTGTGCGTGGTAGGGTGGGGTGGGGGAGTGGAGGAGCAGGATTTGAGGGTTTGATACGGCTCAAAGGAGGAGTTGGAGAGTGCATCGCCCACAAACACAAACTGGTGGTAGCCCTGGTGGCGGCGGGGGTCAGGACAGGAGCAGGGTTGTTGTGGGGGGTGGGGTTGGGGTGTGGCAAAAGCAAGCTTTGAGGGTTTGATATGGCTTGAAGGAGCGCGAGAGGTTAGAGAGTGCATCGCCCACAAACACAAACTGGTGGTAGCCCTGGTGGCGGTGGTGGGTGGGAGTCAAGATAGGGTTGTGGATGGTGGGGTTGGGGGTGTGGACGAATCAGATTTCAGGGCTTGATAGGGCTTTAAGAGGGCGTAGAGAGGGAGTTGAACAGGGCGTCAGTCACCCGCAAACACTACCTGGGAGTATCCCTGGTGGGAGTCAGGACAGGAGTAGGGCTGTGCATGGTGTGGGGGCGGTTGTGGTGGCGAATGCAGAGAGAGGTGTGTGGAGAAGCAGGCTTTAGGGGGGTTGGTTGATTGACATGGCTTCAAGGAGAGGGAGTTGGGACAGGGCGTATTGGAGGCACTGGCAGGTATATTGGAGCCACTTTGAGAATTCTCGAGGTAGCCCTCGCCGGGTGCAGATTTATGGTGGCGGTGGTGAGTAGAGTTGCGTGTGAGTGGTGGGTTGTGGGTTATGCACTGTGGGTTGTGGGTTATGCACTGTGGGTTGTGGGTTATGCACTGTGGGTTGTGGGTTATGCACTGTGGGTTGTGGGTTATGCACTGTGGGTTGTGGGTGCAAAGGCAAGAAGGCAAAAGGGCACTAGGCACGAAGCAGAGAGACTTCCCAGTGAAGGGATGAGACGCCCTACCACACACACACACACACACACACACACACACACACCCCGCACAAGTCTGCTTTGAGCAGAGCTGCAGCACTTGCCAGCTTTCCAAATTGTCAGCATAATAGCTTCAATTGCTGCCCAAGAGAGATTTGTGATGAAAGCCTTACCCGCTTGACAGGCACTGCGATCTGCAGCGGTGCAGAGCTCTTTGGGAAGGAGCCTACTGGCACCTACAGGCAGGGGGACGGGGGGAACGGGAGGAACGGGGGGAACGGGGGGAACGGGGGGAGTGGTCGGGTTGGTGGGGGAAAGGGCGGAAAGTAGGGGGTAAGGGAAATGGGTGGAACGGGGGCAACATAGAACTTCAAACTGCATTCTGACTTACTAAAAAAGACATGAGAGCAGAGCGGGTGAAACACACAATGGGCAGACAGGGAGTCATGAGAGGAAAAGGAAGGTTGGGAAAGAGCAGCTGGGAGAGGGGATGGGGAGGGTGTGAGGGGGTGGGGGAGGGAATAACATAATTTTAAGACAGTTCAGTGCAATGTGTGGCAGGGGCTTGCGCAGGCACTGGTGGGGTTTGAAGAGCATCCATGCATCCATCCATGCACCCATCCACCCATGCACCCAGACATCCATGCACCCATGCATCCACTCATGCACCCATGCACCCATGCATCCACCCATCCACCCATGCACCCATGCACCCATGCACCCATGCACCCATGCATCCACCCATGCACCCATGCACCCATGCATCCACCCATGCACCCATGCACCCATGCATCCACCCATGCACCCATGCACCCATGCATCCATCCATCCATGCATCCATACCTCGGTCTTGGTCCCCCCCGGCCACACCACGTCTCGCAGCACACCAGCACTGCCCACAGACGTGCCAACCCCATCCGGCCCTGCTTGCGTGCTGCTCGCCTTCACTGCTGCAAGCTGAGGCACGCAGGGGACGGACAGAGAATTAGATCATCAACTAGCAAAAAGAGGGAGAACGGGAAGAGGGGATACATTGTTGGTTTGACTTTGAAACCTACCAAAAGCATGCTGCAAGATGGGTGACAGAAGGGGTTGGCGGTGCAAGAAATGGAGATGAGGAGGAAAAACGGGAGCAAAGAGACTCACCGCTGCTGCTTGGGTTGCGAGCTTCCTGGAAACAAGCAGTTGAGCCATCTGCATTATTGTAGCATTCAAACAAGCACAGACGAATATTTACATGGAAAACAACAGGGGAATGGCCGGGTCGAGAAAAGAGAAGAAGAAGAAGAAAAAAAGTGAATGGACCTCTTCCTGTGTATTGAAACGGACACCTGCTGCTGCTGGTGCTGGCGCTG
The DNA here is from genome assembly GCA_947471745.1 of Closterium sp. Naga37s-1. Classification (NCBI taxonomy): domain Eukaryota; kingdom Viridiplantae; phylum Streptophyta; class Zygnematophyceae; order Desmidiales; family Closteriaceae; genus Closterium; species Closterium sp. Naga37s-1. Next base: position 4,342,122 of record CANJKZ010000143.1, on the reverse strand, counting down.
CTGCTAATCACCGGCTAGGTGGCGTGGCAGCATCCCTTCTTTTGAGACATGTTACAAGTTACCTCACCTGTTCGATAGACACGAGGCCTTGGGCAGCAGTAGCGGGCGATGCAGTGGCGTTGGAGGAGGAGGAGGAGGAGGAGGAGGAGGAGGAAGGTGAAGCAGTTGAAGTACTGGCGTTCCCAGCAGCACCAGCACCAGGCGAGGGTGCAGCAGCAGCAGCAGCAGGAGAAGGAGCAGGAGCAGGAGCAGGAGAGGCGGCGTTGGGAGCAGCAGGAGCAGCAGCGGTGGTGTTGGTGGAAGAAGTGGTGTTGGCAGGAGTGGTAGTAGCGGTGGTGTTGCTGGTGTTGGCGCGGTAATGATAGAACCCGATAGTGCGGATGCCGTATTGGATGTTGGCAATGCGGAAGAACTGCTCCTGCAGGTCGCCAGATGATGTAAACGACACTCTGATGAGGAGAGAGGGGGGGTGGGTGGCAGGGCGTGGGGATGGGGGTGGGAATGGGAGATGATGTTTTGGATGTCTCAAAAATGGAAAGAACTGCTCTTGCAGCGGTAGAGAGGGATGGGAAGAGATGGGAGAGTCTGAGAAAAGGAGAAACCAGAGTGGGATGAGCAGGGAGGAGTAGAAACAGGGAGGGATACGGCGGGAGAGGAGACGACGATGGGAAATAGTACATAGGAGGAGCGAGGAAACGGGCCCAGAATATGGAAAAGGACGCGGCAAGGTGCAGGTGGGGTGGGTTGTGGACGGGTGGGGTGGAGAGGGGTGGGGTGAAGTGGGGTGAAGCGGGGTGAAGTGGGATGAAGGGGTAAGTGGTGTAGAGTAACCATGAGGTGAGTGAGGTTGGAGTTGGACTCACTCTCCTGTGACACCGCTCATGTTGCTTGAAAGGATGGACGCGAGAAGAGCATCACCACCTGCAGCAGAGCAGCACACCGTACAAACAAACAACAATCACGCCATTGCCAACACACCGTAAATAATGCCATGCCATTGCCAATGCCAAGCATGCCAATGCGGCATGCCCCAGCTTCTGACACGCCTGATACGGGGCTCCCTCCCTCCATCTGAGCCGTCTTAAGAGCTGTTCGAGAATCATTAAAGCCACGGTGAAATTCCTGGCTGAGCACAACTCGCCATGCTTCAATTCAAGCACACACCACCTTGGTGACTTATGAGTCGGCTCAAAAGACAAATCGCAGTGCTTCATTTCATGCACCCACCTTGCCGAATCTGCAGCTGCTGAAACCCCTCAATGACCCCCCCGGCAGCAGCAGCGGGCGGAGCAGGAGGAGCAGGAGAGGAGGAGGAGTTGCCTTGGGAAGGGGGGGAAGGAGACGGGGGCGGGGGCGGCGCGGGGGGGTGGAGAAGCGTGTCGAGGTGAGCAGCGGCAAAGAGCTTCACTGCATCGTACGCGTACAAGGCCTGCCGGTACCCCTCTGCTTCGCTCTGTCAGGAAGGCGGGTGAAAAGGAGGAAGGAGTAGCAGGAGAAAATTGCTTTCTTTTTGTTTGTGGGGGAGAAGGGGGGGAGGGGTGGTTTCGTGTACAGTGCCTGGCGATATGCCTCCGCCTTGTTCCGTGAGAAGAAGGGGTTAGGGGCGGGGAACCTTGGAACGGAGGGCACGGGCTTGTCTGCGGTTTGTCTGCGGGAACAGGAGCAGGAGACACATTTCACAAGAAAGGCGAGATCTACGTGAAGGAAGCAACGAAGGGAAAGCGAGATGCTGAGACAATCTAAGAGAGAGAGAGCTTACTCTCCTGCACAGTCAGGCGAAGCAGACATAGACATATAGGCGTAGCACAGCACACTCACGAGCAGCAGAGAGGGAGAGAGCTTGGCCACGCACGCCAGAGATGGCCTTGCCTTGACAGTGTCGTCGCGATGCGACCTTTGAGGCGCCTCAAAAGTAGTGCACTTACGAGCAGCAGGGAGGGGGAGAGCTTGGCGACGCCAGAGATGGCCTTGACAGTGTCGTCGCGATGCGGTGTGGGCACGTCAAAAGGCAGCGTGCCTATCATGCCCTGTTGTGTACAAGCCACACACAAGCCACACACCAAGGCACACACCAGCCACACACCAGCCACACACCAGCAACACACCAGCCACACACCAGCAACACACCAGCCACACACCAACCACACACCAGCCACACGCAAGCCACACACCAGCAACACACCAGCCACACACCAGCCACACACCAGCCACACGCAAGCCGCCCATACCACAGCAGGGAGAGAGCAAGGAGTTAACTGCTGTTTATTCTGTTTAGGTGACTCAAGAGTACATGTGAAGTGAAAGGGCAGCGTGACTACCTTGTCCTACCCCCGCCGACACGCCGCGGTGAGCAGAGAGACATTGGAGAACGGGGGTAAGTCAAGGGGAAGTGGGAACTGTGTGGGAGCGAAGTGCACGTATATGACACTGACAAGAAACAGGGAGGTGGGACGGTTGGGTGGGAGGGAGACATTGGAGGACGGGGGAACGTGTAAGGGAAGGGGGAGTGGGAAGTGTGGTGTGGGGGAATGAAGTGCACATTGAGATGAACCTGGAAAGGAAACAGGGAGATTGGAGACGACGGTAGGGACTAAAGGCAATGTAGTGGAAATGAGAGAATTGTTCTGGCGTGTAAGACATGAGCCCCACAGCTCACGCCCCATGCCCCCATGCCCCATGCTCCCCTGCCCCATGCCCCATGCCCCACGCCCCACGCCCCACGCACCATGCACCATGCCCCACGCCCCCCTGCCCCATGCCCCATGCCCCACGCCCCAAGCACCATGCCCCATGCCCCATGCCCCACGCCCCAAGCACCATGCCCCATGCCCCCTGCCCCATGCCCCCTGCCCCATCCCATGCCCCATGTCCCATGCCCCCACACCCCTTGCCCCCAGCAGGCACCTCGCAGGAGGCCTGGGTACTGGAGAGGCGCGGCTCAGCAGCCAGCAGAGACATCACACCCGCCGTCGCGATCCACACATACCCCTCCGTGAACAGCCCCAGCTGCGACGCTGCCCAGGGAAGGGGCGCAAGAGAGGGGTGGGGGACGGAAGGGAAGGAAGGGGTGGGCTCAGCAGCCAGCAGAGACATCACACCCGCACATACCTCTCTGTGAAGTGAACAGCCCCAGCTGTGATGCTGCCCAGGGAGAGAGGGGGGGAAGGAAGGGAGGAGGACGGGGAGGAAGGGAGAAGGACGGGGAGAGGGGGAGAAAGCGGGAATGGGGAGAAGGGTGGGAGGGGAAGGGCTGAAGGCTTGTTGAGCAGGTGAAGCTTAATCATAGAGGCTCCCTCACCAAAGGCACCTGCTCTCCACCTCCCACCCGCCCTAGCATTCACCTGCCCTGCCTCCCAACCCCTACTCCCCCCTGCCCTTCCTTCCCTGACTTCCCTGGCCTCCTTTGGGTAGTCAGTTGCTGCACGCACCGGTCTTGAGCAGCAGGCGGATGGTGGGTTCGTTCTGCAGGTGCAGCACAAACACAGACCCCTGCACCGACCGCACCTGCTCCCCCTCCCACCCGCCCTAGCATTCACCTGCCCTACCTTCAACCTCAATCTGCCCTCCCTCCCTCCCACCTGCCCTGCCTCCCTCCCACCTGCTCCGCTTTCCCTCTGAAATCCCTGTTCCTTTGCGTAAGTTGCTCTTCTATGCTCACCGGTTTTGAGCAGGAGGCGGATGGTGGGTTCGTTCTGCAGGTGCAGCACAAACACCGACGCCTCCACCGACCGCACCTGCTCCCCCTCCCACCCGCTGCCTGCCCTGGCATTCACCTGCCCAACTTTTCCCCTGCCTGACTTCCCACCTGCATTGCCTCCCCCTGCCCTGCCTCACACCTGATCCGACTCCCCCTCCCTGGCCTCCCACCTGCTGCACCACACTCACCGGTCTTGAGCAGGAGGCGGATGGTGGGTTCGTTCTGCAGGTGCAGCACGAAGACAGACGCCTCCACCGACCGCACCTGCAGCAGCGCCTTCATCACATCTTCCACGGCGCTCACCCCACTGTCAAACTGCCACGACGCCACCACACGTGCCGTGCCCTGGGGAATGGGGAAGGGGGACGGCCGGGCAGAAAGGCGGAACGGCAGAAGGGCGGAGGGGCAGAAGGGCGGAAGGGTGGGAGAAAGGGGGGGGCAGGAGAAAGGACGCGGGCGTGCAGGGGTGAGGAGATGATTGGCCTTCATCACGTCCTCCACCGCGCTCACCCCGCTGTCAAACTGCCACGACGCCATCACACGCGCCATGCCCTGGGGATTCGAGGAGGGGGGGAAGGGTGGGTATGCCGAGTGAGGAGGGGACGGAGAAGGTGACGCAGAGACAAACAAGAAGAAAGAAATGCTGGTAGGCCCCCCCAGCAACCGCGTTCGCCAACCCTTTGAAATTGCTCAATCTGGATTGACAGGCACTGACCCGCTGTTGCAGAAGGCGTGTGAGGGTCTGGAAGCCGTTCCATGCGCTGTCGGTGCTCTCAAACAGCGCCACCACTTGCGTCCAGTTGTAATATGATATGATGTCTGCATGTGCGGCGGAATCACAGAGACCATGGCAGGCACATGGTACATACAAGAGCAGAAACAGCATGGCAGCATGTGACCATACAAAACAGTAATCGGCCGTTATATGATGGGCTAGGAAGAGAGAAGGCAATAGCAGCAGCACTGCCTGCCACGGAAACAGCACTCTCAGAACCTACTTCTGTTGCTCGCTTCTGAGCACACACTCATGCGCCCTTCACGTTGCACGACAAGCTCACAAAAGCAGGCAGGCAGCTTTGCTCGAGACATAGACCCACCAGGTGAGCCTCACTGACCAACAACACTCACTTTCTAGCCGACTCACTGGCTGACTGATTGGCTGACTGACCCACCTGAGACAGCAGTCATCTGCGCCTGGTCGTCGTAGTGCATGCGCACAAAATAGGGCAGCTGTGCCTTGGCGTTCAGCAGCGAAGGGCCCGCGTGCCATTGTAGCGAGGTGACTTTTGAGCCAACCCACCTGAGACAGCAGTCATCTGCGCCTGGTCGTCGTAGTGCATGCGCACAAAGTAGGGCAGCTGTGCATTCGCGTTCAGCAGCGGGTCTGACGCCGCGTACGACAGCAGAGGCACCTGCAGCACCGGGCGAGCAGAGGGAGCGAGCGAGACATGAATAACTTTTGCTTTTCAATGTCTAACAGTTGCTGTAAGACGCTGGAAGGGACTGAGGAGGCATCTACACAAGGTGGAGTGGAGCAGTGGCATGCAGATACAGTACACAAGTGTGTGTTTCGTTTGACGCAACTTACGATGACCTGCAACAGGGCAGCAGGTGGCGCCTGGACTTAAGACATGCACCTGCACAGCAGGTCGCACCTGGACAGCAGGTCGCACCTGGACAGCAGGTCGCACCTGCACAGCAGGTCGCACCTGCACAGCAGGTCGCACCTGCACAGCAGGTCGCACCTGCACAGCAGGTCGCACCTGCACAGCAGGTCGCACCTGCACAGCAGGTCGCACCTGCACAGCAGGTCGCACCTGCACAGCAGGTCGCACCTGCACAGCAGGTCGCACCTGCACAGCAGGTCGCACCTGCACAGCAGGTCGCACCTGCACAGCAGGTCGCACCTGGACAGCAGGTCGCACCTGGACAGCAGGTCGCACCTGGACAGCAGGTCGCACCTGGACAGCAGGTCGCACCTGGACAGCAGAGGCGATGGGTCCCACAATGGAGGCCTGGAGCGACGTGGGTGGCCCTAGCAGCACGTCTGGGTGTGGCGCTGTCAGAAGCAGCTGCAAGGCTGGAGCAGCAGAGAGACAAGCGGAACACACAGGTGGAATTCAAGTCACACAATTCCACGCCAGTTCGTCCTGCAGCAAGATAACCCCAAGAAAATCACATCCCAGAGCGATTAATCTCAAGAAGCAATTTGACTACACTTTTAAGACACCTCGACAATCCCAAGACACCACGATAATCCCAAGGCACCACGACAACCCAAGGCACCATGACAATCCCAAGGGCCAGCAGCACTCTTACCTGCAGCCTCGGCCTGGAAGGGGTCCGAGTCACTGGCGTTAGCCATGCGCAGCACTATCCGCACACGGGTCGCCGCCTCCACCTCCCTCACCGCCCTCTCAATCGCTGAAGTGGGGAGCGAGGCGAGAGAATGGGGGGAAAGAGGAGGTGAAGCGAGTGGGGTTGGGAGGGGGGGAGAAAGGAGAGGGTGAAAGATAGATCAAGGCTGGTTATGAAGAAGAGTGGCGTCGGAATGTTAACCATCTGCAGCACAGGGGTCGCCGTTTGCATCTTCCTCATCGTCTTCTCCTCTCTGCTGCTGCAGAAGGGTGGTGACGGCAAACGAGCGAGCGACTGATGGTGATGCACGAAGGGTGAGCGAGAAGCGACTGTTCTAGAAAGGAGAATAGCACCTCGTTTACGAGTTTAGAAGGAGAAAAGGAAGGGGTTTTTTTTCCTGGCAACGGACAATAGACCTCCTCATAAAGTTGGTCGCGAAGTCGTGGCGAACGTTCAAATAATTCGCTGGAAATGGAGAAGCGCGAGGCGAGAAGCGAGACGAGAGAAGAGAGAAGAAAGGAGGAAGCAGGGAGAAGAGAGAAGCGAGGCAAACCCTATAAACACTAAAGACAACCACACGCCTACCGCGCCCAACGAAGGACTTCAGTTCGACAAAGGGAGTGAGAGTCTCAGCACCATCGCACCTTAAGCCGTGATAAGCGTCAGGCATGTCGACTGGGCGAGAAGCAAAATTAATAAATAAACAGAAACTCATGAGAATCGTACCTGAATAGAGGAGGTGAGAAACTCAGCAGAATCGCACCTGAGGCAATGAGAAGCCCTGACGGAGTTCCCAGGCTTAACAAGCACCCTATCACGGGAGCCTCTTTTCTTTTTCCGCGCCTAGCGGCGGCTGCGGCGCCCATTGCTGCGGCATACGCGACAGACACATCCGGGAGGGACGTTGCCTGGGCTTCCACTAACGAGCGGACGTTTCGAGACGGATTCTGTAACGGAATATCAGAAGAACTCTTTAGAGCATCTACATTTCTGTAGGGAGTCCGCTTGAGACTTCCTTGAACGCCAGTGCCTTCAGACAGTCCCTCGTTGAGTAACGCGTCAGTATCGCTCCTATCTCCGCCTCCGCTGTCGCCCCCGCTGCTACTGCTGCTAAAGCTGCTACCGCTGGCGGTGGTGCTATCGCGAGCAATGCTACTGTCGTGTGAATATAGCTCTTCTAGTCTCTGCCATTGCGGATGAGCAGGAACCTCGTCGGCTTTTGCTGGACGCGAGAATGCTGGAAGCTCATTCGGCGGGAACGACGGTCGCAAAGGAGAATGTAACGTGGAAAATTCATGACTTTCTGTAGCGCTGAGAGGCTGTGCTCCGTCCTTTGAGAACGTTACGTGCGCTCGCGGAAGTGGGGAGAATAAGAAAACGAGGAGAGAAGTCACGCAGAGCCGGAGGCGCAGACCGCGGCGGGAGAACGGGGAAGGGGAATGTAACCATGGCTGACCGTGCGGTGATCTCGTGAATGGTTCCGCCATGGTATGCGCTCGCAAGATAAGAGTTATCTTGGCGTTACTGCGGGCGGATTGAAGGGGACACAGTCTATAATTACGAGTGACGCAGGTGATTTAGTAAGCTATGACTGTAGGCAACTCCATCAGGTAAAACTCCAGAACCGCGAAACTGGTACTCTGAGACAAGGGAAGTGCACGCCACCGCAGCGAGCCGCATAAATAAGTCACGCGACGTTAGTCAGTCGCGCGACACGCCAACCTTTGAATTGAAGCTACTTTTTGCGGGTTGTGCAAAAGAGGTGTTGTGGAAGGTCGCGGGCGGTGGTGTGGGCCTGATGGCATGGCACAGTGAAACACACGAACGGATACTGTGAGGAGGCAACGGGACAAAAGAACACCATCGAAGGTGGGGGGAAAGGGAGGGATGATGACAGCAGTCTGCAGAAGGTGGAGGATGTGTTTTGTAAACAGTGGAGCTTGTGCAGAAGGGTTGACCACGATCAGGGTCTGCGTTGACAAGGCTAGCACCCTGTTTCGACTGAAATAAAAAGGCTGTTCCCTGAGAAGCCCTAATCTCATAACTGCATTATCCGCCGATTTTTGTTTTCAATTTATATTCTTGCCTGGAGGCCTTGATTGATATTGGAGTTGGGATAGTTTGAAGACTCGACATGTTCAAACCAAGTTGTGATTCCACACCCTACCAAACTGGGCTCGCACCACTTAAAGCTCCAGTATACATTTGTCAGCGGGGTTTAGGGTTTGTATAGTGTGCCTCACAGGTTTGGGGCAACTTTTCAAGTTCCTAAGGATTTCGAACCCCTCCTTACAAATGTATACCGGAGCTTTAAGCACATTTGACGGACGCGCGGATCCTTTGAGGTTCCGTACCCCGTTCGGAACTGAAATCCAGGTTGTCCCCGTTGGAGAACCTACTTACGAATAGAAACAGAAACATTGCACTGAAAGTTGATTTTCCAGCAAATCTGGCCAATGATAAGGTGTGTTCCGCCCTATTTTAAATTCATGAAGGCTTTCTAGAATCTTGCAGTGGGTGGGACTCAACCAAGCAAGAAAGATCTTCCCGTTCTTTTATGTCTTTCGAGCACCTCTCTTGCAGCCCAGTTTCAGAAACAAAGCAAATGTTTCACTCTGCTCCTATTTCAGACGTGCACTACTGAACGACTGAGGTGCGCGCCCATCACCGATGTGTGGCTCTGTTGGTACAGCTGGCCTTCCTGACCTGAGGTACGGGTGTTGTTCGACTTCGGCCCGAGGCAGGCGGGTAGTTTCTATGAATAATTTTTGGGCTTGAAATTTCGGGTGCAAAATATTCCATGACGGCCAATTTCCCATCCGAATCCCCTCAAGTGAGAAAAGTTTACCCATATCCATCATGATTCTCCAACTGTTCCATAGCCCGTACAGACATTGTCTAAGGGTGCGTTCCTGGCTCGTGTCATACTTCCGGTCTTCCGGGATGACACGAATCTGCCCCACATTTGGCCCCACTTTGGGTCATCCGAGACCCACTTCGGGTCTTCCGGCTAAAATTTGCCCCTGGTCTCGGAAAACACGAAGTTTGACCGGAAGTTTGACACGAGCCAGGAATGCACCCTAACATGGAACAGTAGGAGAATCAGGATGTCAACCGCATTCGGTGTTGTGGTGCGAGCTAGGGGCTGTCTCCGCTACGGTAACTTTCGAAATGTAGAGCCAGCGATACAGCGCTCAGATTTCGCATCTTCTTATAATCAATTCGTTGAAGTGCATTCCCTGGGGGATGTAATAGTTCCTATGTTCAGAATTGATATACCGAGGCAGCTGTTTCCCTGTCCATCAACTGTCAAATTATACTTCCATCTCTAGATCTCAGCGAAATTTATATGCGAATGTGTTAAATCCTTCGAAGGACACAGAGCTGATGTGAACATGAAACACAAGCATGACGCATGGGTACCAACCAAGGAACAAACTCTTTACATGTAAAGACCCTCAGGAACACCTTCTTTCTTCTTGTATAACACCTTCTCCTTAGCCTTGCGGAAATCTGCTTGTGTCACCTGAAAGCAAAAACAAACAGGGAAATAAAACCAAAATATGATCAACAACAAGCAAGCCCTTGTCACCACAGGAAGGAGCCATCACTACAACAATCACCCACTTCGCAGCCCTCGCCCTACTTTCACATACCTTCATGCGTCTTTCGCGAAGAGCGAGAAGCCCAGCCTCTGTGCACATTGCCTTGATGTCAGCACCCGAAAGCTCATCCTTGCTCAGCACAAACTCCTCCAGATTCACATCCTCCGATGTTGTCATACGAGAAGTGTGAATCTGCAAACCATGATGCAGCCATTAGGTCAGCAGAAGTTAAACCCCAGCCATTTATAATCGGTACTTTTGTACTTGGAAGTTCCCAACAACAGCAATCCTACGTTCAAAATCATTTCCCCTACTAACATAGACCTCACTCACCTGGAAAATGCGGCGCTTTGTTTTGATGTCAGGCAGAGGGAACTCGATCTTGCGGTCAATACGACCCGGACGCAGCAGCGCAGGGTCGAGACTGTCAATGCGGTTGGTGGCAAGAATGACCTTGACATCTCCACGGGAGTCAAAGCCGTCCAGCTGGTTCAGCAGCTCAAGCATCGTCCGCTGAATCTCCCTCTCACCTCCCGAATGAGCGTCATAACTGTTCATTACAAGCGAAAACGCAAGGGAAAAAATATGGTGAGCACAATTTTCAAAGTCCTTGGTTCACATGATACATGGTAAAGCGGAAGAGAAAGAGTACATGGGGTGGAGGAGAAGCTTACCGTTTGGTTCCCACAGCATCAATTTCATCAATGAAGACAATGGAGGGCGAGAGGTCATCCGCCACTCGGAATAGCTCCCTCACGAGTTTAGGTCCATCGCCCAGGTACTTCTGGATAAGCTCGCTGCCTACCACGCGCAGGAAGGTTGCTGACGTGGAATTGGCGACAGCCTGTGACAAAGGTGATGTGGAGAATGGAAGGCGAGGGCACGAAGAGGCAAGAACAGAACAGCGTCAGATTGGGACGGGAATTGGGTCGTGAACTTGGTCATATGGAGGTGGCTAAACCCGAAGCCTGGGGAATTCCCTGCCACACAGCATAAGCCGCACCTTCGCCAGCAAGGTCTTGCCAGTGCCTGGTTCACCGTAGAGAATGACTCCCTTGGGAGGCTTGATGCCAATGTCTTCGTAGAGCTCCGGATGTGTCAGAGGAAGCTCCACCGCTTCCTTAATCTCCTGAATCTGCTGCTCCAGCCCACCGACATCGGCGTAGGACTCCAGGGGAGCTTTCTCCACTTTCATCACGGATACCATGGGGTCCACCTCGTCCTGTAGGATGCCCACCACTGACAGCACCTGCAGGGAATTCAGAGATTGGACGAGATACGGAGGCAGCACGGGAGACGACGGGTAAGGAAGGAGAATCACAGGAATTACGGAAAGAACGGAGAGCAAGCAATCCGGCGCAAAACCTCCAAGAATCCGGCGCCGGTAGTTGACGGCGCCTAAGAGAGCAAAGGAGGGACCGATGAGCATAATCTTAGATCCGTGACTGTCGAAGCTAATCCTTGATGGGAATTCCATGTGAACAGCAGTTAGCCGAGAAGACGCACCTTATTGTGCATGAGGATAGAGCAGCCAGGCTCCAATTGATCCTTATCCACAAACGACAGGATGCTGACGTAATACTCCGGGCCTACGGATGACGACACGATGGCGTGATTCTCGTCGATGATTTCTTCAAGACTTCCCACGCTCATGGGAGTTCCGCGAAGATCATCCACCTTGGACCGATCCTCCTCGTTCTTCTCCTCCTGCGGCTTCAGCCGCTCCTGATTCGTCACGTACTCTTCCTCCATAAGAAGGTAATCCTTAACGCGCTCCAGCTTCAGCAGACGCAACTTGCACTTAGTAGCGGGAGTCACGACCGGCAAACGAGCCGCTGCTTCGGGTCCTTTGGCCTTCCGCTGCTTCCGGCCGACACGCGATGGCGGAGCAGCAGGCTCATACTTCTTCTTTTCCTTCCGGTCGTCCTTGCCATCGCCCGGCATGCCTTTTCCAGGCAGCCCAGACTGACCCTGCCCCATATCTAGTCGCTTTTCGTTCCCCTCGTTCCTTCCGAATTCCTACAATCTGAATTCGAGCAAAGCGAGCGGCCCAGAATAAGAACCAGATCCAGAGACACCCGCGCCGGGCTTCTACGTTTGAGCCTGATTCAAAGCTCTACGAAAACAATATCCCCACTGAGGTTAGGGCACACGCTCCGTAACGTAGAAGACTAAACTAGGAACAGGATCTAGCACGCTGGAGCTCTTGGGAATTGGCTCGCTGAGTATGATGGTGGTGCTGGATTTCAAAGGCTGTGGTTTGGTTGGGATTTGAGTTCTGGTACACAGATCGATAACATACGGTAACAGTAAATTCTGATTTACAGAATATTAGTTCCTTACATGGCAGTTCGCAACAACTGCCATAAGGTGAAGAAACATGTCACTTCACTTTTGTCACATCTCACTTTAAACTGAATAAGCGGTTTCTTCTTGAGGTTTATTCAAATTTGTATACCGATAGAAATGTGGCTTACCGTATTTGCCCAGATAGACCAGGAGGTGTATTCCTCCTGTAATACCACGAGGTAATGTTTTACAAGCCCCGAACGGTATTCCGTATTTTAATATCTCCATAATATTAAATGAATGTGTTTTGTTGGAAAGAACGAATTCACGCATTATGTGAACGTATGCTCCATGCTGGAGTGTTTAGGGGCACATTCAGAAGATCACTCTATATCCGTTCGACACATTCGATCAGGAGAGCCGTTGCTGAATGGACGGCCACGATGGCAAATCTACATTACACTCGTACCATGCTGTAGGATCCTTTTGCCATGGAGACTGCTTGTCGCTTTCGCCTGTCGTAACGAAAGCTTGAAGGATCTCTACATCCCAGCCGTTCGCGGGCGACGGCACAGCCTGACAGGCGGGGGAAGATGCTTGATTCGCGGTGTCAGGAATTGAACACCGAATGCAATGCGAATCGGCTCGGAATTGCAATGTCAAGGCGCGAAACATGGGGGAGGTGATGGCCGCGCAAGCTTTCCTCCGCCCACTGTATATTTTGCGTTTCCGCCTTCCCCTGGTTCCGCTGGTCACTTTTGCCAAGCCTCATTCCGCTGGCTCCGCTGGTACTCTCGCCCGTTTCCGAGGTCCTCGAGTCTCCTCGCCTTCACTTCACTACATCGATTGGTGCCGTGGGGTGGACCTGTCTGTACTCCTTCCTTTCGCCTGACCTACTTGCACCACTCCTCACCCCACACTATGGTTAGTAGTGAAGTGATCCATTCTTCCTTCACCTAGTTTCATCCCCAATCCCAAATCTTGTACGGCTCGTCTGTGCTTCTCTGAACTCCTCTCCAGTGGTAGCTTCACCGCCGAGGTAGCCTAGACGTATTTTCTTTGTCAGGAAAGCGATGTTAAAAGAAGCTATTAGTCTAATCCTGTAACATTGCTGTCGTAAATTATACGCCATGGCTACTGCGTCGTCGAATGGGGGGCAGGTTGTCAGATGGTTAGAGGATAGTGGCTTAGGAAAGTATGCTAGCCAGTTTGTTGCTCTTGGCATTGGAGGAGACGGCTTCCGTAAGCTCCTCATGCAGGTAACTTCTTGTGAAGTCCTTATGGCAACTAGAATCAGTTTAAAACAAGCATTCCGACTGGCATTCTGACAGCTACTGACGTTCCTTCGAATCTTGTCATCAGGACTACGAGAAGTGTGGCGTTTCCAAGTTCGAAGACAAGCGAAAGCTCTTCCAGCTGATTAAGCAACTCAATTCTAGCGATGATGTCCGCTCGAGCATGGGAAGGAACCGCGAGAGCCAGCAGGATATTAGACTTGCAGCTCCTCAAAGGCCTTCAATCGCCGTTGCTGCCAGGTGCACCAAGATTATCGACATTCAAGGGATGGACGATGTTGAACTGCTAACTGATGTGAGTGTCGACGTGCTGTCTTTCTAGCAAATGTCATAATGGTTGTTCTCTAAACGCTGAATCTCTTCATATCGCAGGGGCTTGACGAACCTATCGAGACAGAGCCTCCGAAGGCTCCACGTCTTACTGCACCGCAAAGTGCAGTCTCCAGCCGGGCAACATCGCCAGTCAGACCTGAGCGAGCGTTTATGCTCCACAGCGTGTCAGTCCCTGCCTCCCCAGAGAAGTTCTCCTCACATCCTCCTCAGAACCTGGCATCGTCGCTTCCCAAAATCCCCGGCCTTGATGCTGTCGTGGAGACAGCTCCGCGGGTCTCGAATCCAGCTCGCATCAAAGTTGTGGTGAGTCATCGTGCTTTTTTGCAGCTCCTATCCTACTCAATATCATTTCTCACGCATGGCTTGCTCTTTTCCGGTTGCAGGTTCGGAAGCGACCCATTAACAAAAAGGAGCGTTTGCGGAAGGAGTATGACGTTATATATATTGAGGAACCAAGGACCCTAACCGTTCGCGAGCCAAAAGTGAAGGTGGGCTCTTGTGTATGACGCAACTTCGTCCTTTTTTTTTTTTTCTATTTTGTCGCGAAAGGCTTGGACTTAACGTCGTGCCCCCCTAACATCATCAGGTCGACTTGACGGCTTACGAAGAGACGCACAAGTTTGTCTTCGACGCTGTGCTGGATGAAACAGTAACCAACGACGAGGTTCGTGTAGCAAGCAAGCTCACACTGGATATAGCAATTGCTTCATGTAATTTACGGATCTAATCGGAGTGCAAGTTATGTGCAGGTATATCGCGAAACCGTGGAGCCCATTGTTCCTACGATATTCATGCGAACCAAAGCGACTTGCTTCGCATATGGTCAGACAGGTACACACGCAACACTTTCAGAAGGAGCTATCGGAATTTATTGTGCTACAGGCCTGACGCCGTTTCTCGTTGTGGCTGCGCTGGTTGCTTGCAGGGAGTGGTAAGACCTACACGATGCAGCCTCTGCCACTGAGGGCTGCACAGGATATGCTGAACATCATCAACCTGGAACGCAACAAAGATTCCAACTTCCATTTGTGGATAAGCTTCTTCGAGATCTATGGTGGCAAGCTCTTCGACTTGCTCAATGACCGAGCGTAAGTTCCCTGATCTTGAAAAAACGAAATTGATGATTAATCAGCGTCTTCGCTGGAACAGCATGTCAAGCTGTCTCATTCAAGCATCATCTTTGTGTGTAATGCAGGAAGCTACAAATGCGCGAGGATGGGAGGCAGCAAGTGTGCATTGTCGGCTTGAAGGAGGTCAATGTCGTCTCCGTTGACACCGTTTACGAGCTAATTTCCAGGGGAAGCTCCGCAAGAAGCACTGGCACAACCGGTGCGAACGAAGAGTCGTCGCGAAGTCACGCCATCCTCCAGATGGTCATCAGGCAGAAAATTCAGCCTGACAAGACGCAGGCGCGACGAGCCAGGAGGTCGCTTGGGGGCGCGGACGAGAAGGACACCATGGGAAAACTCGTGGGCAAGTTCTCGTTTATCGACCTCGCGGGCAGTGAAAGAGGCGCTGACACTACGGATAATGATAAGCAGACCAGGTAAACCTCCTCAAGAAGTTCTCTCGCTGGTGGTTTTGGATGTAATCAAAAGGGTGTTTTCTAACTAGGCGATGTACTTGGGCACTCCTTGGTCAGGATGGAAGGAGCAGAGATCAACAAAAGCCTTCTGGCTTTGAAGGAGTGCATTCGCGCACTTGACATGGAGCAAAACCACATTCCGTTCCGTGGTAGCAAGCTGACTGAAGTGCTGCGTGACTCCTTTGTGGGCAACTCTCGAACGGTGATGGTATCGTGCATTTCTCCAGGATCAGCTTCAGTCGAGCACACTCTGAACACTCTGCGCTATGCTGACCGGTGAGCACCATATATATGCCGCATCATTAAGTCTCTTCCATAGTGTACTTCACTAACGTCTACCTGCTTTTCTGCTTTCAGAGTCAAGAGCCTTTCTAAGGGCAACAAGAAGGATACTGGGGGCTCCAGCATTCCCAGTACTATGGTTTCATCGAAGAGCTCAACGACCACTGGAAGGGTGCAGCAGCCAGCCCCAGTCTACTTTCCTGAACCATTTGGTGAGGAGACGAGCTCAGCAACTGAGAAGCGTCCGAGATATGAAAGCATTCCGAGAGTTGCATCTGCCTCTGGTTGCATTCCGAGAGTTGCATCTGCCTCTGACCCTGGTCGCTTCAGTATTGGAGGCCGGCAGTCTGCAGTGGAGGGAGGGATGTTCAAGGAGAAGAATGCCAGCAAGCTAGTTGAAGAGATTGTGGATGACATGGAGCTGGACAATGACAGTGCTGAAGTTGTTGGAACCCTGCTTGCTGACCTGGAAGAAGGAGTAAGCTCCATGGATAGCCTTTGTGGGGAGGTCGAACGATCGCGCATTCCGTCAGATTCACCCGTGGAGGTCTCTGATCCAATGCAGCCTGGCAAGGACCCTAACATGCTAGGTGCGAATGAGTCGACCTTCCTCTCCAGCTTCACAAAATCATCTGTTCCATCCACCAGGCCCTTCCGTTCAACCTTAGGCTGGTCTGCAGGGTCGTCGTCCAGGGCTTCTGCTGGTGCCTCAGCTGCTTCAGGAGTCCAGGCTGCTGCTGCACCAGTGAAGGAAGGAAACAATTCGAGACTCCTGCACCGAACCACATCCATTCCATCTGCCCCTGGTGTGACTGATAAGGCAGCAGAGGCCGGCCAGGCTGCTGGTGAGCTTCAAACAAGCTCAGTTATGGCTGCTAAAACAGTTGATACCTCTGCAAGCAGCAGGCCTTCTGCAGCAAGTGACAACTCTTCAGAGGAAGATGCGAGCAACAAGGCTGAGCCAGCAGTGCGCAGGAAGCAGCCTCCAAGGAAAGCAAAAACTGCTGGAAGGTTGCAGAGACAGGAGGTATCTGAGGTGTCGGAGTCGTCGAGTGAGCTCATTGAGGCATCTGATATACTCGCTGCCAAACACAAGCCTTCGCCTGTAAGTTCTTCGGCTTTGTCAATGCTAACTTGCCGTCGCTTTGATGGATCTGTTAAGCCAGTTCTTTCCCTCGAATTTCTCACAGGAGATCGCCCATATCATCTCACTCCATGAGAAGCTCGTCAAGCAATACTCCACATTGGAACAACGGGTAAGATCTTGCACATTCATGTCAATATTTCATGCTTGTTTTACAGTATTTCAGTTGCTGTGACTGACGGTTGAGCTTATGTGTGAACAGGAAATGAAGATGCTTGATCAAGTCAGAGCAGGGGACGGCAGCTTCGATGTTTACCTTTTGGAGACCGGGAGGATTGTTGCTGAGAAAATGTCCAGCCTTGCACAGCTGCAAGCTGAGATTGCCAAGTTCCAGTTTACCAGGAGATAGGATGCTTCTTTAGTTTTCTGATCATGCTTTATTTCATCTGACAGGTTTGACATTGGGTTCCCTGACACTGTAACACGAAGGAAAGCTGTTTGTTTGTGTTGATATCAAGCAAAATAGTCAGATCTTCGCTGAACTATCAAATCATAATTGATTACTACCAGGTACACAAAGCTTCAACTTGGCCAACTGAAAGCCAGCACCAACGCGCCACACCGAGCCTGGTGAGCATGTGCTGTGTGACCATAAGAGAATGGCATCTGCCCTGAAAATGGAGGCGACAGCCAGTGTTTACAGCGTACTGCAGTTTTTACCCTTTAAGAATCAGGGTTCGCAAATTTTCCAGTAGGCCATATACCACCCTGTGTCGAAATAGCAGGCAAGAATCAGAAACAGGAATGAGGGGTTTTCACTAGCAGCAGTTGAGATACATATAGGAAACCCTAATTGGGTTCTACTCGCTGTAGAGTACCACACTGCAGGCTAGACAAACATCGACATTCTGACACACCCCCATAGTCAAAGTGGGGTACAATCAACACAACAAGCAGGCAGTGCAATAGTTCACAAGGATAAGCAAAGCTAGAGGCTATCACAGAGGGCAAGTGAGGAGGAGGAGAAACTATGGAGGGCGAGAAGATGAGAGGCGACGGCTGAAGCTGCAGACACACGGGCAACATGAGTGCGCAGCACTGACGCTACCAGGCTAAACCCGGGCTACACGGCGACAGGCGCAGCTGGCTCACTGTGCTCCCAGGAGTGCTCACACTGTGGCTACCGGGCGCAGAGCCCCGGACTACATGGCCACAGGGGGTCGTGGCTCTCTGGACTACCAGGAGTGCTCACACTGTGGCTACCGGGCGCAGAGCCCCGGACTACACGGCCACAGGGGGTCGTGGCTCTCTGGACTTCAGGCGTTGCGGACGACAAGTCGGCTACCTCCGGTCAACCTCCCCCAACTGTCCCACACCCCTTTCACACACCCCCTGCTGAACCACTAGCACCGCTCACACGCCACCCCCCTCGTACCACTCCGACGGCTCCAACACATCCACCCCCCTCAGCGGCAGCTGCAGCAGTGGGAGACGGAGGAGGAGGAGCAGGGGACGGCTCACACACACGGCACCCCCATACTCTCCACCCCCAAACCCTAACACAGGAGTGCGGTCAGAAGCTCGGGGGACGGCGTGCGGCACTGGGGCAGACGGTACGGGCCGCTCACAGGCCTGGCGCAGGCCGGACGAACCGCGCGCGGGCTGCCTGAGCCGCGCGCGGGCCTGGCGCAGCCCGTACGGGCCGCGCGCGGGCTGTACGGGCCTCGCGCGGGCTGTACGGGCCGCGCGCGGGCCTGGCGCAGGTCGCGCGGGCCGCTACGGGCGACGGGGGGCGACGCGTGTCAAAACTAAGTCAAGGGAATGATGAGATTAGGTCAAGGTTGGGGTACAAGACTAGAGTGTCGAGAAAGTTTCTGTACCCCCTAGTGCTAACCCCCATACAGCCTAGATAACCTAAACATGCATATATAATTTGACACACCCCCATAGGCGAAATGGGGGATAGCCAGAGCAAGCAACGGTCACAAGACCAGTCAAGAGAAGAAACAAAACACAGCTCAGGGTGGATCACAACGTCACCACGCAGTCTGAGCACAAGCAAAAGGCCACAAGGCCAGTTCACATGCAGATATATATATATATATATATATCACAGTACAAACAAAGCCTACAGCAAGTGAGGAAACGTGGGCACAAGGCCTAACAAAGTACAGAAACGCTGATGATCACCAGGCGGAAGTGCCTTGGTGAATATATCAGCAGTGTTGGCCCGAGTGGCCACGTAAGCAAGACGAAGGTGACCACGCTGGTGTAGCT
Organism: Closterium sp. Naga37s-1; assembly: GCA_947471745.1. Classification (NCBI taxonomy): domain Eukaryota; kingdom Viridiplantae; phylum Streptophyta; class Zygnematophyceae; order Desmidiales; family Closteriaceae; genus Closterium; species Closterium sp. Naga37s-1. The sequence goes on along the minus strand of CANJKZ010000143.1, from coordinate 4,323,317 downwards.
CTCGAGCAAGGAAGTAACGCAGAGCGATGTGCTTCGTTCTGTGCTCCAGTCTGTGCTCCTGACACAAGGCAATGGCGGCCTTGTTGTCGACGTACAGCACTGGAGGAGAACGAGGCCTCTCTCCCAAGTCGGTCAGCAGGTAGGTGAGCCAGCGTAACTCCTGTGCAGCCATGGCTGTGGCGTAGATCTCAGCCTCACAACTGGAGCTGAGAACTGAAGACGAGCGTGTAGAACGCCAAGAAACCGAACCAGAGCCAAGGCTGAAGGTGTAACCCTGTGACGACCGCTGCGTAGCCTGGTCGTCAACCCAAGAAGCGTCTGAGTGCCCAGTGAGGACAACGTCGCTCCGTCCTCCAAGCACGAGCCCCATGCCCGATGTACTGCACAAGTAGCGTAGTACCCTCTTAGCAGCATCCATGTGCACCTTTCGGTGCCGACCAGGAGCCACGTAGCGAGCCAGAAGGCCAAGAGGGTACGCAAGGTCAGGACGAGTGCAGGTCATCAGGTACATGAGGCAGCCCACTAGCTCTGGGTAAGGACCACTCGGCTCTACGGACTCGTCCGAAGGTGGAGCTGAGAGCAAGTGACCTGTAGCCAGAGGAGTGTGCTGTGCCGAGGACCAGGTGAAGCCGAAGCGCTAAAGGACCTGCTGCACCATGTGTGACTGAGTCAGTGTGATGGTGCGGCGTGCTCTGTCCCGGGTGATCCGCAAGCCAAGATAGCTTGTCAGCTCACCCAGGTCTGTGCACGTGTGTCTCTTCTGCAGCTCCGACTTCACCAGGGCGAGAGCCTCAGTGTCAGTAGTGGCAAAGACCAAGTCGCCGACGTACACGAGGATGTAGAACGGCGGCAGTGAAGTGTCGGTGCGGAGAATCAGCGACGGGTCAGCAATCGACGGAGAAAACCCAAGAGCCGCAAGTGTCGTCCTCAGTGTGTCGTGCCACTCACGCGGCGCCTGACGGAGACCGTAGACCGGCCGCCGGAGGCTCCACTGGGTACCAGGAGGGAACGACCCAGTGAAGCCAGGTGGGCGGCGCAGCCAGATCTCCTCGTGCAGGCTGCCCTGTAAGAAAGCTGTGCTGAAGTCAAGAGAGTGAAGCTCGTAGTCACGCTGGGCGGCAACGTGCAGCAGCACCCGAAGAGTGGTCATCTTCGGGGTGGGGGAGAAGGTCTGGAAGAAGTCAACTCCCTCTCGCTGACTGAAACCTCGAGCAACGTAACGAGCCTTGAAGACAGGCGGAGAACCTGGCGGCCGCTTCACCCTGAAAATCCACATGCCACTGACGATGTTCGCCCCAGGAGGGGGAACCTCGTCGACGTAGGTGCCTGTGGACTTCCAGGATGCCATCTCTGCATCCATGGCTGTCTGCCACTGAGAGGAGTACTCACCCGCGATCGCCTCAGCGTAAGAGCGCGGGGACGGGATGTCTGGTGCATCCGGGTCTCCCTCAGGGGCAAGCAGCATGGACACAAGATGAGGCGCAGCGGCTGCAAAATACTCAAGGTCCTCGTGCCTGTCCTCAAGGACGTCCATGCCAAGAGCACACTCACCCCCGACGGACGGAGGACAGACAGACTCAGACTCAGCAACAAACTAGCAGCGTAGTCTAGACGACAGGCAGCAGCAAAGTCAACAAGCTCAGCGACTAAGGCAGACGCAGCAGCAGACTCAAACGACGGGTCAGTGACAACAGTGGCTAGCAGACGCGTGACAGTAGTGCTCAGCACGAAACCGGTCAGACTCAGGGTCTGGAACAACAGGCAGAGAAGAGGGTACTGGAGCTGCTGGAGGCGCTGGAGCTGCTCGTGGCGACGGGCAGAACGCGCGCGGCTGCGGGCTGCGTGCGGCGACGGGCCTAAGCAGGCTGCGCGCGGGCGGCGTAAGGGGCGCGCGGGCTCTACGCGGGCTGCGCGGGCGACGCGGGCCGGCGTGCGGCTCTGCAGCAGTGGCGCGCGCTAAAAACAGTGACGCGCGCGCTAGAAACCGAGGCGCGCGCGGAAAAAAAGTGACGCGCGCTGCAGCTGAGGCGCGCGCGGGCAGTAGGCAAGGCAGGCAGGTGGTAACACAGTTAGGTGGGCCCGATTCTTAGGTCCTAGAGACCTCCTGCTCTAGATACCATGTCAAGACTAAGTCAAGGGAATGATGAGATTAGGTCAAGGTTGGGGTACAAGACTAGAGTGTCGAGAAAGTTTCTGTACCCCCTAGTGCTAACCCCCATACAGCCTAGATAACCTAAACATGCATATATAATTTGACAACGCGCGGGTCCCCGGGGGCGCTGCGACGGGCGACGGGGGGCGACGCGCGGATCGACGGGGCAGAAAACCGCCGCGCGCCCCGAGCGCGCGGCGGGATGAAAAATACGCCGTGCACCCGAGCGCGCGGCAAGCAGAACACGTCGCGCGCCCGGGGCGCGCGATAGGCAGGACAGCAGCGGAAGCATTAGGTGGCGGGCCCATCCACAGAATCGACCCAGGAGGGTCGACCTGCTCTGTTAGCATGTCGAAATAGCAGGCAAGAATCAGAAACAGGAATGAGGGGTTTTCACTAGCAGCAGTTGAGATACATATAGGAAACCCTAATTGGGTTGTACTCGCTATAGAGTACCACACTGCAGGCTAGACAAACATCGACATTCTGACACCCTGTTGTCCAGAGTTGCCCAAAACCACTCTAGAGCCCTGACTGGTGAAGAACTTCGCCTCCATATTACCTTAATGTTAGGGTGAGTCACGCTTGGTGTGTTTACGATTTGTTTATCAATATTCAGGCGTAATAGTCAAAATGATGTAGAGTGCACATCTTACCGGTACTCAGCCGCTTTCAACGAACTGTAAACACACGACACGTGGCCCACCATTGGCATAAAGAAATCCCTCAAGAGTGCACTATCACAAAAACACATACCATAGCACTCATGGCTGATGTTATGTCCAAATAAAGAAAAAAAAAAGGTGCTGCGTCAGCTAACGTCCGGATGCCTAGCGTCCTTGGCCCTACTCTTTGCTGCTGCCACTCGCTTCTTTTTGCGCAACAGCATCCATGCCGCCTGTCGGGCACTTCCAATCTGCTTCATGGTGCTACCATTGCTGCCCTTTTGCTTCAATGCCGCAACAGCTTGACCTTTCCCTTTTCTCGCGGCACCCATTTTCCTGCCGTCCGTATTCCCAACAGTGGCACCATGTTTACTCACATTCAAATGCCCGCTCGAGTGCATATCCTTGCCATCCGCAGCATCAATCCCAGGAGCAACCACAACAGCAGCAGCAGCAGCAGTTTCACCACCAACAGCAGCATCCACTGCAGCAGCAGCATTGGGAACTCCAGGCAGAGAATCCACCTTCTCATCCCCTTGCCCACCATCTCCTCTATCTTGGCTCCCCAACCGCTCGTTCGCTCCATCAACACTTCGATTAGGCAGGTCACCGTCAATACTGTCAAGATCGTCATCTTGATCTCCCAGTGCTAGCCGCTTCTTCCCCTTCTTCCGCTTCCTCATGTTCATCAGCTCTTTATACTCACGATTCATCTCATCCTGCTCATCCTCCTCCCGTGCTCTTCTTACTGCTCGCGCCCCAACAGACTTCATAGAAGCTACGTCGACCCGTGGCCCCTTGCCGGCTTGATCCTTGCCCTGCTGCTGCCGCTGCTGTCTCCCAGGCTTGGATGATTTCTCTCCGTTTTGAGGGTTCTCGGAACCTTCCTGCTGCTGCTTCAGGAACTGTTGTCGCTGCTTCTCCCGGTTCTTATCCCTGCACGACCAGTCAGGAAGGGAGGAAGATGTTTGAGGCGCCTAGGAAAGATACAAAAAGGAAGGGAGAAAGAAACTGCACATGTTACAAGGGTTGGCCCACTGCCATGCTGTTGGCTTTGACCTTTGCAGGCACATTGCTAGGGGCAAAGGGGAAAGAGGAGGGGATGGGAGGGGAGGAAGGGGTTTTGTGTAAATTTGGGTGGAAAATGTGACAATCTCTCTCTAATCATCCTGACTTACGTCACAAGCACTTTCCAGAATCGTTCATACTATGATACGATAGGATGCAAGCTGTCACCTGTCATGCCTGTCGGGTTGTTAGGAGCTGATTCGATCTCGGTAAGCAGACTGAGAACGTTCTTACCTAGAAGAACCACTAGTTTTAAATGGCTTCAACTGTATGGATCCAACTATATATACCTATTATGGATTTGACTATGCCTGTCATGCCTGACATGGCTCGTACATACCTGTCGTGCCTGTCATGCCTATCGTGCACTGGACTGGAGCAACCCTTTAGAACTGCACGGACTCACTTGTATTTGAGCGTGGCCACATCCACGGTCTTGCTGGGCTCAAAGCCGTCTAAAAGGCACGGATGATGGCGGGTTGCTCCTTGTCATCATGCCATTCATGGATTTGAACGATACCTTTACACATAACAATCTCGTTCTGATTGAGTAAATGAAACAGACTCACTTGTATTTGAGTGTGGCCACATCCACAGTCTTGTCGGGCTCAAACCCGTCAAAGAGGCGCGGATGGTCGCTGGCGGGGTGCCTCCTCTCGAGCCAGTCTTGCCAGTCATGCATTTGCGTGACTTGCTTACACGTAACAAACAAACTCACTTGTATTTAGGTGACTTTTGAGTCGACTCAAAAGTCACCTCGAAACAAACTCACTTGTATTTGAGTGTGGCCACATCGACGGTCTTGTCGGGCTCAAATCCGTCAAAGAGGCGCGGATGGTGGCGGGTTTCCGGCATGCGGGGGATCTTGAGCACACCATACGACATGGCCACTGCTCCCATCTCCAGCTCTTGAAACCTGAAGACAACGAGGGAGTGGGTGGGGGAGATGGGAGGGAGGTGGAAGGCGGGAGGTATTGGGGGTGGTGGGGGCAGGGGGAGGAGGAAAGTGCGTGGGGTTTGGAAGGTAGAGGAGTGGTGCACGTTGCTTGAAGCATTCTTCAAACGGTATGAGATTGCAACCAGTATGAATGGAAGTGGAAGAACGAAGCACGAGAAAGCAAGCAAGATAGAGATTGATAGAGGGAGAGGCGCCAAGAACGTGAGGGAGAAGAGAGAGAGGAAGGAAGGGAGGGGAGGGGACATGGGGGCAAAAAGGCGCACTTGAAGATGTAGTTGCAGTGATACTCCTGATAGCGAGTTTTAAGACTTAGTGGTGCATCTTACCTGAAGATGTAGTTGCAGTGGTGCTCCTTGTAACCCCTTACAAACGACACAAACGCCCGCACACCCTTCTCCACCACTGCACGATCCTTCCGCGAAGCTTCCCTCAGCTGCCACGCATGCACGCACAAGCTCAAACGCATGAGCATTATAGCGTGGGAGAACCACTAATGTTGAGATAGTTATTATGCATACCCACTAGCACATTCTTGATCACCTTAGGAACAATTGTCGACCGAATGAAGAAAAGGAAGAACGGGTAACAATTGACCGAATCCATACTGTCCCACAGAGAAAAACTCAACAGACCATCAAAGGTGTTTCTTCTTCTTCTTTTTTCTCTCTCTCCTTTTGGTGGTTTGATAAGTATTCATAATCACCTGCGGAATGATGTCGACAGCATCGGGAAAAGGGGGTTCCATCACCACGGGCACTCCTTGCAGCCGCAGATACTCCGGGTATGAATCCTCCTGGCAGGACAAGGCACAGCGGGGAAGCGAAGGGAAATGGTTGAACCTTTAAACGCCTCCGAAGGAGTAGACTTGCAGCCGCAGATACTCCGGGTACGAATCCTCCTGGCAGGGCACGAAGGGACGAGAAATGACTTATAATAATTATTTGCTAATCCCCCCATCCTCCCCCCTTCCACCCCATCCCCCCCCTCTATCGCATCCCTCTCTGTTCCTCATTTTTACCACCCCTCACTACCCCCTCACCTCTCCCCACCCTTCCCCCTCTCTCCCCCCACCACACCTTAGGCAGCAGCCACACGAGAGAGGAAAGAACCTGGTCTGCACATGCGTGCGGTACGGCCCGGGTGATGCACAAGGGCAGGGGGGTCCTGGGGGGGGGTCGAACTGCAGGATGCTCCTTACCTACCCTTTCTCCCTTCCCCCTTTCCCCTTTCCCCTTTCACCCCCTCCCCGCTCTCCGTTCCCTCTTCTCCTCCCCACTTCCAACTGCCCTGTCCCCACTCCCCACCTTAGGCAGCAGCCACACAAGCGCGGACCCCTCCCTGCCCATGCGGGCAGTGCGCCCTGCGCGGTGCACGAACGCGCGCGGGTCCTGGGGGGGGTCGAACTGCAGGATGCAGTGCACCCCGGGAATGTCTGTCCTGTCCCGCCCCCACCCTTTACCTTGGGCAGCAGCCACACGAGTGCAGACCCCTCCCTCCCCATGCGAGCCGTGCGCCCTGCGCGGTGCACAAACGCGCGGGGGTCCTGAGGAGGGTCGAACTGCAGGATGCAGTGCACCCCGGGGATGTCGAGGCCCCTGGCCGCCACGTCCGTGCAGATGAGGACACCACGCTCCGCCTTGCGGAACGCCGCCACTGCTGCATCGCGCTTCGACTGGAAGCAGGGGAGGGGTGGGAGGAGGCGGGAATGGGAGGCGTGAAGTGCAGGATGCAGTGCACCCCGGGAATGTCGAGGCCTCTGGCCGCCACGTCCGTGCAGATCAGCACCCCTCGTTCTGCTTTGCGAAAGGCTGCAACAGCCGCATCGCGCTTGGACTGGTGAGGAAGGAAGTGGGGGAGGGGGAACGGGACGGGGAGAGGGAGGGGGAGATGGGGAGAGGGGAGTGCGGGGGCGGACGGGAGGGGGTGAAACTGGTGAAGGCGTGGCAAGGGCACGTTTAAACGCCTTGAGATGGAGGGAGGTGAAGGGGAGAGGCAGGCGTGTGATGTGAAGTGCAGGATGCAGCGTATGCTTTTTGAGAATTCTCAAAACACATACGCTGCACCCCGGGGATGTCGAGGCCCCTGGCCTGGCCGCCACGTCCGTGCAGATCAGCACTCCCCGCTCCGCCTTGCGGAAGGCCGCCACTGCTGCATCGCGCTTTGACTGGAGGCAGGGGAGGGGTGGAAGGAGGCGGGAATGGGAGGCGTGAGCTGCAGGATGCAGTGCACCCCGGGAATGTCTAGGCCCCTTGCCTCCACGTCCGTGCAGATCAGCACTCCCCGCTCCGCCTTGCGGAAGGCCGCCACTGCTGCATCGCGCTTTGACTGGTGGGGAGAGAGGCGGAGGAGGGGGGACAGAGAGAGGGGGAAAGGGGAGTGGGGGGCGGCCAGGATGGGAAGAGTGAATGAGAGCAGGCATGGGAGTGGTGAGGGAGGGAGAGTGGACAATAATGAGGGAGGATGGGGAAGAGGATGGGCGGGCAAGGGAAGGAGGGGGGAAAGAGGCTGCTTACAGGGAGATTTGCGCGTGCAGCACACCAGACACATTTAACTACTAAGTTCCTAAGCTCCTATTAAAAGGGAGACATTTGAGAACATCGCAAGGAGGGATTAGGCTGCCTCAGATGCCCCCTGAGCCCCAGATGCCACCTGCCCCTCAGATGCCACCTGCCCCTCAGATGCCACCTGCCCCTCAGATGCCACCTGCCCGTCACTCGGCACGTGCCTGCTTGAGCTTGCCATGCAGGGGGAAGAAGGATATGCCCTCGAGGGGCGAGAGCAGAGGTAGCACGGAGCCCCAGTAGTCCACACACGCACACGTCATCACGAAGCTGCACCCACAGGAAGGAAGGGTGGGTGGGTGGTTGGTTGAGACCAGAAGGGTGCGTATGGGAGGGTGAGAGGGGCGAGAGCAGAGGTAGCACGGAGCCCCAGTAGTCCACCACGCACACGTCATCACGAAGCTGGGCGGGAAGAGACGGATGGGAGGGAACACGGGGGGAGAAACGGGGGTGGCGGGAACAGGGGAAGAGTTGGGGGAAAAGCAGGGGAGGGGGGGTTGTGGGGTTGGTGGGAAGCGGAGGGAAGGGATATGAGAGACTCAGATTTGAATCGGTTTGAAAGCAGCGTGGTCTGGTGCGTGGGAGGCAAGCATATGAAGCAGGAGGGGAAGGAGTGGGTGAGCGAGGAACAAGCACACATGAGGATGGAAGGACGGGTGGGAGGGAGGGGTGAGCGCAGAGGAGAAGAGTGAAACGAGAGAGCGAGGTGCACGCAGAGAGAGAGTGACAACGGAGAGTGGAGCGGCAATGCCATGGGGAGAGAGAGAGGGAAGGGGTAGGCCGGTAGGTGGGTGGGTGGGCGGGGAAGCGGGCGGGAAGGCAGGCAGGCTCTCACAGCATGACTTTGCGGTCGGGGTGTTGGCTGAGCCAGTGCACCAGCTGACTCGCCTTGCTGCGCGCTCCGTCACACACTATGGCCTGGGGGGAGGGGCGAGGGGGCACGTGGCCGAGGGGTGCGGTATGTATGGGGGAAAGGGGGAGGGGGAGGCGGAGGGGGAGGGGAGGGGGAAGGGGGGAAAGAGAGGAAGGGAGAACGGGTTGGGAACAATCGAGCGCGAGACAGAAGGCTTGGTTGAGAGGGGAAAGGACAGTTGGGAGAGGAGAGTTGGGAGAGGAGAGTTGGGAGAGGAGAGTGCAACAGGAGGGGAGGGGCCAACGGAATTAAAAGAGAGTCAAAACGGAATCAACGGGCTGAATAACTATGGAACGACATTAAAGACTGTATCCACAGAGCGTTCCATTGTTCCTTGAACCATGCCCATGCCCATGCCCATGCCCATGCCCATGGAACAAGATGAAGGACCATGACCATGTATCCATGCCTATGCTCCCCTGCCACACATTCTCTCACCCACCCACCATCAACTTATCACTCTCCCCAGTCCTCCAATTCCCATGCCCTCATCCCCCCATATTCTCATGCTCCCGCAACCGCCCTGCTCCCATGCTCCTCGTACCCCTCCCCTCCCATCCACCTCCCACCTCCCCCTCCCCTCCTCTCCCGCCCCCCGTACCTGCACTTGAAGCCCCACGGGGATCTTTACTGCTCCCGCCTTCTCCATCGCAGCCCCATACCTGCTATTCCCGCCTTCCACCGCCCCTCCCCCTGCTCCTTCCCCCATCCCCTGCGCGCTCCCCCCCCCTGACGCAGCAGCGTCCGCAGCACCAGCGCCAGCAATTCCGCCCGCCGCTCCCCCCGCGCCCGCGCGCGCGAGCGAGCGCACTTCGACGCGGACGGGGTTGCGCATGCCCGCGAGCGCGAGCTCCTGCAGCGCGGATGTCTGCGTGGCGGAGAAGAGCCCCGTGCGGCGCTGACGTGGCAGGCGGTGCAGGATGGACTCGAGGCACGCCGCGAAGCCCAGGTCCAGCAGGCGGTCCGCCTCGTCCAGTATCAGCACCTGCGCGCGGGGGGCCGGAGTGCGGAAGGGGACACGCGCAGGGAGGGGGTTGTGGAGAGAGGAGGGGGGGGCGGGGGGGTGGGGCGGACGGGGGAGGTGCGGAGGTGAGAAGCCCAGATCCAGCAGGCGGTCCGCCTCGTCCAGTATCAGCACCTGCGCGCGCACGCACGGAGGGGTGGGGGGGGAGGGGACGCGCGGAGGGGGAAAGGGGGGTGCGGAAGGTGGAGGTGCGGAGGTGAGAAGCCCAGATCCAGCAGGCGGTCCGCCTCGTCCAGTATCAGCAAAAGTACAGCCGTTGTCACAACAAAATCTCCAAGTTACCGAGAGTTACCGCGCTCACCTCTAATGCTCTTAAATCGAGGCCGCAGTTCGGCCGCGACAGCACATCGTCGATCCTGCCCGGCGTGCCTATAATCACATTCGCGCCGTCCTCGGAGATGCGCGCCACGTCCACGCCGACCGCGTGTCCCCCCGTTAGAAGCATGCAGCGGAGATTGGGCAGCGCGGCGGAGAGAAAAGGCTCCGCCACCGCGTGTATCTGCGCCGCCAGCTCGCGCGTGGGGGAGATGATCAACGCGCCCAGCTGCTCAGGGGAAACGCCCGGGAACGGGGGAAAGAGGATGAGGGTTTTGGGGACAATGGGGGTGAGGGGAGTGGGGAAAAACGGGAAAGCACAAAGGGCAGATTGGGGGACATAGGAAATCAGCGCCACGGCGGAATGGGGTCGAGGGAGAGGAGGGGTTGGGGAAGGGGGGCGGGTTGAGGGGGGGAGGAGGAGAGGGAGGGGGGCTTGTGGGGGAAGGGGATGGGGGATGGGTACGGGAAGAAGCGGAAGAGAGAAATAAGACTGGACCAGACGAGGGCGGAGAGAGGGCGGAAAGCGCGCGGAAACAGCGCGCCCGAAACTCTGCGACATGGAACCCACCTGGAATTTCTTTAACGACGTCGCTACTCGTCGAAGAATCTCCGCCACGGGCAGCACAAACGCTAGAGTTTTTCCGCTGCCCGTGACGGCCTCCGCCGCCACGTCCTTATTCCCGCACAGCAGCGGCACACACGCCGCCTGTACTGGCGTCGCGAACTCGAACCCGAACCGCCCCAGCACTGAGAGGGTATCCGCGCAGAGCGGCGGACGCAGATCTGAAAAGCGTACCGTGCTCACCGCCAGCGGCGGTGCCGGCGGGGCTTGCGCGAGTTGCGCGGGTTGCGCAGGCTCAGGCGGCGCATCTGGCTGAGATTTAGGGTGGGGGGCTTTGCGCTTCCCCTTGGATGATTTAGGCGGCATTGTGGTTATGCTGAACAATCCCTCCTAAGGTTCCTCCAAGGTAAAAAGATACTAGACGAAAGCCCACTCGGCAATCCCGTTGACTAAAACTATTTCGCTATACGAAGAACACGCGTCTAGAGACCTGCACTGAAGTGAGAGGAAAACGGGCCTCAGAAATAGATGGAAGGTGCTGAAAGCCCTCAAGATTCCTGGGTCTCGGGTTTTGAGCGGGGTTTTGAAGGGTTGCATATTTGTGGTGTAGCTTTTGCACTGTATACCCTGCTTACAGAGGCTATATTATCTAAACTATCATGAGGCGCCCTTGATATTTTCGCGGAAAATGGTGGGTGCTCACAGTTCGGCTACGCCAATGTCGGGTTCCGCTCACGTGCTACAGAAACCCCCTTTAACAGAATACCCCCTTTAACACGGTATATCTTACAGAAACGCACTATAACGTCATCAACCACTCTGCAAAGAATTGGTGGCGCATCTTCGCACACACATATCGTCACACTTCATTTGAAGTCCCCTTTCAGTCTGGTCCAGCAGGATACTGTACTTGTGGAGGAGGGAGGGAAATATTGCTCGCGCGTGCCAATTCACAAATCACTTGCTCCCAAATTGGTCCATCCAGACCAGATTGCATCTAGACTCTACTTTCTTGTCAGGGGGAATCTTGCCTCGGCACCGCATCGCGGCATTTCCTCTCTGGTTCTACATTCCCCCTCGTCTTGTCTCATACTTCCCTCACCAATGGCGCGCGCGGTAAATTTTCAGTCCTGCCTTTTTTCCGCCTCCGCGCACCTCCTTCTCCCCTCTCAACACTCTGCGGCTTTTCTCCGCCAGTCCACCGCGTCTCTCGCTCCCACTTTCTCCGCCACGTCCGCCGTGACTCCCGCCCTAGCCGCTGTTTCCGGCGGCGGATCGCCTCTTGTTTTTATCGAGGGCGAACGCTCGATGCCGCGCAAACGCGCTGCGCGGAAGACCCGTGGTCGCCGCGCGATCTGCCGAGCGGAGAACGCGGAGAAGGGTAGCGCGTCGACGGCGAGGGGCGATGGTGACGCAAGCGGTAAGATGTCAGTATGATTGTTCGTCACGTCGTTAATCTATGTCTTGAGATCGTCTGAGCAAACAGCTCGGTGTTCTCGTTACTGAGTTCACGCACAGTGTACCGTCGTTCCGACGTAAACTTATCCTATACTCTGCTTAACGCCTCCTTCCCACATACGTTTCTAGCTTCCCACTCCACCGTATGCTCTTGCCTGCTCATTCCCCTCCTTTTCCCCTTCTTCCCATCCCCCCCCCCCCCCCTGCCTCCCCTTTCCTCCCCCTTCTCCCCCGTCTCCCACTCCCCCCCCCCCGCCCTTCCATTTACATTTTCCCACCTTTCCCCGCCCTCCCCCAATCCTTCCCCAACCTTCTCCGCCGCTCCCTGCATGCCCCGCCCAGGCGCGTCCCTCTCCGTGCTCGTCGTGGGCGGCGGCGGTCGCGAGCACGCGCTCTGCTACGCGCTGCGCCGCTCGCCCTCCACCGCGCACGTCTTTTGCGCGCCGGGAAACGCGGGCATCGACCTCTCCGGCGACGCCACGTGTCTGCCGTCCCTGGATATCCGCAGCAGCAAGAGCGTGATCGAATTCTGCCGCGAAAACCGCGTCGGGCTCGTCGTTGTCGGGCCCGAAGCGCCCCTAGTCTCGGGATTAGTCGACGATTTAGTACAGAACGGGATTCCCGCGTTCGGTCCGACGCAGGGCGCGGCGCAGCTGGAGGGCTCGAAGGGGTTTATGAAGATGATCTGCGATAAGTACGGCATTCCGACTGCTAAGGTGAGCAGTGGATGGTGGCGTACGGGTGAGATTGCGAGAAAGTGGGAGAGTGGGTAGAGAATGCGTGGGAGGGAGAGATAGAAGCGGGGGAGAGTGAGTTGAGTGGGTGCGAGTGAGAGGGGGGGTGCTTGGAGTTTGATGGGTTGCGGAGGGGTTTAGGGTTCGGTCTGGCTGGGTATGGGGGGTTCTGTTCCAAATTCGGTAAGTGTCCCTCTGGCTTCCCCTCTCTCTGTTCCCCTCCCTCCGTGATCCCCCCCCAATCTCCCCTCCCTTTCTCATTCTTGCTCGCTCCTCCCCAGCCCACCCCCTCTTCCCCCCCACCCCCCACACCCTTCCACACACACCCTTCCACACACACCCTTCCACACACACCCTTCCTGCCGCCTTTGCCTCTCAATCGCTGTTTCCTCTCTCTTTCTGCTCGCATGCCCTGTGCCCCTCCCTTTCCCCTTGCCCCTCCCCTTGCCCCTTCCCTCGCCCAGGGCTCCAACTCTCGCCCCTGCAAACTTCCCTTCCTGACCCAAACCCCCTTCCCGCTCCCCCTCCCCCCTCCCCCTCCCCCTCCCCCCTCCCCCTCCTTCCCGCCTTGTCCCCCTCTCTATCCCAGCACGCGTCCTTCACAGACCCAACCAAAGCCAAAGCATACATCCGCGAGCAGGGCACGCCAATCGTGGTCAAAGTGGACGGGCTCGCAGCGGGCAAGGGCGTGGTGGTCGCAACAACCCTCGAAGAAGCCGAATCCGCCGTCGATCGCATGCTCATCGACCGGGAGTTCGGGTCCGCAGGCGGGCAGGTGCTAGTGGAAGAGTTTCTGACCGGAGAAGAGGCGTCGTTTTTCGCGGTGGTGGATGGGACGTCGGCCGTCCCGCTGGCCTCCGCGCAGGATCATAAGCCGGTGGGAGAGAGCGACACGGGCCCGAACACGGGCGGCATGGGCGCGTATTCCCCCGCGCCGGTGGTGACTGCGGAGGTGGAGCGGTTTGTGATGGAGCGGATTATTGCGCCGACCGTGAAGGGCATGCGTGCGGAGGGGCTGCCGTTCACGGGCGTGCTGTATGCCGGGCTCATGGTGGATGCGAGTGCGGGCACGGCGAAGCTGCTGGAGTATAATGTCCGGTTTGGAGACCCCGAGTGCCAGGTGCGGACGGGGGTGGGGGGGTGTGGTGGGAGGGGTAGGGTAGGAGGGGGAATGGGGAGGGGAGGTGGGTTGGGGGATGGGGGTTGGGGGTGGGGGATGCGGGATGGGGGATGGGGATGGGGATGCGGGATGGGAGGGGGTGTGGTGATGGGGAAGTGGAAGTGGGTGGGAGAGGGGATGGGATGAGTTGGGCTGGACGCCAGTTTCTTTCCCACATCATGGCATTACATGCATACCACACATGCTGGATCATAACATGACATTTACACCATGGCATGTCACACATACTGTACCATACCATGCAATCCCATTCACACGCACACATCATTATCTCACTTGCCCTTGAAATCCTACTCTGGCCCTCTTCTGCAGTATCCTTCCCACCCTCTCATCCAACCTTCCTCCTATCCTCCCCTCCCACGCTCGCTCCTTTCCCCTTTCTCCTTTTTTCCGTACATTCCCCATCCCTCCTCCAAATCCCGACCTCTCTTTTCCCACCCTCTCTTTTCCCACCCTCTCTTTTCCTACTCTCTTTTCTGCACTCCCCGAATTCCCCTCTCCCTCGCTCCCCTGTCCCCCTCTTTCCCCCCTGCCACCCACACCCCCCCACCAGGTGCTGATGAAGCGTCTGCAATCGGACCTCTCCCAGCTGCTCCTCTCCGCCTGCCACGGCACCCTCTCCTCCCTCCCGCCACTGCAATGGACAACTGACCCCGCCCTCGTCGTTGTGCTCGCCGCCAAGGGCTACCCCGGAGCATACGAGTCTGGAACGCCCATCCATGGCCTTGCTGCTGCTGCTGCCACTGACCCGAGAGTTACTGTTTTCCACGCGGGTACGAAGCTTGTGCCGGGAGAGGGAGCAGCAGGAGCAGCCGCAGCAGGTGGGGCGGCGGAAGGGAGGACTCCTGGAGCGTTGGGTGAGACGGAGAGGGGAGTGAGTGAGGGGAGGGAGGGGCAGGTGGTGGCGGCGGGGGGGAGGGTGCTGGGTGTGACTGCTCTGGGAGGGAGCGTGGGGGAGGCGCAGGCTGTGGCATATAGAGCCGTGGATAAGGTCGAGTGGAAGGAGGGGTTTTGCCGGCGGGATATCGGGTGGAGGGCTGTGGAGAGGGAGAGCCAGCACAAGCAGGCGAAGTGAAAGGGGCAGGGTGATTGCTGAGTGTGGTTCATGTTATGGGCTTGGGTTTTTGTTACCGTGTCACAGATACTGGTACCAGTACATCATGAGGTTTTGCCAGTGTGGCAAGCAAGCCCGTATGGAGTGGAGCAATGAGTAAAAACTTATGGTTCTGGCATTGGTATGTTCAGCTCTTATATTGACCTCTGATCGCCAGCATACGTTGAGCATTCAGCCTAGGCTTCAAATAACTCAAATGTCGTGTATTAAGCTAAGGAATTAACCTTAGCATATCATGCATTTGTCTATACTTCACCTTTTTTAGGTTTTTGTTACAGCAGTTGGTTTGTGAGTTCGGTTTGGTTCCAGTGCAGCCTCGCTTCCACGGCTAGCCTTCCCGCGTTATGAGCTCGCTTCTGAAACTGTTCTCAACCACACAGAATCATGCGGCGGGCAGCACTCGATTCCACGCTTGGTTGGCTTTCTCAGACCGGGCTGCTCGAGACGAAAAGCTGTCCTTGATTGTTGATCCTCCTCCAGTAAAAAAGCGGAACGGGATTCATCCAACCCTCCAATTCGCCGAGCACCGCCTTTTTGACTGCACTTTTTGCAAAAAGCGTCAAACTCTATTCGTGGGCGGATCAAAGATGGCCGACGTGGCGAGCGTATGTTGGTGAAACTGAAATATCTTCCATGTTTACGTGCTTTGTTTCTGCCACCAATCTCTCCTCCGAAGCGTGGACAACGCTATGATTACTTCGGCAGAGTGTTTTGTCGTTGGCGAATCAAACACTTGAATACACAGAATATAAATCACAGCCCTCTTCTTTTCAGTAACATACGCAGTGGTAGGGAAACTGTTGGCAGAGTCATTTGCAGTAGTCCCACCATCGCAAGCGATTCTAGTGCTGCATTCTAGCAATTGTGTAAATTGCATGATAGAAATCAGGAAACCATAACTCAAAATCGATATTTTATATTCTTTATTTTGATAGGTATATGAAAAATAAAATGCACAATTTTTCCAATGCCTATGTTTTTCCACCATCACAAAATAAATTAGTGGGGGTATGTAGGGGAAGTGGACCGAGAGGGAGGAAGGTTGAAGGAATTGGTTTGTATGTTGTACTGTTTTTCAGACACAATATATTAAATGTAATTTTCTTATTCACTCGGAATTTCCTTATTCACATGTCATATTTTTACATGTCGGTTATTTAGATACAACGCAACATTGATTATTTTTTATTAGTGACATTTCGGTAAGGAGCTTATATAATTTGGCAGAATCTTTAACCGTATTCGCGGCGTTGAATTTTGTTTTCTGATATTCCAATAATATAAATGATTTATTGTGTCTAATTGATTATGTATTGAGTTGGAAAGTACAGAAAGTGGTGTCTTGGTTCTAGAACATGCTTAATGTTCCACAATATCCAATATCCAACCAGGGTCGCTATAGTTTTGCAAAATTCTATCCAAATAGCTTGATTTTGGGGTTGAACAATTCACATTGTAAATCTTCGCAACACGATATCTCACAAAACGTTTCTCAACACCAACATTATATCTCCGTAGCGCAAACTACGTGTATTTACGCGAATGCCAATCTCCACCGCACCCTCCCTATCCCTTCCAATTTCATTCCTACCAGTCATCGACCAGGCCTCCCAGGCAAAGTTGATAGTTTTACCAAAGTGCCAATCATATTAGCCCTAGCAAAACCGGGCTAGTTAGACACTCGAGTATTAAGTCTGCAATTGCTTCATGCCACCACGATTGTTGCGACCTTGAAGCTCAAGGCCCAAATTGCACAAGATTACTAATCTTGCGTAAGTTTGAGTGCTGAGGTGTGGGTAGAGAGAGAGGGTCTGTGGATGGGATGCGTGCGGGCAACCGAAATGCTTTCTGCTGGATGCATACGTTTGGGCAGCCCCACTGTGGCTCTAACTTTTTGTCTTGGTGACCTTTTCGTGAAACCGGTTCGGGACGTCGTCTGTGGATCACAAACAGCGCGATCAATTCCACCCCCACAATACCTTGCGGAGGTGCTTTTCTCTGCACTTTTTGCACGCGAATCGTGAGCTACGATGTTCAGCAAGGCAAAAGCAATCCAGCGTGGCAAAAAAACGTCATCGTGAAAAATATATTTCGTTTTATCTTGGCAGACACTCGGCCACGTCGATATCTTCAACCGAAATCGCGGTCACTGCCATGCACTTTTTGATGCGCTTTTTCGCGGGCATATCAGAACGGAACCCCGCATTCGTCGAAGCGGAGCGCACTGCTGCTTTGGTCACTCAGCGGATCAAATGCTGTTTCCACCACACCCTCCCTATCCTCCCCCCGTGTCTTTCCTCTCCCAACTCAATCCTTTTCTCTTCCCTCCACACCAACCCTTTTCTCTTCCATCCACACCAATCCTTTTCTCAATGCTTGGCGGTCGCTGAAAGCAGACATCAGTTCTGCCAAGCAGGATTAGGTACCCTTTGTGTGGATGTCCCTCCCACCCACCTAACCCCTTCCACAATGCTGCTCTTCGACCAATCCCTAGATCGTTTCAAGTCCCTCGATTTTTCCTACAAACCACAACCACTTTCTCGCCGCACGAAGGCGAATCTTGACATATTTTTTTACCAACGCATGGACAGGATTGAGTACGGTCCCGTTTCGAGCCATTGGCGGCATTCCTTTTGTGGCATACCTGACGGCTAGCTCTGAAATAGGCTGCAATTTTATTATCAGTCTTCTCACCGATGTGTTTCCCAACAGTTTTACTAGAGCGTTTCTTACGAAATACGTAACATGTCGATTTGCCTTCTCTTGCTCCTAGTGTTGCCATTTGCGGCCGAATTGGAAGTCTGCTAAGATCCGTTGGAATCTCGGAATTATTATAGATGCGAACTCAGCGCGTCTTAATGTCCGCGGAGCGAAACAGTTCAGACCGGCCCGCGTGCCTGCAGTATCCGAGTCGGCGAAACTAAGTAGCTCAAAACTCCGACTAAATACCTGTTCTTGGACGTAAAACATCTGTAGAAGCTTCGTATCGAGTACGTGCTTTTCCAAATTACAAGGACTCCCTCGTCCTGGGAATGACGACGAACAGCACACCCGATACTACTCGGAGTAGCAGCAGCAGCAGCAGGCTTCGCAATCACGCTATTACAAGTTGTAGTCCAGACCAAGACCGTGACGAGCGCCGCCGGCAGCGCCGGAACGCCGAGTCGGCGGTGTCCGAGTCGCCGCGCGGAGGCCGCCCGTCAACACTGAACGTGTTGGGTCTCTCCGCTTCCGAAGGACCCCACAAGGGAGTGGCTGACGATTCGGAATTGGAACTGCCAGCGCGGCCGCAGACGACGCCTCGGAAGCGGAGAGAGGGCCTCCCTCCGGGCGAGGCCCGTTCGGAGAAGCTTGTAGTCCACCCTGAGCCGGAGCGCGCACGGCCGCGACGGCATTTCCGGGTCCGTTATGGTGCAGTTATCGCGGTGGATGATGATGTCGCGGAAGGGGGTGAAGGAGGTGGTGAGTCCGACTCGCGTTTCGTTAGTCGGAGAGAGGAGGGTGGGGCGGGTGAGAAGGAGGATGAGAGGGAAGAGGAGGAGGAGGAAATGGAGGCGGAGGAGAGCAAGGAGGGAGAGGAGGGTCGAATTGTTCAAGAAGTTGTTGAGCGACATCATCACCAACATCATCATCATCATCATCAGCAGCAGCAGCAGCAGGGAGCTGTCGTGAGGCAGCTGCGCGTTACTACTGACGGCACCACAAGGACCGTAAGGGCTACCATCATCCAAGCTGGCGCTACTAGTACTCCTCCTCCCATTGGTGCTAGCAGTAACGCTGTCGTTGCTGGTGCTTATGGTGACGACATGGCCAGCAACGGCTGCGAAGGCAATTGTGGCAGCTGTAACAGCGGCGGTGGAAACGACGGCGGCAACGGCGGCGGTAACGGTGACGGCCTGTTGGTGGGAGGTCAGGCGACAACGGGGAGCATATTCAAAGGGTCCTCCCGCGTTCTCACGGGTCCTGTGGCTCATCTCTTGACGAAAGACCCGAGTGGCCTCGTTCCCGACCTTGGCCGTGCTGCTAGGAGGGCTTGGAGTCCCCCTCAGGCTACTCCTCCTCCTCTTGATCCCCTCGTGCAGCATCATGACGGGACACCCTGTCAGGAAGGTTTCGCCCGTCAATCTCGGATCTTCGCTCCTCCTCGGTCCTCCACTCCGCCTCACTCTCTCACCCTGCCTCACTCCCTCACTCCGACTCACTCCCTCACTCTGCCTCACTCCCTTCCTTCCCTCCTTCAAGCTCACTCCCCCGTTGCTCCTCACTCACTCCCTCCGCCTCAGCAATCAGACGAAGCAACACCTGCCGCCACTGCTGTTGCTGCCCCTGGAAACGTCGTCCCCGCTCCTCCCCCTAGTCCGTGCCCCACTGCGTGTCATCGTGCTCTCCCCCATCCCCCTGCCCCGGTTCCCCTGGCGGAGGTTCCTCTCCCCGCTGCTGCTACCACTGTCATCGCCACTGTTGCGATCACCACCGCCACCAACACTGCTGGTACTACCGAAGCCGCCACCACCACTGCTGCTATCACGGGCGCTGCCACTATCGTTGCTACACGCAGTGCCTCGCAAGCTGCCATATCCCACGGCGAGGCAAGCGGCAGCGAGAGCAGTGACGGCAGTGAGGGCAGTGAGTGTAGAGGTGGCCGGCGGTGCAAGCGAAGCCGGGAGACAAGTGGCGGCGACGACTTGGCGGGGAGAATGTGCTCTCCGAGGTGTGATAAGGGGGCTGCTGCTGGGGCTGACGCTCGGCGTTGCGGACGGCATGGGCGGGAAGCGGGGGAGGAGCAGGGGTGGCAGGGGGGCAAGGAGGTGCAGGGGGGGGAAAAGGTGCAGCAGGGAATGGGGGGTTCAAGGAGGACGGCGGAGGAGCAAGAGGGGCACGAAGAGGAGGGCGAACGTGGGGTTAGCTTTCCAAGCTCGCGCGGAGGAGTTGGTGACGTTGTACGGTGCTCAGCCTCTGGTTCCGGGATGGCCGTTGCGGTTACCACATCGGAACACGCGGCAGCAGCACTGGCTGGAGAAGGAGACGCGGCAGTGGCAGCAGCAGCAGCAGCAGCAGCAGCAGCCGCAGCAGCCGCAGCAGCAGCCGGCGAGAGAAACACCGAAGTCGAGGAAGCTGGAGGGGTGCTTTTGGGTCCTGCTCCACCTCCCCCGGCGCCACCACCACCACCCACACGCAAGCCGAGGATCAAAGGCGCGCAGGGGGGACCGGACAACAGCAGGCACTCGTTCCGGGGCGTGCGGCAGCGGCAGTGGGGCAAATGGGTGGCTGAGATCAAAGAGCCTCGGCACCGCAAGCGCGTGTGGTTGGGATCGTTCGACACGGCGGAAGAGGCAGCCCGCGCGTATGACCATGCTGCCCGCGTGTTCCATGGATCTCGGGCCAAGTGTAACTTGGATGTGACGGGTGGTGGGGATGCTGGGGAGGGGGAGGCGAGGGGAGGGGCAGGAGGAACGGGGGGAGTGGACGGGGGTGGAGAAGAGGTGGGGAAGGGTGGGCGGGGGAGTGGACGAAGAGGAAGAGGGAGAGGGAGAGGGAGGGGGCGAGGGAGGGGCAGGGGGAGGGGGAGAGCAATAAGTGTTAGCGAGGAGAGTGGTAGTGGGAGTGGAAGTGCTAGTCCGGGCTCTAGTGAAAATGGCAGCGTGAGTTACAGCGGCAGCAGAATCTCTGCTGCTGCATCGTTTCCCCGGTGGAGGGAAGCTGGGGCTGGTGGTGATAAAGCCACTCTGGTCGACCGAATAGGTGCAATGGAAGAACAAAATGCAGCAGCGCAAGCAGATGCAGCGACTCCAGAGGGAGTAGCAGACCGAGGAGGTTTGGCAGTAGGTGTGGAGAGCACTGCACCACGTGCCGTCTGTTCAGCAGCCGCATCCGAATCCGTCCCACCATCATCATCATCAGCCCAACTGATCGCTCCCACGTTCGTCAGTATCATCAACTCCAATCCAACCCCCGCTCCAGTTGCTGCTGCCATTCCGCCTCTAGAAGTGGGTGCGGCTGGTTTGACTCAAGGCTTAGCTGCTGCTTTCGATCAAGGCGCGATGCCAAGGGAAGGAGTGGACTTGCCGGCACCACCACTGCTCGCAATAGCAGCCTCGGTACCAGCGGCCTCGGGAACAGCAGGCCCGGGAACAGCAGCCTCGGGAACAGCAGGTCTGGGAACAGCCGCCTCGGGAACAGCGGAGGAGGCAGCGATTGCAGCAGCGGTCGTGGGTGGTGGTACCACCACATCCAGCTCTGCCCTTGGGAACTATGAGCTGCCGCCCACAGGTCAACTCACACTGCCACCTGTAGATAGGACCGCATTGACACCCACATTGACACCCATGCTGACACCCATGCTGACACCCACACTGACACCCACATTGACACCCAGATTGACACCCACACTGATACCCACTCTAAGCCCAGCAAGCAGCGGCAGCATTCCCCAGTGGCACGCCCCCCGCGATGCCCAACACACACTCCCAAGATTCACCGCACCTATCACCGGGCCAACTGCCGTGCCTGGCCCTTACTCCCGACCCTGCTTCGCCCCGCCTGCCCCGCGGTTCCTTTCCATGCCCATGGGTGCGAGTGAGGGCAAGTCGTGGGACGATAGCTGCAGCGATGGTGGCAGGGAGTCAGGCGCTGGGGTGCTGGGAGGGGATGGATTGATGGCTGGTTGGAGCATGGGAGGTGCGAGCATGAACAGTTGGAGCAGTGCTTGTGGCGGGGTGGACTCCTGTGTTGAAAGGGCAGCAGCACAGGCGGCAGAGACGAGTGCAAACGGTGGTGGCGGTGGAGGTGGCAGCAGTGGTATGTCATGGAGTGGGGGTGGTGCCGCCTGTCCTCGTGTGAGATGTGAAGGCCAGTATGTGCGGCATGAAGGGCAGCACATGAGATGTGGAGCGCAGCACGCTCGGTGCGAGGGGCTGTTCCTACAGCATATGAGGCCTCGCCTCCTCACCATCCCTTCCTTCGCCCTGCGAGCCGTCAGGCCGTCTCCCCTCTCTCCTCACTTCCCTCGCGCGTTTCGCTCGCCATCCCCTTTCTCATCCATATCAGTAGTTGACTCTGCGTCATCCTTTGCTCCTTTACTTTCTGCTCCTAGACCTTCCCCGCGTCCCCTGGCTGTCTCTGAAACAACCCAAGCGAAGCCTCTGCACGTCTGTTCGTCAGCAGCTTCTGTGGCGTCAGCGGCACCAGCAGCAGCACCGGCAGCAGCAGTGACAGCAGAAGCAGCGGCAGCAGCAGGAGTGGGAGCAGGTGTTTCAGAGAAGCCAGAAGGCGCTACCCCAGAAGCTGCAGGAAAAGCAGTAGCGGCTGGAAAAGCACCTCTCTTCTTGGTCCCTTACCCAAGGCCTGTGGAGAACGGGAGTAGTGTAGGCAGCCGCCGCCTTGGCAGCGGCTCTGGTGGAAATTTTGCTGATTCTGCTGATCCCCACCTGCTCTCTCTCCCTCGAGACCTGTGGATTCCTGCGCGGAAGCAGAATCAGAAGCGACAACTCTTGCAGAATCACCAGGAGCAGCAGGACGAGAAGGAGCAGGAGCCAGAGCACGAGCAGGAGCAGACGAAGCAGCAAGAAGAGGAGCGGCAAGAGGGAAATCAGCGACGAGAAGAGCAACGACAGGCACAGCTGCAAGCAGTGGTAGGGGAAGACATGGAGCGGGTGATGCCGTGTTGGCAGCAGCAGATGCCAGAACCACGAGGAGAAGCAGCAGCACAAGTACAAAGAGAAGGACAAGCACAAGGACAAGAAGCAGAATCAGAAGCAGCAGTCCTGCTACCACCACCGCCACTGTTACCACCACCCCAACCTCAAGCACGCACAGCATCACCGGGCTTACTTTCAGTAAGAGCAGCAGCGGAGCAGCATATCAGAGGCCCCACCGCTGCAGCTTTCAAGACCCCTCAACTATCAACCCAGCACGCAAGTTATGCAACCTCAACATCGTCATCTCGCTCTCTCACTGCCCCCTGCACTTCCCAACCCTCACATCCTACCCCTCACTCGGTACACTCGAGACCACACCAAACCGTCCCCCCTATGCCTCCTCCCCATCCCAAACTCCTCTCTCTCACCTCCTCCGAGCCTCTCCTGTCATGCCACCTGTCGACGGCCCATTCGACGTTTCATCGGAGTGGCAGCAACCAACCTCGCTCCCCATTCCCCCTCTGCACGCGGTTACAGATGCCGGCAACCTTTTGGGGTGCTCCCCCTGCTGCTCCTGCTGCTGTCGCAGCTGCTGCTGTTTCTCCCCCTGTCACTGCCTCGCAATTCTTTCTACCCGACACCACTGCTCCTCCTCCTCCTGCCCCTGCCCTTGCTCCTGCTCCTCCTCTTCCTACGCTACCTCCTCCTGCCCCTCCTGCTCCCACTGCTACCACCAGCGCTGCCACGGATCTGATCCCCATCTTCCCGTTCCAGAGCATATCACTCGACGTGCACTGGCACGGGGAATCCTCGGCCATGGAAAGCCACTTCTTGCTAACAACCCCCATGGACACATACCCTGCACGGCTGCTGCTAGAGGAGCCAGAGCCCGAGGCAGAGTCGCAGCAGGTGTTTGTGCGAGAGGGTCCGGAGATCTCCTGGGAGGACGTGCTGGAAGGCGACTCATGGGATGACATTTGAGCGTGGGAGGCGGATGTGTTTTTGAGGCGCCTCACAAAGAGTCGCAGCAGGTGTTTGTGCGAGATGGGCCGGAGATCTCCTGGGAGGACGTGCTGGAAGGCGACTCATGGGATGACATATGAGCGTGGGAGGCGGATGTGTTTTTGAGGCGCCTCACAAAGAGTCGCAGCAGGTGTTTGTGCGAGATGGGCCGGAGATCTCCTGGGAGGACGTGCTGGAAGGTGACTCGTGGGACGATATCTGAGTGCGGAGGGCGAATTGGCTTTTGAGGACTTTTGAGGCGCCTCAAATGAGATCTCCTGGGAAGATGGTCTGGAAGGTGACTCATGGGATGACATTTTAGTGTGGGAGGTGAATGTGTCCAACGACATTTGACTGTTGTGCGAAGCTGAGAGGCCTGAAATCGTTTCCAGGTGTCACAATCAGAAAGGTAGCAACTTAAGGCTATGGCGTGGAACGACAACGCATGCACGCACGCATGTGCGAGCAGTCGAAAACGGGCCTAGCGTATCCCATGTGATTTAGGACTCAGCGCAGATACGGTAATGCCTGCTGCAAGGCAAGGCAACCGAGCAGCTCATGCCAGCGCCAAGTGCGAGCGAGCGAGCACGCACCAGCTTGAACTCTAGCGCTGCTCCAACCACCTGTATATTTCCAGAGTCCACCAGGCAGAGCACGGTGGTGCTGCATGAAGGACATGCAGCCCCTGCCATGAGCCCCGTGGTTCTAAGCATGGTGTATGCTTAGGAGTAGGTACCGGTACCAAAGAATTGATTTGCCAATTTGTACCTATGTTGCCCAAGTCTTGGTGCCAAGCACCAAGCAGGCTCGTTATATTTTCAGGCCATGGAACAAAAAGCAGAGCCGCAGTAGCTCTAGTACCATATCAGTGACGGTAGCACCCACCCATAGCAGAGACTACTGAGGAAGCAGACAGAAGAGAGGATATACGCACCACCACCAGTGTATCACAGACTGAACATTTGTTGTTAGTATGGTACTTCCACAAAGCTTTTGAGCTTTATTGGATCACACCACACACAACACAATCCTCTGTAGTAGGAAGTAAACTGAACAGGTTTTTCTTAGTCAGCACAGCAGCATGTGATTGCAGGTTTTTCCTCTGCACTGCATGAGCTTACTTCAAACTGTGAGAAACATTCCCGGAGCAACTAAGCAGGGAGGAAGCAAGCCAGTACCAAGCAGGACCTCTTATAGCCATTCGGAAATTATAAGCCCTAACAACACTGCACAAGTTTTGCGGATGCCTCGAAGGTCACCAACAGCCCTTCATTGCAAGAGATGACTGTTGAGTCGACTCAACAGAGTGCCCTGCCCTGCCCTGCCCTGCCCTGCCCTGCCCTGCCTTGCTCCCTTATAGAGTCAGTCGTTAAAAGTATGACGAGCTCTAAACTGTGACTGTGCAACGTGCGAACCAGTCACAGAAGCCTCTTGCAACATGGTACAGTACATGCTTGGTCGCACGTGCCACGTTCTACTGTGCTCCTCCTCCTCCTCCTGAGGAGGGCGGGCGTGCAAGAATGCTCTTCTTGCGGGTGAGCTTGTGAATGGTCTCCACTAGCAGCCTGATGGGGCATGGGGGGGGAGGGACGGGGTGGAGGGGCGAGGCAGGGAGAAGAGCGGGGGGAGGAGGGATTCGAGGATGAGTGGGAGGAGGGATGGAGGAGGAATGGGAGTAGTGGAAGGTGGGCATGTGAACGGCTGCCTGGTGGAACAGAGACAAGGGTGGGTGTGAAAGGGATGCGATGCAGACAAGTGCAGCTCTCTCATGCCATGCCATGCGGCCCATGCCATGCCGTCACATGCCATGCCATGCAGCCCACGCCATGCCATGCCATGCAGCCCACGCCATGCCATGCCATGCAGCCCACGCCATGCCATATCATGCCATGCCATCACATGCCATGCCATGCCCTGTCTCAGCATGCAAGCAAGGCACGCGTGTGTACCGTACCGGATGTTTATTGGCTTGGTGAGGTACCCATCCATGCCGCACTGCCTGCACTTGGCCTCGTCACTGCTCACCACCAAGGGGACACGGAGAGAGCGGGAGAGGAAGGGGCAGAGAGAGGAGAAGACGAAAGGACTTTTGAGTCGACTCAGAAGTCTGCTTGGTGAGGTACCCATTTGTGCCGCACTGCCTGCACTTGGCCTCGTCACTGCTCACCGCGAGGGGGAGTGGACGGAGACAGCGGGAGAGGAAGAGGCAGAGAGAGGGGGAGCGGAAAGGAAGTATCGGGTGGGGAGAGGAAAGCAGAGTGTGGAGAGATGAAAGCAGAGTGTGAAGAGATGAAAGCAGAGTGTGGAGAGATGAAAGCAGAGTGTGAAGAGATGAAAGCAGAGTGTGAAGAGATGAAAGCAGAGTGTGAAGACATGAAAGCAGAGTGTGAAGAGATGAAAGCAGAGTGTGAAGAGATGAAAGCAGAGTGTGAAGAGATGAAAGCAGAGTGTGAAGAGATGAAAGCAGAGTGTGAAGAGATGAAAGCAGAGTGTGAAGAGATGAAAGCAGAGTGTGAAGAGATGAAAGCAGAGTGTGAAGAGATGAAAGCAGAGTGTGAAGAGATGAAAGCAGAGTGTGAAGAGATGAAAGCAGAGTGTGAAGAGATGAAAGCAGAGTGTGAAGACATGAAAGCAGAGTGTGAAGAGATGAAAGCAGAGTGTGAAGAGATGAAAGCAGAGTGTGAAGAGATGAAAGCAGAGTGTGAAGAGATGAAAGCAGAGTGTGAAGAGATGAAAGCAGAGTGTGAAGAGATGAAAGCAGAGTGTGAAGAGATGAAAGCAGAGTGTGAAGAGATGAAAGCAGAGTGTGAAGAGACACATACTTTGAGAATTCTCAAAAGGCCACCACGGTAGGCGTTTGGTGGGTGGAGAGTGAGTGAGTGGGTGAGTGAGTGATGATGCAAGATTTAGGAGCGCAACAGCATTGAGGGATGAGAGACAACGGAGAGCAGAGGTGTGAGAGGCAGCGAGACTCCACCACCGTGCCCCCCGTGCGTTTTAAAGTTCGCTCAAAAAGCCTCTCACCTGCACGTGTCTCACCTGCACGTGTCTCACCTGCACGTGTCTCATCTCCATGTTTCTCACCTGGCTAGCGCGTGTGCAGTGAAAGCACAAATGATTGTGTGCCGCCCGTTTCTCGCCTCTGCCGCCCTGATCGTGCGGGTGGCAGTGTAGCCATCCATTACAGGCATCTGCACCGCACCAATGGCAGTGATGGCAATGATGGCAGTGATGGCAATGATGGCAGTGATGGCAATGATGGCAGTGATGGCAATGATGGCAGGAAGCGGAAGGGAGAGCGAGTCAAGGAAGAGAGGAGTGTCATTAGTACAGCTGAAGAAAAGAAAAGAAAACAAAAAGCTCTGAACTCAATCCTTGCAGGCATATTGCAGGGGTGTTGCGTCAAACATGCAGGGGTGTTGCGTCAAACATGCAGGGGTGGATTGCGGTACGGAGTTGAGGAGAGGGAAACCCGAGGGGAACGGACCCCCTCCTCTCCTCTCCCCTCGCCTTGTGAGTGCGAGTGGCGTACCCAGGTATTCTGAAAGAGGCATGTGCACAGCACAGGCAATCGTGGGAGGGAAGGAAGACGGAGAAGCGGGGTTGAGAGGAGGGAAGGCGTGCATACCTGACAGTCCATAAGCACCACATCAAACGCCTCTCCACCGCTACTGCTTCCTCTTGCCGCCCTGCCCACGCCCCTCTGACCCCCACGCGCTCCCCCTCCTCCCGCTGCTACATCCGCCCCCCCACCACCACTCCCACCACTACCATCCCACCCGCCTCTGCTTCTCGGCCGCCTACCCTCCCCATCCCCCTCCCCTCTCTCCCCCTCTCCTCCACCTCCTCTCCCCGCTCCACTCGCAGCGGCAGCAGCAGCAAGCCGGGCGTCTTCAGCAATCCAGCTGCTGGTAACCGCATCGACAGCCTGTTGACCATCAGCCACCACCATCACCTCTGCTCCCAGTTTCTTCAGCAGCGACTGAGCCAGCTTCTGCAGAATAGCCGTGTCTTCTACCAGTAACACGTGGTAACCGGCTAGAGGCTGCGACTTGTCGAGTTTCCCCGGAGTGCTGCTGCTGGTCGGGGTGCTGGTGCTTGTGCTGGTGGGGGTGGGGGTGGTGCTTTCTGCCCCTCCTGCTCCTCCTCCTGATGGAGTAGTTGCAGTGGGGGTGAACGAGCCTGCTGGAGAGGCCAAGGACGATGTTGGTGTTTGCACCAGCGCCGATCCTGCTGCTGCTGCTGCTGCTGCAGCTGCAGAGGATGCTGAGGATGCCGAATCCCCCTTTGTGCTACTCCTCCCCCCTCCCACAAGACCCAGTAGATCCTTCCCACTGCCCTTCCGACCCATACCAAACCTGCTCCTCCCAGCACCCTCGTTCCCACCATCCTCCCCTCCTTCCCTACTCTCCCTCCCGCTCCCCTTCCTCACCATACTCCTCCCACTGCTCCCGCCGCTCCCACCACTCCACCCACCCTGACCGCCCTCCCCACCC
Organism: Closterium sp. Naga37s-1; assembly: GCA_947471745.1. Lineage (NCBI taxonomy): Eukaryota > Viridiplantae > Streptophyta > Zygnematophyceae > Desmidiales > Closteriaceae > Closterium > Closterium sp. Naga37s-1. The sequence goes on along the minus strand of CANJKZ010000143.1, from coordinate 4,295,475 downwards.
CCTTCCCTCGAATCCTTCCCACTGCCTTTCCGAGACATGCTCCTACCGCTGCTGCTGCTGCTGCTGCTTCCCAGGGACGACAGAAGGGAAGCAATATCCTTGTGGCTGCCCTTGCGTGGAATCGAAGGGGGAATGGGGGACTTTTGGGGGGTATCCAGGGTAGGAGTGCCGGCAGGAGGGAAAGTGTCAGATTGCGGTGTGATGGGGGGCACGCTCGGGGATTTCTGAAGGGTGTCCGCCGCAGCAGCTGCTGCAGCAGCAGCAGCGGTGGTGGTGGTGGTGGTGGTGGTGGTGGGCGGGGAGTGTGGGTGTTTGGAAGGTTCTGGAGCACCGGCAACAGCAGCAGCAGGAGGGGGAGTGTGCGAGGGAGGGGTGGGTGTGACGCCGGGATGGGTCCAGGAGGATCCAAGTTGAGGAGAGAGTGGGTCGGCAAACGTGGGGGAGGTGAGGGAGGGCGTGGGGGAGAGGATGAGAGCAGGGGGAGCAGGAGCAGAGCCTAGTGTGATAGACCGCTGGCTTCGTAGCCTTACTGCCGACGCCCCCCCTCCTTCCCCTCCTGCTCCCCCTACTCCTCCTCCTGGTGATGCTGCTGCTGCTGTTCCAAACAGACTCGTTCCTCCTGTGGTAGGAGGCTCAGCAGCAGCAACACCACCACCACTAGCAGCAGCAGCAGCAGCAGCAGAAGCAGCAGCAGCAGCTGGTGCATCTTCTGCTGTGCCGCGTGGAACAGGGTTAAAGGTAGCGGTACTGGCAGCAGAAGGCGCGTCAGAGATGGGGGAGAAAGATGGTGAGGAGGTGTGGAGGGAGGAGAAGGAGAGGGAGGGGCAACTGAGGTGCACGTGAGGAGGTGAAGCATCGGATGCTCCATCAGCAGCATCAGCAGTAGGAGGAGGAGGAGCAACAGCAGTGGAGAGTGAGGGACCGGCAACAGATGCTCCATCTAACGCTCCTGCTCCTGCCCCTCCTCCTGCTCCTGCCTTTGCTCCTGCTGCTGAAACAGCACCCCCTCCTCCTCCACCGCCTTCCCCTTGCCCTCTCCTGTTATCCGCCCCTCTTCCCCCCACCGCCGGCCCACCCGCCCCACGACCACCCTTCCCTCCTCCCCTCCCTTCTCCTACCCCTCCTCCTTCTCCTCCTCCTCCTCCTCCTCCCCCACCACCAGTGGCTCGACCCCCTCCTGCTGTTCCTCCCCCTCCCGAACCCCCTGTAAGGGCAGACAGGGAAATCTCAGCAGGCAGGGAGTGCATGGGGCGAAGTCCCCCCCCTCCCTTCCGAGACAGGTGCAAGGGCGAGTGGTGCGCAGGCGTGGGGAGAGGCAGCAAACGGTTGCGACCCATCCCCCCCATCCCCCCCATTCCGCCCCCCATTCCCCCCATGGTCCCCATGGTCCCCATGCCCCCCATTCCTCCAGACGTCCCTGCTCCTGATCCTGCTCCCCATCCCAACCCAAACGTCTGCTGCTGCTGCTGGTACAGCATCTGCTGCTGCTGCAACAGCTGCCGTTGGTAACCACTACTGTTACCACTACCACCCATACCAGCACCGCTGCTTCCACTCCCGTAAGTGACGGAATTGAGTGGGTCTGGAGGTGCAAGACCGTAGGTAGCAGCAGCACGCAGAGCAGTGGAGGACCCTGACTGGGGCCGGTCAGAGGAGTATTCTAACTGCCCCCCCATGCGCGGTATTTCCGAGCGAGACCGCTGCAGGGGAGGCAGATGGGATGGGCCTGTCATACCCATGCCCATCCCCATACCCATACCCATGCCCATGCCCATGCCCATGCCCATACCCATGCCTGTACCCATACCTGTCCCTCCTCCCAGCCCTGCTCCCATCCCCGAGCTATAGTTCCACCTGCCGCCTCCTGCTGTACCCATGCCAGCACCACCCATACTACCAGCAGGCACGGCAGCAGCAGCAGCTGCAGCGGCACCGGTAAAAGTCGCCCTAGTAGCAGCAGCAGAGGGAGCACTACGGTTGACAGCCGAGTGCCCCCACATGCCCGCCCCTAGTCCCAATGCCGTCCCACCCACTCCCACACCCCCACCACCTGCACCGTCAAACAGGCTACCCCCCCGGCCACCACCACCACCACCACCAGCACCAGCACCAGCACCAGCAGCAGCAGCAGCAGCAGCAGCAGCAGCAGCAGCAGCAGCAGCAGCAGTGGCGGAATCTCCTGCATGGCTGTCGGGTGGTGAGGCCAGCAATCCTTGAGTCAACACCGCATCGAAGCTACTCCTCCGCCTATGCTGCCCTGCTCCCGCCCCCACCCCCATCCCCACCCCCTGCCCCCCTCGCCCTGCCCCTGCTCCCCCTGCTGTGGACCTCCTCCCTGCCCTCCTCCCCCCCGCCCCACCCCCTGCTGCACCCGCGCTTGCCACTGCGCCAACCCCTGCGGAGGCCCCAAACCCGCCAGCAGCAGCGGCGGCAGCACTGCCAGCAGCAGCAGCGGCGCTGCTAGCACCACCAGAGACCCCTGAAGAGGACTGAACAGGAGACGTGATGAGAGAGCGGAACGCAGCAGGCCCCGACCCTTCCCTCCCCAGCAACCCCCCTGTGCCTGCTCCTCCTCCTCCTCCTCCTGCTGCTCCTGCTGCCCCACCAAATGCACCAGTACCTCCGGTTCCCGGCCCAGGAACTCCCGGCAACCCCCGGTTGATTATCGACTCCCACACACTCCCCAAGCTAGGCCGGTTAATGGATAGCCGCCCGGATAAGCTTCCCGCTCCTGCTGCAGAGTTGGAGAGAGCTGATGAATCCATGTTGAAATCGAGGGATGTGTGGGTGGTGGGGACGAGTCGGGTGAAAGAGGTGACATCGGAGAGAGAGGAAGTGAGGGGTGGGCCAGCGGTGGAGGAGGAGGAGGAGAACATGTTACTGATGCTGCTGCTAATGCCGTTGCTGGTGCTGTTATTGTTCAGGGTGATGGTATGGGCTGTTCCGGTGCTGGTCGCATTCTTGCTGCTGTTGTTGCCGCCGTTGTTATTGTTGCTGCTGCTGCTGGTGCCATCAACATCAAAGCCCATGCCGCCGCCACCACCACCACCAGCCCCCTCACTGGAAGCCGACGAAACAAGGCGGACCAACGCCGTGTGCAGATTTCGAAGACGGGACGAGTGCAGCGGCCGAGAAGTCAGCACCGTATTCGGCTGCTGCTGCAGGAACCTCCGTATAACCGGGTTCACCCCAGGCGGCAACAGCCACACCACCAGCAGGTTCTGGTTCGCCTTACACCGCTTCCCTCGCAGCGTCTTCATCTCCTCACAGAGCTTTCCCACCTCTGGCGGAACCTGTCGAGGGTACTGCTGCTGCTGCTGCTGCTGCCCGCCTGCTCCTTCCGCTCCTGCTCCCCTCCCACCGCCTTGCCCTCCACCGCCAGCAGTGCCGATACCACCAGCACCAGCAGCAGCGCCACCACCAAAAGCACCACCATAGCCCATCCCGCCACCTCCTCCCACTGGTCTCCCCCACTCGTCCTCCATATAGCCCTCCTCGAATTTATCAAAGTTACCCCCAAACGAAGGCATGAGAGCAGGCATGCCTGCAGAGGAAGCACCCACAGCCAGGGGATCTAAACCACTGGTATCCGCTGGTGCTGTGCATAGGTGCTTTCCAGACGGCAGCAGCATTAGGTCTACTACCACGGCTATACAAGACACTTCCACCACTGCCGCCGCTGCTGCTGCTCCCGCTGAGCCTGTGGCTCCTGCGGCTGTTCCTGTGGCTGCTGCTGCAGCAGCTGCAGCCGCCATGCGGGCGGATAGCATCCCCCCGCCCGTGCTGCCGCTGCTGCTGCTCTTTTTCATCATTGGCTCTGCTTTAGCAGACAGGAAGGAAGAGAAAACACCTCTCGCACCCCCTCCTGCTCCTCCTCCTCCTCCTGCTGATGCCAAACGGCCACCTGCAACCCCACCGCCGTCCCCTCCCCCACCCCCAACTCCACCACCACCAGCAGAAGCAGCACCAGCAGCAACAGCGGAGCGGGAAACCATCTCAAGGTTGCCACTCCGAGTACGATACTTCATAGACAACCCGCCGGTCCCATTCCCACCCCCATCACCCCCACTCCCACCACCACTGCCACCGCCACCACCAGCAGAACTAGCACTCCCACCGCTGCGGGCCCCAGAGGCAGCAGCAGCAGCAGCGGAGGAGAGGCCAGCAAAGCGCGCCGATACCATCCCTGTTGTTGTGGCCTCCCTCGCACTCCCCCCTGACAGCTCCTCCACAGGCAGCCCATCGTTGGCGTCTGGCACGGTGACCGAGAGAGGGGAGAGCGAGCGCAGCGCTCGCACCCCTGCCACGCGTGCACCAGTACTACCACCCCCACCGCCGCCGCCGCCGCCGCCGCTGCTGCTGTCAGCTGGGTTGGAAGCAGGGGAGAGGGAGTTGGGGGAGTAGCCAGAGAGGGCTGAGAGCCCCTCTGAGCCTATGTGTATGGATTTGGATCGCGGCACTGCAGACGGCCAGAAGCTCTCCAGCCCTCCCAGTCTGCCCCTTCCCCCGCTACTGCCGCTCCTGCCGCCGTCGCCACCGCCGCCGCCGGTGCTGCTGCTGTTGCTGAGTCTCTGCTCCTCCCCTGCTGCTTCTAACTCGACTGCAGCGGCTGCTGCAGCAGCGGCAGCCGAGGCAGCAGAGGCGGCGGCGGTCGCAGCAGCAGAGGCGGCGGCGGTCGCAGCAGCAGCGGCGGCAACAGCAGCTGGGGAGGTGACAAGCTCAGGACTGCTGTGGGAGAGAGACATGCCCACATGAGACGCCTGCAGCAGGGCTTGTGCCCCTGCCAGCCGTGCTGCTGCTGATGGTCCACTCACACCCGTTCCTGCCACACCACCACCACCACCCCTTGTCGCCCCTCCGCCCATCCCTATCCCAGCCCCTAAACCTCCCCCTCCTCCTCCCACTCCTACCACTCCGCCTCCTCCACCCCCTGCTCGTCCTGCTCGGTCTGCTGAGACGGTGCGAATGGCAGCAGGAGCAGAGTCCGTGCTACTGCTACTAAGCCCAGGCCCAGCCATGAGGGGAGAGGTTGAGCGGAACGCAGGGGCAGTAGCAGCAGGAGAGAACGCCCGAGCAGCAGCAGCAGCAGTACCCGTAGCAGAGGAGATTCCAGCGCCGGCAGAAGCAACGCCTCGCGGGGTGGCAGTGCGAGATTGAACCGCACTAGCGCTGGCGGAAGGGGCACCACTCGCAGTCCCACGCCCACCCGCCCCACCCTGCCCCGACCGGGTGCTCCCAGTCCCAGAAGCAACAGAGGGCATGGCGGATGCATGCAGGACATAGCTCAGGCTGGGGAAGATACTATCCCACGACCGCACCTGCTTCACTGCAAGCCCCTGCCCTTCGAACCAGCGAGAGGCCACGGCTTTCCCCGGGCATTCCGACATGGCTAGGAGCACATGCCACTTCATTCTCACTCCTCCTCCTTGCCCCGCTCCTCCCCCCCCTGCTCCTCCGATTCCACCGGTCAAATCCTGCGTCCCGTCTAGTAGCGAACTGTGGGTTACTCTCTGAAGAGGCACGCTCAGCTGCTGCCCTGCTCCTCCTCCTCCTCCTCCGCCTCCTCCTCCCACCCCTCCGGCTACTCCTATTCCTGACCCGGCTCGATTCAACCCGGTCCAAGCAGCACCCAGGTCGTTGCTACCAGGAGCAAGAGTGCCAGACATGCCGAGGAAAGCGCGTAAACCGCTAAGTCCCGAAACGGCAGAGCTGCCTCCTATGGTGGAGGAGGAACGGCCCGGCCCACTGCCCCCCATACCGCCAGCACCCCAATCAGACGGACTCTCTGCCTCTCCCTCTTCCCCTCCCACTCCCGCTCCCTCTCCTCCTCCTCCTACGCTGCTCTCCCCGCCCGCTGCAGCAGCGGTAGCAGGAGGAGCGGAGGCCACAGCCTGCACGCCCCCCTCTAGGCCTGATGTGACACTGGCGGAGTCCGTGTCTTGTATCAACGGAATGCCAGAACCGTACCTGGGATAGTAGCAGAGGGAGGAGGGGGGAGCGGGGAGGAGAGAGAGATGAGTACAGGTGATGGTTCCGGAAGGGAGTGGTTGGCAGGGAGGAGAGGAGGGGGGGGGGAGCGAAAGGGTGTGTGAGAGAAAGAGAGAGCAACGGACGGCTAGAGCATGGGAGGTATTGGGAGGGGCACAAGAGGTGGTGAGGAGACGGGGAGGGGAAGGGGATGGGGAGGGAGGGTGAAAGAAGAGAGATAGACGCAGGGAACGGAATAGACTGGAAAAATGATAAGAAGAGCGAAAAGCGCTGACCCTCCCTTCTCTGTCCCCTTTCTCCTCCCTCTTCCCCTTCGACTTCCCTTCTCCCCCCCGTCCCCCTTCCATTTCCCCTTCCCTACCCTTTCTTCCCCCACCTCCCCCTCCCCCTTCCCGTTCCCCCCACGCACCTAACAGGCCCCCCAAGCCCGGGAAGCGGCAGCTGCAACAGCGGAGGGGGAGGTGAGGGGGGCGGGGGAATCTTCAACCGGATATGGAACCGCATCAGCGTGCCCTGCTCGTCCTTATCCCCTACTGCAATACCCCCTCCCATCAACTCCACCAACCCCCGCACAATATAAAGCCCCAGGCCGGACCCTCCGTGCGTGCGTGTGGAGGACGAATCAACCTGTACGAAGCTGCCAAACACCTGCTCCCGCTTGTCTACGGGAATCCCACACCCTGTATCGTCCACCTCGAATACCAACACCACCTCCTCCTCCTCCACCTCCCCTGCGCCGCCTCCCGCCCCCGCCCCCATCCCTCCACCGTCCAGTTTAAACCCACTCACTGACCCAGCAATGCTTCTCCTCCTCCCGCCTCCGCCTCCCCGCGCCCCACCGCTCCCAACCCCTCCCATTGCCCCCCAGGGGCGGCCGCTAGACGAGACCTGCAGGCTAGACCAGCTATACCCTACCATAGACTCGGTACGTCTGCTGGTGAGAGGGCCGGCGAGGGCAGACATAGGGACAAGCGGCGGGCCGTTGAGCATGCTTGGAGTGGTGGAGATGGAGGGGCGGAGGAATGTGCTGGAGTGGTGTGTGCGGGGGGCTGCAGCAGCAGCAGAGGACGCGGCGGAGTGGCGGTTGCCAGGGAGAGAGGCGGTGGTGGAGGAGGAATGGGTGGTGGTGAATGGGAGGGCGGATCCTAGCCCGAAGAAGGATAGCGGGTCCTCTGCTAGGGGCTGGGGGGAAGAAGGGGAAGTGGGGCGGGAGTGGGAGAAAGCAGGGGAGAGTGGGGAGGGAGGGAAGGAGGAGTGGGTGGTGGTGAATGGGAGGGCGGATCCTAGCCCGAAGAAGGACAGAGGGTCCTCTGCTAGGGGCTGGGGAGAAGAAAAGGGGAGTGGGGGGAGCAGTGGGGAGGGAGTGGAGGAAAAGAGGGAGTGGAGGTTTGGAGGGGGAGGGAGGAGAAAAGGTGATTGGGTCGGGAATTGTTCACTGTCTTCCTCCCGCGCTCCCTCTCTCTTACCCTAACCCTCTCCCCTCTCTCTCACACACACTCGTATTTCAGCAGACATTCGACACACGCACACAACCACACAAACCCACACACGCCCACACACGTGTGCACGGCACGCACCTGCTTGCTCTCCACCCACGCGCGCACCACGATGTGCCCCTTGACTGTAAACTTCACTGAATTCGCCAGCAGGTTCGTGAGCACCTGCCGGAACCGCCCTGCATCGCCTATCACCACCAGGGGGAAGTCGTCTGGGCGGGCGGAAGGAAAAGAGGGGTAGGGGGAAGGCAGGGAGGAGGAGGAGGGGAGACAGAAGCCGGGGGGTGGGGGAGGAGGGGGAGGAGAGGGGGAAGAGAACGGGATGCAAAAATGGGGGAGAGATGTGGGGCGAGGGGAAGTGAGGGCCTGTTTCTTAGTCGACTAAAAAACGGAGGAAGTGCGGACGTTTGGTTCTCAAGGACCACCCAGCAGGGGAAAGTTGTTTAAGAAAGGGGGGGGGGGGGGGGTGGGTGGAAGATAGCTGGGACTGTGAATCAGAACGTCCAAAAACACAATCAGTGCTCCTGCACGCACCGGAGACGTCTAGAGCAATGTCAATGTCGTGTGGGATGCAGTGCACTGAGGAGAGACCCACCCACCAGCACTGGTGCAGAGTCTCTAGAGACGTGAGACACATTGAAAACAATACAAAGGCGCTTTGACAAGCAACACAGCACGAGCACAGCACAGCGCAGCGCAGCGCAGCACGGCACGCACCGGAGACGTCTAGAGCGATGTCAATGTCGTGGGGGATGCAGTGCACTGAGAAGAGATCCACGAGCGCCTCTAGCTCCTCCAGCACGTGGAACGGCGCCACTGCCAGCTCCAACACCCCCGACTCCACCTGCACGCAGGAAATACATGGGGTGACGAAACACACAAGATACATGAGGAGGAGAGGGGTGGGGGAGGCATGGGGACAGTGTGAGCGCCGCAGGGTGAGGGTTGGGTCAGGTCTGCAGTGCCGACCAAGAGCGCCTCTAGCTCCTCCTCCAGCACGTGGAACGGCGCCACTGCCAGCTCCAACACCCCCGACTCCACCTGCACGCAAGAGAGAGATGTGGGGACCACGAAAGACATAGTCAAGACAAACCAGGAAAGACGAGGGGTTAGGATGGGGGGGGGTGGTGTGTGGGGGGGTACGAGGCGGGTGTGCTTTGACTGAGGCACCTCGGGAAGAGGAACACTTGGAAACAGGCATGAAGGGGGTGGGTGGGTGTGGGGGCGGTGTGGCTACAGGGTGAGGTTTGCGTCAGGCTTGAGATTCTTTTCGCTCCTTCATAAACCCCCCAGCAAACCCACCCTCCCATCCCCCCTCGCCTCCCTCACATGGCTGATGCCCAGCACGTTGTTCACGAGCGCCCGCAGCCCCCCAGCACAGCGGCTCCCAAGCCTCCTCAAGGATTCTCCCCCCCCACCCCACCCCTTCCTCCCTCCCCACACTCCCTTGTCTCACATGCCTGATATCCAGCACATTGTTCACGAGCACTAGCAGCCCCCCAGCGCAGCGATTTCCGAGGCTCCTCCCCCAACACGCACACCCGCCCACCCTCCCACCCTTCCCAGACCCCCTCCTCCTCAGGCATCTCCCCCCCCAACACCCCACCCCTTCCCACCTTCCCATTCCTCCCTTGTCTCACATGGCTGATGTCCAGCACGTTGTTCACGAGCGCCAGCAGCCCCCCCACATAATGCTTTCCCCCAGCATAGATCCCTTCAAATCGCCCCCCCCCCACACACTCTCCCTCCCTTGTCTCACATGGCTGATGTCCAGCACGTTGTTGACGAGCGCCAGCAGCCCCCCAGCGCAGCGGCGGATCTGAGCCACCATGACCTCCTGCTCCTCCGAGAGGGCCTCGCATGACAGCAGGTCCAAGAGACCAATGATGCCCGCTATGGGCGTGCGCAGCTCGTGGCTGAAAGGAGGGGGAGGGGGAGGGGGAGGGGGAGGGGGAGGGGGAGGGGGAGGGGGGTGGGGAGAGGGAGGGTGTTGGTGGAGTGTGTTGGAGGGAGGCTGTTGGGTTGTTGGTGGGGCGCGGGGGGTTGGTGGGGTGTGCAGGGGGGAAGGCGCAAGTGTGGGTGGAGAGGTAGGAGGGAGGGAAGACACGGGCAGCGGCGGATCTGAGCCACCATGACCTCCTGCTCCTCTGACAGCGCCTCGCAGGACAGCAGGTCCAAGAGGCCTATGATGCCCGCTATGGGCGTGCGCAGCTCGTGGCTTGGGGGAGGAGGGGGGAGGGGAAGGAAGGCAAGGGGATAGGAGTGGGGGGAAAAGGAGGTGTGGGGGGGAAACGGGGGGGGGGGGGGGGGGTGTTGGTGGTGGGTGTTCGGTTGGGGGTGCAGGGGGCAAGGCAGAAGTGGTATAAGAGGTAAGAGGGAAGCAGGACAGGGGTACACACAAGGAAAGGAGTGGAGGAACTGATTTTGAGAATTCTCAACGACCAACTGGTAGACAAGCAGCTGGGGAGCAGCGTAGGAGAGGGATGGGTGGGATGAATTTGGAATCTGGCTGTTGAAGGTGGCAATGTGACATGGCACACTTGTTTTGTGGACTCAAGGGCGCACTTTCTCTCACAGCTCAAGTGTAGCATTTTCGCACTGGCTACCTCCACCCTCCCCACCACTCTCCCCTCCTCCCTCCCCTCGTCTCTCCCCTGCCCTCGCGCCCCTGCCCTCGCGGCCCTGTTCACTCTCCTCTGCTCTCGTCTCTCCCTCCTGCTCAACCGCCGCTGCTCTCTCGCGCGCACCTCATGTTGGCGAGGAACTGGCTCTTAAAGTTGCTCGACTTCTCTGCCTGGTCCTTGGCTGTCAGCTGCCGAATCAGCTCCTGTACAGGGGGCGAGGTGAGGGGAGGGGGAGGGGAGAGGGCGGGGGAGAGAGGGCGGTAATGGGGGAGGGGGACGGGGGAAGTGGGAAGTGGAGGTGGGGGAGGGCAAGGAGGAGGGTTGTGAGGCTTTTCTCAACTCTGCACGGTCCTTGATTGCTAACTGTTGAATAAGATCCTGCGAGGGAAGCGGCTGCAGTCTCACAGCACAACCGCACTGCATGCATAGCATCACATCACCGCACCGCACTACTCCCTCCGCACGGCACAACACACGTGAAATAAGTGTGCTTTTTAGGCGCCTCAAAAGCAGCTGCTCCAGCACGGCCACACCACACTGCATGCATAGCATCACCGCACCGCACCGCACTACTCCCTCCGCACAGCACAACACAGACTCACTCGCACCGCACCTGCTTGAGTTCCCACTCGACGTTGATGCGCGAGGTCATCTTGAGGATGAGCAGACAGCCAACGAGCAGCAGCCTCAGCGACATGACCACACTGCATAGCATCACCACATAGCACCGCACTGCACAAGAGAGACTCCCACAGCACCGCACCTGCTTGAGTTCCCACTCGACGTTGATGCGCGAGGTCATCTTGAGGATGAGCAGGCATCCCGCGAACAGCAGTCCCAGCGACATGGCAAAGCAGGACCACACCGTTACCGTGCTGCCCGTCTCTATCGCCCCCATGATGCTGCTGCGCGGGATCACCGCCACCACCACCTGTGAAGGGCAGAGTGAGGTGCAGGGGTGGGAAGTGGGGTGGACGGTGGGGTAGAGGGCGGAATGCCCAGCAGCAAACTTGGTCTCTATGGCCCCCATGATGCTGCTGCGCGGGATCACCGCCACCACCACCTGTGAAGGGCAAAGTGAGGTGCGGGGGTGCGCAGTGGGGGGGGGGGGGTGGGCAGAGGGATGCAGGGCCTGACGTTAAAAAGCCAACTTGGTCTCTATCGGTATCGCCCTCATGAAGCTGCTGCACGAAATCATCGCCACCCACCACCACCTGATAATAGGTGCAAAGGTAGGTGCGGGGTGGACAGTGGGGGGTGGGGGCAGTGGGGTGGGCAGTGGGTTGGGTAGTGGGGTGGAGGGCGGAATGTTCAAGAGCCAACTTGGTCTGTCTGTCTTACTGCCATGGTGCCGCTGTGATGGGATGGGAGGTGTCAATGTCATTCACTCTCGCCTCGTCCACATTCCTCTGACTGCCGCCCATAGCTTTCCCCCCTTTCCCCCCTTTCCCCCCTTCCCCAGCTTCCCCCGCCTCCCCCTTCCTTACCCCCCACCCACCCTCCTCTCTCTCCGCCCCCCCTCTCACCAGCTGCAGGTTGTCAAAGAGGGGCGAGGACAGCGGACAGCTGTCAACATAGTACTGGCTGTCGGGCGCCTCGGGATTGCCGCTGACCCGATCCGAGAACGTGCACGCGCGCAGCAGGTCCTGCATGGAGAAGGAAGCTTCCAGGAAGCGCGCGGCCATGGCGAGGAGAGCGTTGTTGGAGAGCGTGGGGGCGGTGAAGAGCGTGCTGTTGGTGGCCGAGGAGGCAATCACCCGCGCATCGCTGCCGTTGAACCTGAGGAGAGGGAGAGGGAACGGGAGAGGGAACGGGAGAGGGAACGGGAGAGGGAACGGGAGAGGGAGAGAGCGTTGTTGGAGAGCGTGGGGTCGGTGAAGAGCGTGCTGTTGGTGGCCGAGGAGGCAATCACCCGCGCATCGCTGTTGTTGAACCTGTGGGGGAGAAGGGGGGCCGTTTGAGAAGGGGGGGTTGTTGGGAGGGGGTGGGGGATGCAGATGGGGGCGGTGTAGAGCGTGCTGTTGGTGGCCGAAGAGGCAATCACCCGCGCATCGCTGCCGTTGAACCTGAGGAGAGGGAGAGGGAACGGGAGAGGGAACGGGAGAGGGAACGGGAGAGGGAACGGGAGAGGGAACGGGAGAGGGAGAGAGCGTTGTTGGAGAGCGTGGGGGCGGTGAAGAGCGTGCTGTTGGTGGCCGAGGAGGCAATCACCCGCGCATCGCTGTTGTTGAACCTGATAATTTCGAATTTCACACCGTTGGAAAGGGGTTGCGGAGTGGGGGAAGAGAGGAGAGAGACGGAGAGAGGGCGAGAGAGGGTAGGGGAGAGTGTGTGGGGCTGGTGTAGAGGTTACTGTTGGTGGGAGAGGAGGCAACATTGTAACAACATAGAGCACCACTCACCTCCTTCTCCCCTCACCCTCCCCAAATCCAATTCCTTGCACCTTCCCCACGTCACACCAGCAGCACTCACCACAGAACACAGAAGAGTAATCACTCACCACCACAACACAGAGCAGCAATCACCACACACCACTCGTTCACTCACCACACCACAGAACACAGAAGAGTAATCACTCACCACCACAACACAGAGCAGCAATCACCACACACCACTCGCCTCGCTCACTCACCACACGACATAGAGCAGCCCATCCAGCAGATCCAGCTGCTCAATAAACCGGTGAACGCCCTCCAGAGGCTGAGCCACACCCGCTATCCCCGCATACCCCAGCGAACCCGCCCCAGGTGTCACCTCCCCCTCCCCGCCCTGCCCTGCCTCCCCCCCCTGGCGCAGCACTCCCCCTATGGGGGCGGTGGCTCCAGGGGGAGGGGAGGTGGAGGAGATGGGGGCGAGCAGCAGGGTGCTGGGGGCGACGGTGGCAAAGGCAAAGATCATGGGCGGGGTGTCGTTGGTTACTTGCGCCACTGCCCACTCCACCTGGGAGAGGGGGGGGAATGGGGGTAAGGCGGTCGGGGAGGAGAAGACTTGTGAGTCGACTCTAAAGGCAGCAGGGTGCTGGAAGCGACGGTGGCAAAGGCAAAGATCATTGGCGGGGTGTCGTTGGTTACTTGCGCCACTGCCCACTCCACCTGGAAGAGGGGTTGGGTTGGGGGAGAGGGGTCGCGTCGCGGAGGAAAAGGCTTTTGAGACGCCTGGAAGATCACAGGAGGGGTGTTCTTTGTTACTCTCGCCGCGGTCCACTCCACCTGGGAAAGGCGGGAGAGGGGTTGGGTTGGGGAGGAAAAGGCTTCTGAGACGACTCAAGGCAGCAGGCAGGGTGCTGGGAGCAACGGTGGCGAACCCAAAGGTCATGGGCGGGGTGTCGTTGGTTACTTGCGCCACCGCCCACTCCACCTGGGAGGAAGGGGGAAGGGGGTCGGGGAGGAGACTTTTAAGTCGACTGCATGTATGCATGCATGTGTGCATGTATGATGTATCTGTGTTGTGCGCGTGTGAATGCAATGCAAGCCATGAACGTGAGAGAGAGAGAGTGAGCAAGGAGGGAGAGTCTCACCTGGTGAGCGGGAGGCGGCGAAAGCGGCCACATGTCCGTGACCGCAGTGCCGTTGAGACTGTATGTGAAGGGACAGACAGGCCAGGCCATTAACTTTTGAGACGTGTCAAGAGCGGTGGTGAGAGTCTCAGTCTCACTCACCTGGCGAGCGGGAGGGGGTGAGAGCGGCCACACGTCCGTGACCGCAGTGCCGTTGAGGCTGTACGTACGTGGTACTACCAGAACATACTCTTCACTGTCTATTCGGTGACAGTGAGTGCAGTGCGGTTCAGGGAGAGAGCGAGTTTGGCTTTTGAGACGTCTCTGGAGCGAACGGCGAGATTCTCACCTGGCGAGCGGGAGGCGGGGAGAGTGGCCACACGTCCGTGACCGCAGTGCCGTTGAGGCTGTACGTGGTGTTGCTTAGAGACAGCGCTGTTGGGCCAATCACAGGCTGACAAGTGGCACCGGGGGGTGCAAGAAGCAGAAGAGCGGAGCAGCGGCAGCGCAGGGGGAGAGACAGGGGGCAGGGGCAAGGGCAGGGGCAGGGGCAAGGGGCAAGGGGCAGGGGGCAGGGCATGGAAGGGGCACGTGGCGGAATACGGGAATTTATGACAGCTTAGGTAGATTGGCAGTTCCCACCTCCCCTGCAGTTCCCCCCTCCCCTGCAGTTCCCACCTCCCCTGCAGCTCCCACCTCCCCTGCAGTTCCCATCCCACCTCCCCTGCAGTTCCCGCCTCCCCTGCAGTTCCCGTCTCCCCTGCAGTTCCCATCTCCCCTGCAGTTCCCACCACCTTCCCCCAGCGCCCACCTGCGAGGTGAAGTTCTGGGCCTTGGTGAGCGAGACGTGGTGGTGGGGGTGGGTGCTGTAGATGCACCCCCCACCTCCCCCAGCCACCACCTTCCCCAGCCATCCCCATTCCCCAGCCCCCTGCAAACCCCATATCCCTGCATCCCCAACCTCTTCCCCCCAGCTCTCACCTGCGAGGTGAAGTTCTGGGCCTTGGTGAGTGAGATGTGGTGGTGGGGGTGGGTGCTGTAGATGCAGAAGCGCTGCTGGGCGGTGGAGGCGTAGCTCATGAAGAGCCCGTTCACCGACCCGAAGAACACCGATGATACCCGCGCCTCGTTTGATGCGTACACTGCCCACGTTATCTCCCGCACCTGGTAAAGGGGGCGGGGGGGGGAGTGGAGGGTGGTGGAGAGGGGCGGAGGTGGGGGTTGGAGGGATGTTGAGGTGCCACACATACTGTCCACGTCATCTCCTGCACCTGGAATGGGGAGGATTTGAGGGGGTTGGAGAGTGGGGAAGTGGTGGGGTTGGGTGCTGTAGATGCAGAAGCGCTGCTGGGCGGTGGAGGCGTAGCTCATAAAGAGCCCGTTCACCGACCCAAAGAACACCGATGATACCTGCGCCTCGTTTGATGCGTACACTGCCCACGTTATCTCCCGCACCTGGCATGGGGAGGGGTCGAGAGGGGTGGAGAGGATTGGAGAGGAGTAGAGAGGGGTGGAGAGGGGTGGAGGGTGGTTGGAGGGCTTTTTAACACTGGGGGTGGAGGGGGGAGTGGGGGAGAAGCGTGTCGGGAGAAAGTGACCATGACATCGGTGGCATGGCGTGCAAGGAAATGAGGGTCATGCTTCTCCCACCATGATGTCTCACAAAGCCTTCCCGAGCCACCTCAAATTCCCACACAGCCCTCACCCTCGCCCATCCCTCCCCCCCCCTTCCTCACAGTGGTGTTGACCAAGCTCCAATCAATGTCCACATGCCCAATCAATGTCCACATGCCCAATCAATGTCCACATGCCCCTCATGCAATGGCCATGCGCCCTCTCGTTGCGCTTCCAGCCCCGCCTACCGCACAGCCCTTGAGAAGCCTCACAAAGCCTTTTCAAAACACCTCAAATCCTCCCACAGCCCTCATCCCCGCCCAATCCCCTCCTCCCATACATCCCCCCCCCTCTCTTCGTCACCGTAGTGTTGACTAGGCGCCAGTCAATGTCCACGCATGCCCCTCATGCACCGTGCCATGCGCCCTCTCGTTGCGCTTCCAGCCCCGCCTACCGCACAGCCCTTGAGAAGCCTCACAAAGCCTTTTCAAAACACCTCAAATCCTCCCACAGCCCTCATCCCCGCCCAATCCCCTCCTCCCATACATCCCCCCCCTCTCTTCGTCACCGTAGTGTTGACTAGGCGCCAGTCAATGTCCACGCATGCCCCTCATGCACCGTGCCATGCGCCCTCTCGTTGCGCTTCCAGCCCCGCCTACCGCACAGCCCTTGAGAAGCCTCACAAAGCCTTTTCAAAACACCTCAAATCCTCCCACAGCCCTCATCCCCGCCCAATCCCCTCCTCCCATACATCCCCCCCCTCTCTTCGTCACCGCAGTGTTGACTAGGCGCCAGTCAATGTCCACGCATGCCCCTCATGCACCGTGCCATGCGCCCTCTCGTTGCGCTTCCAGCCCCGCCTACCGCACAGCCCTTGAGAAGCCTCACAAAGCCTTTTCAAAACACCTCAAATCCTCCCACAGCCCTCATCCCCGCCCAATCCCCTCCTCCCATACATCCCCCCCCTCTCTTCGTCACCGCAGTGTTGACTAGGCGCCAGTCAATGTCCACGCATGCCCCTCATGCACCGTGCCATGCGCCCTCTCGTTGCGCTTCCAGCCCCGCCTACCGCACAGCCCTTGAGAAGCCTCACAAAGCCTTTTCAAAACACCTCAAATCCTCCCACAGCCCTCATCCCCGCCCAATCCCCTCCTCCCATACATCCCCCCCCTCTCTTCGTCACCGCAGTGTTGACTAGGCGCCAGTCAATGTCCACGCATGCCCCTCATGCACCGTGCCATGCGCCCTCTCGTTGCGCTTCCAGCCCCGCCTACCGCACAGCCCTTGAGAAGCCTCACAAAGCCTTTTCAAAACACCTCAAATCCTCCCACAGCCCTCATCCCCGCCCAATCCCCTCCTCCCATACATCCCCCCCCTCTCTTCGTCACCGCAGTGTTGACTAGGCGCCAGTCAATGTCCACGCATGCCCCTCATGCACCGTGCCATGCGCCCTCTCGTTGCGCTTCCAGCCCCGCCTACCGGACAGCCCTTGAGAAGCCTCACAAAGCCTTTTCAAAACACCTCAAATCCTCCCACAGCCCTCATCCCCGCCCAATCCCCTCCTCCCATACATCCCCCCCCTCTCTTCGTCACCGCAGTGTTGACTAGGCGCCAGTCAATGTCCACGCATGCCCCTCATGCACCGTGCCATGCGCCCTCTCGTTGCGCTTCCAGCCCCGCCTACCGCACAGCCCTTGAGAAGCCTCACAAAGCCTTTTCAAAACACCTCAAATCCTCCCACAGCCCTCATCCCCGCCCAATCCCCTCCTCCCATACATCCCCCCCCTCTCTTCGTCACCGCAGTGTTGACTAGGCGCCAGTCAATGTCCACGCATGCCCCTCATGCACCGTGCCATGCGCCCTCTCGTTGCGCTTCCAGCCCCGCCTACCGCACAGCCCTTGAGAAGCCTCACAAAGCCTTTTCAAAACACCTCAAATCCTCCCACAGCCCTCATCCCCGCCCAATCCCCTCCTCCCATACATCCCCCCCCTCTCTTCGTCACCGCAGTGTTGACTAGGCGCCAGTCAATGTCCACGCATGCCCCTCATGCACCGTGCCATGCGCCCTCTCGTTGCGCTTCCAGCCCCGCCTACCGCACAGCCCTTGAGAAGCCTCACAAAGCCTTTTCAAAACACCTCAAATCCTCCCACAGCCCTCATCCCCGCCCAATCCCCTCCTCCCATACATCCCCCCCCTCTCTTCGTCACCGCAGTGTTGACTAGGCGCCAGTCAATGTCCACGCATGCCCCTCATGCACCGTGCCATGCGCCCTCTCGTTGCGCTTCCAGCCCCGCCTACCGCACAGCCCTTGAGAAGCCTCACAAAGCCTTTTCAAAACACCTCAAATCCTCCCACAGCCCTCATCCCCGCCCAATCCCCTCCTCCCATACATCCCCCCCCTCTCTTCGTCACCGCAGTGTTGACTAGGCGCCAGTCAATGTCCACGCATGCCCCTCATGCACCGTGCCATGCGCCCTCTCGTTGCGCTTCCAGCCCCGCCTACCGCACAGCCCTTGAGAAGCCTCACAAAGCCTTTTCAAAACACCTCAAATCCTCCCACAGCCCTCATCCCCGCCCAATCCCCTCCTCCCATACATCCCCCCCCTCTCTTCGTCACCGCAGTGTTGACTAGGCGCCAGTCAATGTCCACGCATGCCCCTCATGCACCGTGCCATGCGCCCTCTCGTTGCGCTTCCAGCCCCGCCTACCGCACAGCCCTTGAGAAGCCTCACAAAGCCTTTTCAAAACACCTCAAATCCTCCCACAGCCCTCATCCCCGCCCAATCCCCTCCTCCCATACATCCCCCCCCTCTCTTCGTCACCGCAGTGTTGACTAGGCGCCAGTCAATGTCCACGCATGCCCCTCATGCACCGTGCCATGCGCCCTCTCGTTGCGCTTCCAGCCCCGCCTACCGCACAGCCCTTGAGAAGCCTCACAAAGCCTTTTCAAAACACCTCAAATCCTCCCACAGCCCTCATCCCCGCCCAATCCCCTCCTCCCATACATCCCCCCCCTCTCTTCGTCACCGCAGTGTTGACTAGGCGCCAGTCAATGTCCACGCATGCCCCTCATGCACCGTGCCATGCGCCCTCTCGTTGCGCTTCCAGCCCCGCCTACCGCACAGCCCTTGAGAAGCCTCACAAAGCCTTTTCAAAACACCTCAAATCCTCCCACAGCCCTCATCCCCGCCCAATCCCCTCCTCCCATACATCCCCCCCCTCTCTTCGTCACCGCAGTGTTGACTAGGCGCCAGTCAATGTCCACGCATGCCCCTCATGCACCGTGCCATGCGCCCTCTCGTTGCGCTTCCAGCCCCGCCTACCGCACAGCCCTTGAGAAGCCTCACAAAGCCTTTTCAAAACACCTCAAATCCTCCCACAGCCCTCATCCCCGCCCAATCCCCTCCTCCCATACATCCCCCCCCTCTCTTCGTCACCGCAGTGTTGACTAGGCGCCAGTCAATGTCCACGCATGCCCCTCATGCACCGTGCCATGCGCCCTCTCGTTGCGCTTCCAGCCCCGCCTACCGCACAGCCCTTGAGAAGCCTCACAAAGCCTTTTCAAAACACCTCAAATCCTCCCACAGCCCTCATCCCCGCCCAATCCCCTCCTCCCATACATCCCCCCCCTCTCTTCGTCACCGCAGTGTTGACTAGGCGCCAGTCAATGTCCACGCATGCCCCTCATGCACCGTGCCATGCGCCCTCTCGTTGCGCTTCCAGCCCCGCCTACCGCACAGCCCTTGAGAAGCCTCACAAAGCCTTTTCAAAACACCTCAAATCCTCCCACAGCCCTCATCCCCGCCCAATCCCCTCCTCCCATACATCCCCCCCCTCTCTTCGTCACCGCAGTGTTGACTAGGCGCCAGTCAATGTCCACGCATGCCCCTCATGCACCGTGCCATGCGCCCTCTCGTTGCGCTTCCAGCCCCGCCTACCGCACAGCCCTTGAGAAGCCTCACAAAGCCTTTTCAAAACACCTCAAATCCTCCCACAGCCCTCATCCCCGCCCAATCCCCTCCTCCCATACATCCCCCCCCTCTCTTCGTCACCGCAGTGTTGACTAGGCGCCAGTCAATGTCCACGCATGCCCCTCATGCACCGTGCCATGCGCCCTCTCGTTGCGCTTCCAGCCCCGCCTACCGCACAGCCCTTGAGAAGCCTCACAAAGCCTTTTCAAAACACCTCAAATCCTCCCACAGCCCTCATCCCCGCCCAATCCCCTCCTCCCATACATCCCCCCCCTCTCTTCGTCACCGCAGTGTTGACTAGGCGCCAGTCAATGTCCACGCATGCCCCTCATGCACCGTGCCATGCGCCCTCTCGTTGCGCTTCCAGCCCCGCCTACCGCACAGCCCTTGAGAAGCCTCACAAAGCCTTTTCAAAACACCTCAAATCCTCCCACAGCCCTCATCCCCGCCCAATCCCCTCCTCCCATACATCCCCCCCCTCTCTTCGTCACCGCAGTGTTGACTAGGCGCCAGTCAATGTCCACGCATGCCCCTCATGCACCGTGCCATGCGCCCTCTCGTTGCGCTTCCAGCCCCGCCTACCGCACAGCCCTTGAGAAGCCTCACAAAGCCTTTTCAAAACACCTCAAATCCTCCCACAGCCCTCATCCCCGCCCAATCCCCTCCTCCCATACATCCCCCCCCTCTCTTCGTCACCGCAGTGTTGACTAGGCGCCAGTCAATGTCCACGCATGCCCCTCATGCACCGTGCCATGCGCCCTCTCGTTGCGCTTCCAGCCCCGCCTACCGCACAGCCCTTGAGAAGCCTCACAAAGCCTTTTCAAAACACCTCAAATCCTCCCACAGCCCTCATCCCCGCCCAATCCCCTCCTCCCATACATCCCCCCCCTCTCTTCGTCACCGCAGTGTTGACTAGGCGCCAGTCAATGTCCACGCATGCCCCTCATGCACCGTGCCATGCGCCCTCTCGTTGCGCTTCCAGCCCCGCCTACCGCACAGCCCTTGAGAAGCCTCACAAAGCCTTTTCAAAACACCTCAAATCCTCCCACAGCCCTCATCCCCGCCCAATCCCCTCCTCCCATACATCCCCCCCCTCTCTTCGTCACCGCAGTGTTGACTAGGCGCCAGTCAATGTCCACGCATGCCCCTCATGCACCGTGCCATGCGCCCTCTCGTTGCGCTTCCAGCCCCGCCTACCGCACAGCCCTTGAGAAGCCTCACAAAGCCTTTTCAAAACACCTCAAATCCTCCCACAGCCCTCATCCCCGCCCAATCCCCTCCTCCCATACATCCCCCCCCTCTCTTCGTCACCGTAGTGTTGACTAGGCGCCAGTCAATGTCCACGCATGCCCCTCATGCACCGTGCCATGCGCCCTCTCGTTGCGCTTCCAGCCCCGCCTACCGCACAGCCCTTGAGAAGCCTCACAAAGCCTTTTCAAAACACCTCAAATCCTCCCACAGCCCTCATCCCCGCCCAATCCCCTCCTCCCATACATCCCCGCCCTCTCTTCGTCACCGCAGTGTTGACTAGGCGCCAGTCAATGTCCACGCATGCCCCTCATGCACCGTGCCATGCGCCCTCTCGTTGCGCTTCCAGCCCCGCCTACCGCACAGCCCTTGAGAAGCCTCACAAAGCCTTTTCAAAACACCTCAAATCCTCCCACAGCCCTCATCCCCGCCCAATCCCCTCCTCCCATACATCCCCCCCCTCTCTTCGTCACCGCAGTGTTGACTAGGCGCCAGTCAATGTCCACGCATGCCCCTCATGCACCGTGCCATGCGCCCTCTCGTTGCGCTTCCAGCCCCGCCTACCGCACAGCCCTTGAGAAGCCTCACAAAGCCTTTTCAAAACACCTCAAATCCTCCCACAGCCCTCATCCCCGCCCAATCCCCTCCTCCCATACATCCCCCCCCTCTCTTCGTCACCGCAGTGTTGACTAGGCGCCAGTCAATGTCCACGCATGCCCCTCATGCACCGTGCCATGCGCCCTCTCGTTGCGCTTCCAGCCCCGCCTACCGCACAGCCCTTGAGAAGCCTCACAAAGCCTTTTCAAAACACCTCAAATCCTCCCACAGCCCTCATCCCCGCCCAATCCCCTCCTCCCATACATCCCCCCCCTCTCTTCGTCACCGCAGTGTTGACTAGGCGCCAGTCAATGTCCACGCATGCCCCTCATGCACCGTGCCATGCGCCCTCTCGTTGCGCTTCCAGCCCCGCCTACCGCACAGCCCTTGAGAAGCCTCACAAAGCCTTTTCAAAACACCTCAAATCCTCCCACAGCCCTCATCCCCGCCCAATCCCCTCCTCCCATACATCCCCCCCCTCTCTTCGTCACCGCAGTGTTGACTAGGCGCCAGTCAATGTCCACGCATGCCCCTCATGCACCGTGCCATGCGCCCTCTCGTTGCGCTTCCAGCCCCGCCTACCGCACAGCCCTTGAGAAGCCTCACAAAGCCTTTTCAAAACACCTCAAATCCTCCCACAGCCCTCATCCCCGCCCAATCCCCTCCTCCCATACATCCCCCCCCTCTCTTCGTCACCGCAGTGTTGACTAGGCGCCAGTCAATGTCCACGCATGCCCCTCATGCACCGTGCCATGCGCCCTCTCGTTGCGCTTCCAGCCCCGCCTACCGCACAGCCCTTGAGAAGCCTCACAAAGCCTTTTCAAAACACCTCAAATCCTCCCACAGCCCTCATCCCCGCCCAATCCCCTCCTCCCATACATCCCCCCCCTCTCTTCGTCACCGCAGTGTTGACTAGGCGCCAGTCAATGTCCACGCATGCCCCTCATGCACCGTGCCATGCGCCCTCTCGTTGCGCTTCCAGCCCCGCCTACCGCACAGCCCTTGAGAAGCCTCACAAAGCCTTTTCAAAACACCTCAAATCCTCCCACAGCCCTCATCCCCGCCCAATCCCCTCCTCCCATACATCCCCCCCTCTCTTCGTCACCGCAGTGTTGACTAGGCGCCAGTCAATGTCCACGCATGCCCCTCATGCACCGTGCCATGCGCTCTCTCGTTGCGCTTCCAGCCCCGCCTACCGCACAGCCCTTGAGAAGCCTCACAAAGCCTTTTCAAAACACCTCAAATCCTCCCACAGCCCTCATCCCCGCCCAATCCCCTCCTCCCATACATCCCCCCCCTCTCTTCGTCACCGCAGTGTTGACTAGGCGCCAGTCAATGTCCACGCATGCCCCTCATGCACCGTGCCATGCGCCCTCTCGTTGCGCTTCCAGCCCCGCCTACCGCACAGCCCTTGAGAAGCCTCACAAAGCCTTTTCAAAACACCTCAAATCCTCCCACAGCCCTCATCCCCGCCCAATCCCCTCCTCCCATACATCCCCCCCCTCTCTTCGTCACCGCAGTGTTGACTAGGCGCCAGTCAATGTCCACGCATGCCCCTCATGCACCGTGCCATGCGCCCTCTCGTTGCGCTTCCAGCCCCGCCTACCGCACAGCCCTTGAGAAGCCTCACAAAGCCTTTTCAAAACACCTCAAATCCTCCCACAGCCCTCATCCCCGCCCAATCCCCTCCTCCCATACATCCCCCCCCTCTCTTCGTCACCGCAGTGTTGACTAGGCGCCAGTCAATGTCCACGCATGCCCCTCATGCACCGTGCCATGCGCCCTCTCGTTGCGCTTCCAGCCCCGCCTACCGCACAGCCCTTGAGAAGCCTCACAAAGCCTTTTCAAAACACCTCAAATCCTCCCACAGCCCTCATCCCCGCCCAATCCCCTCCTCCCATACATCCCCCCCCTCTCTTCGTCACCGCAGTGTTGACTAGGCGCCAGTCAATGTCCACGCATGCCCCTCATGCACCGTGCCATGCGCCCTCTCGTTGCGCTTCCAGCCCCGCCTACCGCACAGCCCTTGAGAAGCCTCACAAAGCCTTTTCAAAACACCTCAAATCCTCCCACAGCCCTCATCCCCGCCCAATCCCCTCCTCCCATACATCCCCCCCCTCTCTTCGTCACCGCAGTGTTGACTAGGCGCCAGTCAATGTCCACGCATGCCCCTCATGCACCGTGCCATGCGCCCTCTCGTTGCGCTTCCAGCCCCGCCTACCGCACAGCCCTTGAGAAGCCTCACAAAGCCTTTTCAAAACACCTCAAATCCTCCCACAGCCCTCATCCCCGCCCAATCCCCTCCTCCCATACATCCCCCCCCTCTCTTCGTCACCGCAGTGTTGACTAGGCGCCAGTCAATGTCCACGCATGCCCCTCATGCACCGTGCCATGCGCCCTCTCGTTGCGCTTCCAGCCCCGCCTACCGCACAGCCCTTGAGAAGCCTCACAAAGCCTTTTCAAAACACCTCAAATCCTCCCACAGCCCTCATCCCCGCCCAATCCCCTCCTCCCATACACCCCCCCCCTCTCTTCGTCACCGCAGTGTTGACTAGGCGCCAGTCAATGTCCACGCATGCCCCTCATGCACCGTGCCATGCGCCCTCTCGTTGCGCTTCCAGCCCCGCCTACCGCACAGCCCTTGAGAAGCCTCACAAAGCCTTTTCAAAACACCTCAAATCCTCCCACAGCCCTCATCCCCGCCCAATCCCCTCCTCCCATACATCCCCCCCCCTCTCTTCGTCACCGCAGTGTTGACTAGGCGCCAGTCAATGTCCACGCATGCCCCTCATGCACCGTGCCATGCGCCCTCTCGTTGCGCTTCCAGCCCCGCCTACCGCACAGCCCTTGAGAAGCCTCACAAAGCCTTTTCAAAACACCTCAAATCCTCCCACAGCCCTCATCCCCGCCCAATCCCCTCCTCCCATACATCCCCCCCCTCTCTTCGTCACCGCAGTGTTGACTAGGCGCCAGTCAATGTCCACGCATGCCCCTCATGCACCGTGCCATGCGCCCTCTCGTTGCGCTTCCAGCCCCGCCTACCGCACAGCCCTTGAGAAGCCTCACAAAGCCTTTTCAAAACACCTCAAATCCTCCCACAGCCCTCATCCCCGCCCAATCCCCTCCTCCCATACATCCCCCCCCTCTCTTCGTCACCGTAGTGTTGACTAGGCGCCAGTCAATGTCCACGCATGCCCCTCATGCACCGTGCCATGCGCCCTCTCGTTGCGCTTCCAGCCCCGCCTACCGCACAGCCCTTGAGAAGCCTCACAAAGCCTTTTCAAAACACCTCAAATCCTCCCACAGCCCTCATCCCCGCCCAATCCCCTCCTCCCATACATCCCCCCCCTCTCTTCGTCACCGCAGTGTTGACTAGGCGCCAGTCAATGTCCACGCATGCCCCTCATGCACCGTGCCATGCGCCCTCTCGTTGCGCTTCCAGCCCCGCCTACCGCACAGCCCTTGAGAAGCCTCACAAAGCCTTTTCAAAACACCTCAAATCCTCCCACAGCCCTCATCCCCGCCCAATCCCCTCCTCCCATACATCCCCCCCCTCTCTTCGTCACCGCAGTGTTGACTAGGCGCCAGTCAATGTCCACGCATGCCCCTCATGCACCGTGCCATGCGCCCTCTCGTTGCGCTTCCAGCCCCGCCTACCGCACAGCCCTTGAGAAGCCTCACAAAGCCTTTTCAAAACACCTCAAATCCTCCCACAGCCCTCATCCCCGCCCAATCCCCTCCTCCCATACATCCCCCCCCTCTCTTCGTCACCGCAGTGTTGACTAGGCGCCAGTCAATGTCCACGCATGCCCCTCATGCACCGTGCCATGCGCCCTCTCGTTGCGCTTCCAGCCCCGCCTACCGCACAGCCCTTGAGAAGCCTCACAAAGCCTTTTCAAAACACCTCAAATCCTCCCACAGCCCTCATCCCCGCCCAATCCCCTCCTCCCATACATCCCCCCCCTCTCTTCGTCACCGTAGTGTTGACTAGGCGCCAGTCAATGTCCACGCATGCCCCTCATGCACCGTGCCATGCGCCCTCTCGTTGCGCTTCCAGCCCCGCCTACCGCACAGCCCTTGAGAAGCCTCACAAAGCCTTTTCAAAACACCTCAAATCCTCCCACAGCCCTCATCCCCGCCCAATCCCCTCCTCCCATACATCCCCCCCCTCTCTTCGTCACCGCAGTGTTGACTAGGCGCCAGTCAATGTCCACGCATGCCCCTCATGCACCGTGCCATGCGCCCTCTCGTTGCGCTTCCAGCCCCGCCTGCAGCACGGCAGCGTACGTCAGCGACACGTTGCGCGTGCCCTCCACAATGCTCCCCACGCGCTCCTGCGGGCGCATCAGCAGCTGCTTCCGGTAGTTCATCGTCAGCGTCTGGAGAGGGGGAGGACAGGGGGAAGAGGGGAGGGGGCGGAGTGGGGGTTGTTTTCGATTGGAGATATCTCATAAGCAGTTCTTGACGACTTCTCATCACTTGCGCTCACTCCTCCACTGCATTGCATGCGCATCGTTGTTTCGGCGCCTCAACAATCGCATCAGCATCTGCATCCTGTAATTCGTCATCAGCATCAGGAGCTGGGAAGGGGAGGGAGGTGGTGGTAGCTGCTTTATGAAAACTCTACTACAGTTCCTGCGTGGGCGTCAGCAGGTGCATGGGGTTAAAAACAGGGTAACTCCTCCAGGTGGTTGGTAACTAAGAGCAGTTGGGTGGGCTCTGCACAGAATGGCTCTGGTAGACAGGCAACTCTCTCTGCTGGGCTAGAAGAGGAAACCTTGACACTTTTGCAGAACAGAGTGCGGGAATGAGCTTGAGAACATAGCTCCTTAAGAACCAGAAAGAGGAAGAAGGGGGACAGGTCGATTGAACATAGCTCTCTCTCTCACATACACCCCCTCCCATGGCACCTGTACGGAGTTGTTGTAGTAAGAGCTGGTGAGGAGCCATGTGAAGAAGGTGAGGAGGAAGATGATCACTGCCACTAGCAGCTGCATGCATGCATGCATGCATGCACACATGCACACATGCAGCACCCATGCACGGGTGCAACCATGCACCCATGCAGACCCATGTCCACAGGGAAGCAAAAGGAGCAAGGGGGAGCGAGAAAGGGAGGAATGGAAGGGAGGGAAGGAAGTCCGGGGAGGGAACAAATGTTGGAGCATTAAGGGTGTCACATCCACCAGTGTAACATGCAGCTTATGTCTTCCAATAAAGAAGGTCGGGGAGGGAACAAATGTTGGAGCATTAAGGGTGTCACATCCACCAGTGTAACATGCAGCTTATGTCTTCCAATAAAGAAGGTCGGGGAGGGAACAAATGTTGGAGCATTAAGGGTGTCACATCCACCAGTGTAACATGCAGCTTATGTCTTCCAATAAAGAAGGTCGGGGAGGGAACAAATGTTGGAGCATTAAGGGTGTCACATCCACCAGTGTAACATGCAGCTTATGTCTTCCAATAAAGAAGGTCGGGGAGGGAACAAATGTTGGAGCATTAAGGGTGTCACATCCACCAGTGTAACATGCAGCTTATGTCTTCCAATAAAGAAGGTCGGGGAGGGAACAAATGTTGGAGCATTAAGGGTGTCACATCCACCAGTGTAACATGCAGCTTATGTCTTCCAATAAAGAAGGTCGGGGAGGGAACAAATGTTGGAGCATTAAGGGTGTCACATCCACCAGTGTAACATGCAGCTTATGTCTTCCAATAAAGAAGGTCGGGGAGGGAACAAATGTTGGAGCATTAAGGGTGTCACATCCACCAGTGTAACATGCAGCTTATGTCTTCCAATAAAGAAGGTCGGGGAGGGAACAAATGTTGGAGCATTAAGGGTGTCACATCCACCAGTGTAACATGCAGCTTATGTCTTCCAATAAAGAAGGTCGGGGAGGGAACAAATGTTGGAGCATTAAGGGTGTCACATCCACCAGTGTAACATGCAGCTTATGTCTTCCAATAAAGAAGGTCGGGGAGGGAACAAATGTTGGAGCATTAAGGGTGTCACATCCACCAGTGTAACATGCAGCTTATGTCTTCCAATAAAGAAGGTCGGGGAGGGAACAAATGTTGGAGCATTAAGGGTGTCACATCCACCAGTGTAACATGCAGCTTATGTCTTCCAATAAAGAAGGTCGGGGAGGGAACAAATGTTGGAGCATTAAGGGTGTCACATCCACCAGTGTAACATGCAGCTTATGTCTTCCAATAAAGAAGGTCGGGGAGGGAACAAATGTTGGAGCATTAAGGGTGTCACATCCACCAGTGTAACATGCAGCTTATGTCTTCCAATAAAGAAGGTCGGGGAGGGAACAAATGTTGGAGCATTAAGGGTGTCACATCCACCAGTGTAACATGCAGCTTATGTCTTCCAATAAAGAAGGTCGGGGAGGGAACAAATGTTGGAGCATTAAGGGTGTCACATCCACCAGTGTAACATGCAGCTTATGTCTTCCAATAAAGAAGGTCGGGGAGGGAACAAATGTTGGAGCATTAAGGGTGTCACATCCACCAGTGTAACATGCAGCTTATGTCTTCCAATAAAGAAGGTCGGGGAGGGAACAAATGTTGGAGCATTAAGGGTGTCACATCCACCAGTGTAACATGCAGCTTATGTCTTCCAATAAAGAAGGTCGGGGAGGGAACAAATGTTGGAGCATTAAGGGTGTCACATCCACCAGTGTAACATGCAGCTTATGTCTTCCAATAAAGAAGGTCGGGGAGGGAACAAATGTTGGAGCATTAAGGGTGTCACATCCACCAGTGTAACATGCAGCTTATGTCTTCCAATAAAGAAGGTCGGGGAGGGAACAAATGTTGGAGCATTAAGGGTGTCACATCCACCAGTGTAACATGCAGCTTATGTCTTCCAATAAAGAAGGTCGGGGAGGGAACAAATGTTGGAGCATTAAGGGTGTCACATCCACCAGTGTAACATGCAGCTTATGTCTTCCAATAAAGAAGGTCGGGGAGGGAACAAATGTTGGAGCATTAAGGGTGTCACATCCACCAGTGTAACATGCAGCTTATGTCTTCCAATAAAGAAGGTCGGGGAGGGAACAAATGTTGGAGCATTAAGGGTGTCACATCCACCAGTGTAACATGCAGCTTATGTCTTCCAATAAAGAAGGTCGGGGAGGGAACAAATGTTGGAGCATTAAGGGTGTCACATCCACCAGTGTAACATGCAGCTTATGTCTTCCAATAAAGAAGGTCGGGGAGGGAACAAATGTTGGAGCATTAAGGGTGTCACATCCACCAGTGTAACATGCAGCTTATGTCTTCCAATAAAGAAGGTCGGGGAGGGAACAAATGTTGGAGCATTAAGGGTGTCACATCCACCAGTGTAACATGCAGCTTATGTCTTCCAATAAAGAAGGTCGGGGAGGGAACAAATGTTGGAGCATTAAGGGTGTCACATCCACCAGTGTAACATGCAGCTTATGTCTTCCAATAAAGAAGGTCGGGGAGGGAACAAATGTTGGAGCATTAAGGGTGTCACATCCACCAGTGTAACATGCAGCTTATGTCTTCCAATAAAGAAGGTCGGGGAGGGAACAAATGTTGGAGCATTAAGGGTGTCACATCCACCAGTGTAACATGCAGCTTATGTCTTCCAATAAAGAAGGTCGGGGAGGGAACAAATGTTGGAGCATTAAGGGTGTCACATCCACCAGTGTAACATGCAGCTTATGTCTTCCAATAAAGAAGGTCGGGGAGGGAACAAATGTTGGAGCATTAAGGGTGTCACATCCACCAGTGTAACATGCAGCTTATGTCTTCCAATAAAGAAGGTCGGGGAGGGAAGGCAACCTCCTTGGATCATGATACCTCTCCCCGGCATTCAATCCGCATATCTTCCCTTCTCATTTTCCCCCTCCAAACCCCACCCAGCCCCACTCCAAACAACCAATACGTCGCTGTCCCTTCCCCCTTCCCCTTTCCCCCTCCGCCCCGCACCATGGCTGCTAGGCGGTAAACGAGGATGGGGTTGCGCACGCGCGGGCAGGGGCACCACGACGGCCAGAACCACGGCCCGGGCATCTCCCCCGCGCCCTCCTCCCATTCCCCCTCCCCCTCCGCCACACTCCCCTCCGCGCCCACCCCCTGCGACCCCTGCAGCTGGCTCGATAGGTCCACTAACACGTCATCTAGCGCGGATCGTTTTCCCCCCTTGCCCGCGCTGCTTCCGTGCCCGTACCCCTGCGCGCGCCCTCCGCCTTCCCCCTGCTGCGGGTAGTGCTGCGCGTGTGCGGAGCGGCGGCGGTAGGGGTTGCTGTAGTTGTCCGTCTGCGCCCACCATGCACTGGGGGAAGCGGCGGAAACAGCGGGCGGAACGGGAACAGGGTGCGGCAGTGGGGGAGGGGAGTGTGGGGCGAGTTTTGAGTCGACAGGGCGGAAAAGGGCAGGCGGAACACAGCGGGCGGAACGGTAAAAGCATGGAGCCGGAGAGGAGCATAGGGGGGAGGAAAGATGGCGGAGAAGGGTAAAGGCGAGGCTTGCGGAGAGCAGACATAGGGCAGCCGAATCGGCTTCAAATGAATGGGATGCATGAGATTCATGAGGTGACTTTTGAGTCGACACAAAAGTCAAGTCAATGCATGAAACGCATGAGATTCATGGGGTTCATGGGACGCATGGGTCAGAAACGAGAAACGCTGCCGAAAAACGTAATCGAAAACGGAGGAAACGCAAGGAAAAGGTGTGTGTTTGAGTCGACTCGGATTACGCAATTGGGAGCGGACGGGACCGGTGGCAAAGC
Organism: Closterium sp. Naga37s-1; assembly: GCA_947471745.1. Classification (NCBI taxonomy): domain Eukaryota; kingdom Viridiplantae; phylum Streptophyta; class Zygnematophyceae; order Desmidiales; family Closteriaceae; genus Closterium; species Closterium sp. Naga37s-1. Next base: position 4,265,676 of record CANJKZ010000143.1, on the reverse strand, counting down.
ATCAACCCTAACGCCAGATGCCGCTATTCGGTACCCCCTGTCTTGAAGTCTACTTTTCAGCGTTGACGTATTCGTGTGAACTTGTGTGTTTACGTCGCGGGTCGCACCTGGTGGAGGCTCCTTCGACGGGCGCCTTAAATGACTTTCGAGGCACCTCAAAACTCGTCGCGGGTTGTACCTGGTGGAGGCTCGACTGTAAGAGACAGCGGACTGCGCCACGCTGCCTTCCGCTATCGACAATTCCTCATCCGAATACGTCCGGTCTGAGTAGTACTCGCTATTGTCGCCCTCGCTACCGGCATCGTCGCGTCTCCGCCTTCTGCCCGTCACCAACCGCCGCGCTCCAGAAACTAGAGTCTTCCACGCGGCTGCTCTGCGCCAGCCAGTACCGGGTTTCCAGCCGCGACGGTCGCCGTGATCGCCGCCGTGATCGTCGCCGTGATCGCTGGCGTAAGAGTCGCTATAGGGCCCGCGGCTCGCGTCATCGCTCATGTCATCTACGCTGACGTCAGCGTCCATGGCGGTCACGCCTCCTTGAGGACCGTCCTAATGGGCTTACATATTAAGTTATGGAGCGATGGGCTAACGCGGCTTGCACGCCCATCCGTTGCATATCCTGTTGGTGTTTGACGCCCAACTGACCTAAACCAAACTCAATATGCATACACTGGACCTTATAACGAAACAATAAGTGAGTGTGGTTTGACAGGTGACCACCACCAACCAAAACAGCACGAAGCTGACTTCTATTGGCTTGAAAATCCCAACTTCGGTGCGGTCGTACACATGATGCCCAACCAGTGCACGCGAATTTTCCCTGCACCGAATGGAAACGCTGCACCCGAGGTCTTTTCCCCAGCCTGTTGCACCCACGATACAAGCGCGTCGCGTGGTTATCGAACAATAGTAACGAACAGACTGAAGTCAAACTGAAGAGACCGAAGTCAAAATGTCAACGGATAAGGTTACAGCTCCTTAATATAAGCACCTGCGAATCCTTTTTAGCTAGCTGCGAATTGACGAAACTTATGCGAAATTCTCGATACAGCTTATACGCCCCCTTCACAAGGCAACCGGGAGGGGCTCAAACGGTGCGTGTGAGCAAATAAGAAATCAGGCAGGAATTACTGTAGGCTGCCAGTCAGAACTGTGGTTGGGCAGAGGGAAGGGTTTTTGTCCTGTCTGTTCTGCCTACAGTTGTTACAGCACGTATCATCACCGTTGTTCATGAGGGAAGGTCAGTTCTGTGAAAAAAACGGTTGCAAGTGAAAATCCGTTGTTCCCAGCACAGTATATTCGAGCGTCACGGAAAACAATAACAGCAGAACCTGCCATGGAGGAATTCGGGCAGCTGAGATTGAAATCCATCAACTCACAGGCGCTGTACTGTAATCAAGCGGGATCGCACTGTGCTGCTCCTCCCCGTGTAACTGCTGGTGGAGCGATTCGAGTTGGAGGGGGACATGTGTGGCGACGGAAGGCGTCTTCGCAATGGCGTAACCAAGGCAGGGCCGAAGGAGATCCCGAGACGTACAGATGATGCCCAGCCCCTGCACGCGAAATTGCCTTGCACATTCCAGAAACCTTGCACCCGTTGGTTTCCTGCCGCGAAGTTGCACCTATGGTACAATCACGTCGACCAATAGGAAAGCCAGAAACGGAAGTCTGACTGATGAGACTGCAGTCAAACAGTCAACGGTGAGTTACAAAGTTTTTTATAAGCCCTTTTTGCCCGATGCAACCTCCACGAAATGCAAGAATCACTTATAGGCCCATAGGGTAGGCCGAGGTCGGGGGGCTCAACCGGGCATCGTGTGTACTGGGTATTGTGTGTATCGACGCAAGATGTCATTCCTAGTGTCGGATGCTTTTCGGTTTGTACACGCGCTACTCTCGTCGTCATGTTTTCTGTGGGGTACCCGACCTAGTGCTTCACCAAGGGGACACTAGCATCCTCGATATGAGGGGTCATCCGCGTCAGTGCTGACATTCCATCCTTTGAATATCTTAGACCCTAAAAACACATGCTTTCAATTTAATGGTTTGCTATTTTGAAAGTTGTATACGTTTCCATGGGCTAAATCATAGGTTATTAATATATACAGGGATTTTGTTCTTGAAACAATTTGTTTTTCAAAGGAAGGGTGAAGTTAATAGCGACTAAACACGTTAAACCACTTTGTTGGTGTTTCTTAATACTGTACGTGTTGTCGAAGCCCTTGTTAGTGACCATCCGCATTCACTCCCAACTAGATATCCTAGACCCAAATTTCCTAACTCATTCTTTGTGCCACCTTGGTCTTCTGGGCACACCCCACTGAACCTTACCGCCGTCTTTCAGCATGGCGACTTTTTTTCTCGCTCCTCCGCTCTCCTCGTTCTCCATACCCAATCCGTGGACGTCGGCGGAGCACAGCCCTCGTTCCCCTCCTACCGCCATTATCCACCGTCCATTGAGACCCACAACTTATCCCTTCCTTCACTCAAATCCCCATCGAGTCAAACATCATCATTCCGCCTTCCGGCCTCTCCTCCCCTTCCGCGCATCTTCCGTTCCCCCGCAATCCGACCCTCCTAAACCGCAACCACCAGCGCAACCCGCTTCCAACCTCCCCCAGAAACCACCTTTCCCGACCCCCTCCCAACCACCCCTGCCGGTGTCGCCAACGGCGGTGGTTACATGGGGCGGCCGGTTACCATCCACGCGACGGCTCCTGCTGGGATCGTTAGGGTTTGCTGGTTTAGCGCTGGGGTCGAATTTCCTTGGCTCCACGAGTGCTCTCTTGGGAACAGTGGAGGACCCTGCGCGGTCAGCACGCCTGGATGTGCTGTTCCCTATCAAGGGTTACAAGCGGTGCTATGACACGGCGAATGGTTTCGGTGAGTTCTGTGCGGTGCGGTCAGGCACACGCCGAGAGACGTTATTTTGAGGAATGTACGTGCTTGAGTGTTTGGGAACGTCTGGTTGGCAGATGCAGAGTGTGTGCACATTACCTAAAGCACACATTTCTCTTGGGTAAGTTCCCCAAAGGAGTCGGACGTGTGGCAGGATACTTGTGAGGGTTTTCTGCAGCGAGTAACAATGTAACATGCTGCATAGTGAGCCGTTCCTCTCAAATCAAGACCCTCAATCAGATCTCGCACCCTTGCATTGCATACAAATCCACTCCCATGTCTACCTGCACTGTCTGTCCAACACCCACTCGCCTCCTCACTCCCACTCTCCTACGCCGTCCCTCCTCTCTCTGCCTTCATCCCTTCCTGCCTCCACCCCAGAATTCCTCTTTCCAGCCGAATGGGTGGGTGACCAGCTGTTGCTATACCGAGCAGCGGAGCGCAGAGAGAGAGAACTCTCGCTGGACCCGCCTCCCCTCTCCTCCCCTTCCTCCTCCTCCTCCGCATCCTCGCAACAAGCACGCAGAGCAGGTGCAGTAGATCCTGTGGCGGCCTTTGGCCCGCCGGGGGGGAACGGGGAGCTCAATGTGAGCGTCGTTGTTGCTCCTGTGCCACGTGGCTTCAGGTGAGTCTCCTGGTGGGGTTTATATGTACGACGGCAAACTCAGTTGGTACTTTTTTGTATTTGCAGAACATGGTTTCGAGCGGAGTATGAGGAAGCGTTGGCACTAATTTCTGCTGCTCCTCGTGCCGTGTGTCTCCTTGCGTCTCTTTGTTCCGCCTCTGCAGCCTTAGGAGCTTCGGAGACGCAGAGAGCATCGGTGGCAGGCTGTTGGCTAACGTTATCGCACCTGCTGGGTCTGGAAGGGAGGCCATGCTGCTGAATGCAAGCGAGAAGGAGCTGGATGGCGTGCTGTACATAAGACTGGAGTACACTGTACAAGGCGCTTCATTCTCCCGTCACAATGTTTCTGTTTGTGCGGTGAAACACGGAAAGCTTTTCTCCATGAATGCACAGTCACCTGCGGATCTGTGGCCTGAGAACTTAGAGTCCTTTTCTGTTGTTGCTGATTCGTTTAGGGTTCTAGGTGACAGTGTATAAGCAGAGGCACTGAGGCCCTGAGAAGTCAGTATTTTTACCCTGATTTTGCTGATTTTCAAGGTGTTTTTGTGAAGTGACCCTGAAGTTTCAGCCTTTTATTTTTAGTGACACTGAGTTTTGAGCACTGACGAATCAGCGTTGTGTCCAGGCCCTCAGATTCGTTTTGGGCCACACTTTCTCATCAGTGTTGGTCCAAAAAAAAAAACTTTCTGTCAGGGTCGTTACAAAAATAAACCCTGAAAATCAGTGTCGTCGCATAAAAAAAAAAACTTTCTTATCAGGGCTGGTACATTTTTTAACGCTGATGTAACCAGCCTTCATCATAATGTGACGGGAACGGGGGGAGGGAGACAGTGGTGGTGCAGCAATGGTGGTCCAGGTTAGGCAATCGCGTGTGCTGAAGGTCTCTGTTTTGTCACGTTCAAACATACGAGACAAAATCAGACAAGCGCTCGCAAGCAACAGTCGGGAATGTTCCTCAACAACATTTCGGGAGCGTTGCGCAGTGCCACGTCACCCCACGCTTTCTGTCTCGCACTTCGCCAATCAACAAAACGTGAAATGAAGAGTCGGTTTAAACCAAACAAATGGTGTCTGAGGCGAGTCTGACAAGATGTAGATAAGGGGGGTGTAGGAAACAGCCCTAAGATGCCGTTTCACGTGATTGACGGTGACGGCGAAAATTTTGGGCAATTTTTTTGCCAAATTCATCGAATCTAGGCAATTTCGCTAACAAGGATGGCCCCACTACTGCATGATTCGAATCAGGGTCCCCTAGCAAAATTAGGCTGACATTTCAGGCCTGGTACAAGAAAGTTAGCTGAAAAAACAGTGTAGGCATAAATAAAAAAACTTTCTCATCAGGGTTGGGACCTAAAAATACCCTGAAAATCAAATCAGGGTAAAATTCCTGCAATCTGAGGGCCTGGTTGTGTCTCGTTCGACCCTGAAGCTGAAAACTCCGTGATTCAAGCAGTTTCGCCGAGATTGGCGACAGATTCAAGCAGTTTCGCCGAGATTCACCATCAGCAATCAATTACCGTACCCACTGTGCTGCGGCGCCACCCAGCGGCTCCGACCGACTGTTTTTGCTGTTATGGCATATTTTGTGCCTTGTTGTCAAATTCACACAATCTGATTTGTTGTTTGAGCTGTAATGCATAATTGTCCCCGGATTCTGCCACCCACATGACTTTTTTTGCCACGCCGCGCACAAAGCAGGAGGTTTGTGGTTGGTTGCCTCTTCAGCAGGCAACGTTGTGCTGGTGCGGTGTGCTCAGCCAGCCCATCTAGGGGTTCTCCTGCCACCTCATTTTGTTCAGCACGCAAGAATCCCTCTCGGCAGGCTCAATCCCCCCTCTCCTCTGTTAGAATTGTTGGAAACAATTAATTGTAAGCGCCTCTGTCGTGTCGAAACACCAAGTCAGAAGCGAAGCAAAGCATATCGAAGCACTGGCGAGTCAACCCTCGGAGGTTGAGCAGTTGCTGGAGGTTACGCGAAAGTCAAAAGTCAGCGACCTTTGACCTGACAAATACAGCGCGACAGCAAGGACACACAACTGACTCGCTACAGAGCAGTTGCCCGAGTCGTCACTGTATCGAACCGCAACAGCAACAGTAAAGTAGTTACAACCATATCTCTTCGTATTCCTTGTACTCTTATATAATCTTGTATCTCCTTGCTTTAATCAATTCACTTTGCCCTCACATACTAGCGCAAGGTGGTTCAACTACTTCATTAAACGCTTCCGCTAATTGCAACAAGTCCTACCCAGAGTTCAGCCCTGCAAAGATCCTAAGGGCTTTTTCAGCCCAACATGGTATGAGAGCTAACAGGGGGAACTCAACTACTATCAAGTTATCTACAACGTCAGAAGGCATGGCAACACAAAAGGAAAGGAGCTCCTCTAATGGTTCTCCCAGTACTACTCCTACTCCACCTCCTGCCTCTGGCCTACAGACAGAGGAGGGTACGGCAACAAGACCAAGAGCAACTTCTACCGAGACTCCCGCAAATCAACCTGCAGACTTCGATCAGAGCATGATGGAGAAGTTTTTCTCCTTCATGTCCTTCTAAGAGCAACACCAACAATCGGCACCTGCGCAGTCAAACAACAGCAACAACAACAACGACGTGACTCCAATGAGCCTTGATGGTTCATCCTACGCACGTGGAAATCAACAGCAGCAACCTACCTTTGCTCCGTACGAGCCCCAGCGCGGCTCCGTCAGCTTTATGCAACAACCACAGCCTGCACCTGGACAAGAGAAGACACTGGATGCACTTCAAGTTCAGTCGCAGTTCGCACACGTCTTAAAACTACAGACGTCAAGGCCCTTCGACGGAAAAGACTTCTTTACCTGGTCGTTCGAGTTCGAATTAATGATGGAAGGCGCGCAGATTCTCGGCTTCTTCGACGGATCCCTGCCATATCCAACAAATGGCACACAATACGACAAGCAGCAGTACACCTATCAGTCAATGATGGCGTACACGATTCTACTGAGGAACATCACTCCGAATCAGCAGCAGAATATACGGTCTTACCGGGGATACGGCAACTCCGCCGAACTCGCATACAGCCACTTGAAGAGCCTGTATCAAGCAACAGACAGTGTAAATCAGAGTCGGTTGATGGCGCAACTGACAACAGTCGAGATGAAACCGGGCGAAAAAGGAATGGCGTATATCAGCCGCTGTCGCGAATTGCGCGACAAACTCCTTCGATGCGGAGGGTCGATATCCGAAGAAGCCTTCGTCACAGTCGTCATCACTGGACTTGGTCCTCATTGGCGCTCCACTCGCGCCATACTCCGAGCTCACGGGAAGATCTCCGAAGCAGCACTTTGCGCCGAGATCCACGCCGAACAGCAAGACATGGACCTGCAAGAGGAACGGCACAAGAAGAAAACATCAGTACCTGAATTCGCGTTTCACACTCAACGGCGCTGCAACACCAACAACAACCGGCATCAACCAAAACCCGTACCTCCGTTTTGTCATCTCTGCAAGACGTCAGGACATCCGCGCACACACTGCCCGACTCGACAACAGTCAACACTGCCACAGCGACAGCTTCGACCTTCAAACAGCCAAGTCGCTTCAACACAAGCGAACCCCACCGCTCAAGTCCAAACGACATCAACGGGACAACCTGCACAAGGAGCAAGAAACATCGTCAGCTGCATGGCGAGACTCTCCGACTCTTGCATCACTGAATCACCACCAACATACTGACCCGAAGAACTTCTTGACGAAAGGACGCCACGCCGCGAGACACTAGAGCCAAATCCAACGTACGCAGCTATCGCCCAGAGTGAGCCATCCGGGAAAGATACTTGGTTCTTGGACAGCTGCTGCGGACAGCATATGTGCTCCTCGGGTCGCTTCGTTCAACGCGAACATCAACTCCAGCAGGAAGTCGTCATCACCGTTGCCAACAACCAGAACCTGCGCACACGACGGCAAGGAATTGTTCAACTTCAGTCACGAGAAACAAACGTCATACTACAAATGTCAAAGGTTTTAATTGCAGAGGGACTCGGCTACAACCTACTGAGTGTCAGTCAGCTGATGGCGAAAGGTATCCACCTCGAAGCAGACAGCACAACACAGGAGTTCAAGCTGTACCACGGGAAAGGAGGCCTCTACATCGGCAAGGCCGTGCTGAAGAACAACGTGTTCGTCCTCGACTTCGTCCCAGACCTAGGCACCGCCGACAGCGACGGAATCGTCACCTTCACCTCCTGGACGCACCCACCGGATCTCGATCCAGACTTCAGCCCCGGAGGTTTCTGGTATTCGCACACCATCCCTGGGGCAGAACGAACAAGAGCATTAGCGGCGATCCAACATTCGGCAGCAGCAGAGACAACATCGGCAGCAGCAGAGACAACATCGGCAGCAGCAGAGACGACATCGACAGCAGCAGAGACAACGTCGGTAGCAGCAGAGACAACATCGGCAGCAGCAGAGACAACATCGGCAGCAGCAGCGACAACAACGACACCAGTCGCTGGCCCCTCAACGGCACCAGTCTTCATCGACGATACACCACCGACACCCGCGCAGCAGCTAAAACCGGCACCACGAGAAGTTCACCGAAGCGCCAACTTCACCGCCAGCTTCTATTCCAACTCCGACATGTATCAACGTTCACCCGACCTGGCATGCAAGAATGGGACATCCAAGCAACACGGTGTTAAACAACACGATAAGAGCAGGCGTGCTTGATAAAGATTCACTACTCCTAACCGACGGCAGAGAACTCCAGCGAGTCCGCGGAACGTGCTTCACCTGTCCTGAAGCTGACTTACCGCACCAGCCGTTCGTCTCGCATCACAATCCAAGCGCACCTGCATACACACCCCTTGAAAAGGTGTACAGCGACATACTGTACAATCGCGAACCCGGGCAAAACACATACAACTACACCATCACGTTCATCGACGCAGCAACACGCTACGTTTGGCACCTCAACCTTCCAAGCAAGGACATGGCCTTCGAAGCCTTCGTCGCCTGGCTTCCTGTGGCGGAACGAGAATCGGGCGTAAAGCTGAAAAGCTTCCAGTCAGACGGAGGAGGAGAATACACCTCACAGAGGTTCAAGCAGTACTTGGCAGAGAGAGGAATCAAGCGGCTTATTTCCCTTCCCTACGCCCATCAACAGCAGGGTGTAGCGGAAAGGATGAACAGGACCCTCCAGAACACCATGCGCAAGCTGCTACGTGGCATGCATCTGCCCACCCACCAGTGGCCCGAAGCAATGGACCACGCCGTCATGCTGCACAACTTGCTCTCGTCATCATCGCTCCCGAACAACGCATCACCACACCTGCTGTGGACAGGAAAACTGGGCAGCACAAAAATGTTGAGAGTTTTCGGCTGCATGGTACAGTACCGACCCCCATCTGCACGAGCCGGCCGATTCTCCCAACGCGCACAGTGGGGACTACATCTGGGCATGGAAAAGCATTACAATGCATGGAAGATTTTTGACGTCGAGACAAAGGAGACAGTGGCAGCACGTGATGTCATCTTCTACGAGAACCTCACCCTCCGGACATACCTTGCCAACGTGGATGAGAACAATCCAGACCTCTCAGGCGGATTTCGTGGCACTCGAGCCTTCGCCTCGGCAGAAGACGAAGCTGACTGGGACGAACAGAACGTGGAAGGAGCGTCGGAAGAAGCCGGACCTCTCCCTTACTGTTCCGTTGACATCCCGATGGACGACGAAAATCCTCGCGAAAGCGTCAACGCCGAAGTCTTCTACGACTTCGCCGACAATGGTTATGTTACACCTGCACGGGTCACCACCAACGAAGCAGAACGCGTAGGACCAAATTTTAACCCTACACCAGAAGCAGGAGACGAAGCAGTCTATCCCGAGGATACTTCACTCCCCCGCTACACACAGAGTGGACTCCAGATACTCGGTCTCGTCACCGCGGTTCACGGCACGGCGATTCCTAAGGAGCCTGCCACAGTTCAGCAGGCTCTGGGGGGGGAGCATAGGGAAAAATGGCGCGAAGCCATGGACAGAGAGCTGAAAGCACTGGAGGAACGCAATACCTGGAAGGTCGTACCCATTGGAGTGGCACGGAACAAGACGATTCTCACCGGAAAGTGGGTCTTCCGTGTGAAGACAAAGGCGGATGGCACCATCGACAAGTTCAAAGCACGCTGGGTCGTACGCGGCTTCGACCAAGAACACGGGCGCGACTTCACTGAGACGTTCGCCCCAGTCAGCCGACACACATCATTACGAATTCTCCTCGCGATCGCCGCCATGAAGAAGAAGAAGCTGCGGCAAATTGACGTCGCCAACGCATTCCTCTACGCACCTGTCGACGCAGAAATCTTCGTCGAGCTACCGCACGGCTCCAACGGAGAGCCTAACCAAGTCTGTCAACTGTTGAAGTCGATCTATGGCATCAAACAAGCCCCGAGACTGTGGCAGCAGTACCTCCACGCCCGACTCATTCGCATCGGATTCCGCCAGCTACCTCACGACCAAGGCATGTACCGACTCACAAAGGGCACCGACTACATCCTGCTGATCGTCTACGTAGACGATTTGCTCTACATCGGCTCAACCGACGGGATCACCACCTGGTTCGAAGGGGAGCTGCAGCAAGACCTCACGCTCACAGTCTCATCCACCGTCACGCAATACCTCGGCCTCAACATTCAGGAAGAAGAAGACGCAATCTACCTCAGCGCCGCGAAATACGCCGACACCATAGCTAAACGCTTCGCACTCACGCCGACCACCATCTCCACGCCATATCGCTACGCGGCAGGGAACAACAAGGAAGGATCCACTCCGCTAAAGCCCGCCGGTATACGCGACTACCAGAGAAAGCTGGGTTGTCTTCTCTTCGCAGCCGTCACCTGCCGTCCGGATCTGTCGTACTCTGCAAGTCAGCTCGCTACTTATCTCAAGAAACCTGAAGCGGATCACATGGCGGAACTCAACCGCGCTCTTCACTACCTCGTCAGCACTCCGACGATCGGCCTGACCTATCACAAGAACGGGACTACAGCACCTAAACTAATCGACTACGTCGACGCCGATCATGCCGGCGACTCCGACAACAGACGCTCGCGCACCGGCTACATCTATCGCTTCGCGCCTATCGGGCCTATCTCCTGGCAGTCGAGCAAGCAAGAATTAATCGCCCTCTCTTCAGCTGAAGCAGAATATATCGCACTCTGCTCAGCCACCAAGGAAGGACTGTACCTTCGCGAACTCCTGGAGGAAGCCAAGCTAGCCCAGTTACCAAACTTCACCCTGTTCTGCGACAACCAGTCGGCCATTCGCATAGCCAACAAGAACGGCTTCGCGAACAGAACGAAACACATCGCCCTGCGATACTTCTTCGTGTCAGAATCCCAGCCATTAGACCACTGGGATAAAAGGGCTTGTTTCAGTAGCGGGTCAGTGCGCCCATAACCCCCCAGGCGAACGCGCCTGTAACCCTCTCCAGGATCAATCGGGCATCCACAGTGCAGATCTACTGACACCCCCCCACACTGGGAGGCCCAGGACTAAGCACAGCGGCAACGGCCTACATGTGCATACACCGGGAATCGAACCCGAGACCGCTCTGATACCATGTCAGAATCCCAGCCATTAGACCACTGGGATAAAAGGGCTTGTTTCAGTAGCGGGTCAGTGCGCCCATAACCCCCCAGGCGAACGCGCCTGTAACCCTCTCCAGGATCAATCGGGCATCCACAGTGCAGATCTACTGACACTTCGTGAAGGACGAGATCGAGAAGGGGAGACTCGAACTGTCATACTGCCCCACGTCCGAGATGGCAGCTGACTACTTGACCAAGAAGCTCGGAAAGCAGAAGTTTGATTACTGCATGCTGCTGACTGGACAGAGCCACGTCACCAGCAGCGACACTCCAGAAGCAAAGGGGAGTGTTGGAAACAATTAATTGTAAGCGCCTCTGTCGTGTCGAAACACCAAGTCAGAAGCGAAGCAAAGCATATCGAAGCACTGGCGAGTCAACCCTCGGAGGTTGAGCAGTTGCTGGAGGTTACGCGAAAGTCAAAAGTCAGCGACCTTTGACCTGACAAATACAGCGCGACAGCAAGGACACACAACTGACTCGCTACAGAGCAGTTGCCCGAGTCGTCACTGTATCGAACCGCAACAGCAACAGTAAAGTAGTTACAACCGTATCTCTTCGTATTCCTTGTACTCTTATATAATCTTGTATCTCCTTGCTTTAATCAATTCACTTTGCCCTCACATACTAGCGCAAGGTGGTTCAACTACTTCATTAAACGCTTCCGCTAATTGCAACAAGTCCTACCCAGAGTTCAGCCCTGCAAAGATCCTAAGGGCTTTTTCAGCCCAACAAGAATACTAGGAAGTGATGTGTGATTAGGTCAAGGGGGGGGTACAAGAAGAATGTCGAGAGAAATATTGTACCCCCTAGTGCTAACCCCCATATAGCCTAGATAACCTAAACATGCATATATTGTTTGACACACCCCCATAGGCGAAATGGGGGATAGCCAGAGCAAGCAAAGGTCACAAGACCAGTCAAGAGAAGAAACAAAACACAGCTCAGGGTGGATCACAAAGTCACCACACACTCTGAGCACAAGCAAGAGGCCACAAGGCCAGTTCACATGCAGAGATGTATATGCAGCAATAGCACAGTGATCACTACCTAACAAGAGCAAGCATGCAGGTATATATGTATAGATCACAGTACAAGCAGAATCTACAGCAAGTGTGGAAACGTAGGCACAAGGCCCAACCAAGTACAAAAGCGCTGATGATCACCAGACGGAAGTGCGTTGGTGAATATATCAGCAGTGTTGGCCCGAGTGGCCACGTGAGCAAGACGAAGCTGACCCCGCTGCTGCAACTCTCGAGCCAGGAAGTAACGCAGAGCGATGTGCTTCGTTCTGTGCTCCAGTCTGTGCTCCTGATACAATGCAATGGCTGCCTTGTTGTCGACGTACAGCACTGGAGGAGAACGAGGCCGCTCTCCCAGGTCGGTCAGCAGCTAGGTGAGCCAGCGTAACTCCTGTGCAGCCATGGCTGTGGCGTATATCTCAGCCTCACGACTGGAGCTGAGAACTGAAGACGAGCGTGTAGAACGCCAAGAAACTGAACCAGAGCCAAGGCTGAAGGTGTAACCCTGTGACGACCGCTGCGTAGCCTGGTCGTCAACCCAAGAAGCGTCCGAGTGACCAGTGAGGACAACGTCGCCCCGTCCTCCAAGCACGAGCCCCATGCCCGATGTACTGCACAAGTAGCACAGTACCCTCTTAGCAGCATCCATGTGCACCTTTCGGTGCCGACCAGGAGCCACGTAGCGAGCCAGAAGGCCAAGAGGGTACGCGAGGTCAGGACGAGTGCAGGTCATCAGGTACATGAGGCAGCCAACTAGCTCTGGGTAAGGACCACTCGGCTCTACGGACTCGTCCGAAGGTGGAGCTGAGAGCGAGTGGCCTGTAGCCAGAGGAGTGGCCTGTGCCGAGGACCAGGTGAAACCGAAGCGCTGAAGGACCTGCTGCACCATGTGTGACTGAGTCAGGGTGAGGGTGCGGCGTGCTCTGTCCCGGGTGATCTGCAAGCCAAGATAGCTTGTCAGCTCACCCAGGTCTGTGCACGTGTGTCTCTTCTGCAGCTCGGACTTCACCAGGGCGAGAGCCTCAGTGTCAGCAGTGGCAAAGACCAAGTCGTCGACGTACACGAGGATGTAGAACGGCGGCAGCGAAGTGTCGGTGCGCAGAAACAGCGACGGGTCAGCAGTCGACGGAGCAAACCCAAGAGCCGCAAGTGTCGTCCTCAGTGTGTCGTGCCACTCACGTGGCGCCTGGCGGAGACCGTAGACCGGCCGCCTGAGGCTCCACTGGGTACCAGGAGGGAACGACCCAGTGAAGCCAGGTGGGCGGAGCAGCCAGATCTCCTCGTGCAGGCTGCCCTGTAAGAAGGATGTGCTCAAGTCAAGAGAGTGAAGCTCGTAGTCACGCTGAGCGGCAACGTGCAGCAGCACCCGAAGAGTGGTCATCTTCGGGGTGGGGGAGAAGGTCTGGAAGAAGTCTACTCCCTCTCGCTGACTGAAACCTCGTGCAACGTAACGCGCCTTGAAGGCAGGCGGAGAACCCGGCGGCCGCTTCACCCTGAAAATCCACATGCCACTGACGATGTTCGCCCCAGGTGGGGGAACCTCGTCGACGTAGGTGCCTGTGGACTTCCAGGATGCCATCTCTGCGTCCATGGCTGTCTGCCACTGAGAGGAGTACTCACCCGCGATCGCCTCAGCGTAAGAGCGCGGGGTCGGGATGTCTGGAGCATCCGGGTCTCCCTCAGGGGCAAGCAGCATGGACACGAGATGAGGCGCAGCGGCTGCAAGACACTCAAGGTCCTCCTGCCTGTCCTCAAGGACGTCCATGCCAAGAGCACACTCACCCCCGACGGACGGAGGACAGACAGACTCAGACTCAGCAACAAGACTAGCGGCGTAGTCTAGACGACAGGCAGCAGCAAAGTCAACAAGCTCAGCAACTAAGGTAGACGTAGCAGCAGACTCAAACGACGGGTCAGTGACAACAGTGGCTAGAAGACGCGTGACAGTAGGGTGCTCAGCACGAAACCGGTCGGACTCGGGGTCCGCAACGACAGGCAGAGAAGACGCAGGAGGAGACGGCAGAGGAACACGCTGCGGAGGAGAGGAAGGACGACGGACTACGAGGCGGGTGTCGGGGACAGCCGGCAGACGCGGACGAGGAACACGACGACCGGAACGACCAGAACAGACAGGCGAGACAGGACGCGACGCAGGCTCACGACGCTCAGTAAGACCCTCTAGCTGCTCAGTGTAAGGAGAAGGAGCAGGCAGCGGTGAGCCAGGCTGTAACGGAAGACCAGTAGACGAAGGGAGACTAAGAACCTGGCGAAGCACAGAGTCAGGCGGTGGCTGAGACGACGGAGACAGTGACACCAGCACCAGCAGCTCCAGTACCCCCAGCAGCTCCAGCACCTCCAGCAGCTCCAGAACCCTCAGCGCCAGCTCCTCCAGGACCAGCTCCACCAACAGCAGCACCCCCAGAACCGGCACCTCCAGTCCCAGGGTCTCCAGCCTCAGTGCCTCCAGCAGCAGCACCCTCAGGCTCAGCACCTCCAGCCCCAGCAGCTCCAGTACCTCCAGTACGAGCACCTCCGGGACCAGCACCACTCCCAGCTCCAGTGACGTCAGCAGAAGTACCTCCAGCGGCAGAGCCCCGAGCTCCAGAAGCGCGACCCTGACGCCGACCGTACCAGTCGTGCAGCTGCTGCGAGGTGAGAGGCACACGCGGACGAAGGCGGCTACTCCAAGGAAACCACGCAACAGCAGACTCAGAACCCTCAGCGCCAGCACCCGCAGCAGCTCCAGAACCTCCAGCGCCAGCACCCTCAGCAGCTCCAAAACCTCCAGCTCCAGCGCCACCAGCGCCAGTACCTCCAGGAGCTCCAGAACCTCCAGCACCAGCACCCTCAGCAGCTCCAGAACCTCCAGCTCCAGCGCTACCAGCGCCAGCACCTCCAGCAGCTCCAGAACCTCCAGCTCCGGCACCCTCAGCAGCTCCAGAACCCCCAGCAGAAACAACTCCAGTGGCAGAGTCACCAGCTCCAGCGCCTCCCGCAGCAGGGCCCCTAGCTCCAGCAGCGCGACCCTGACGGCCAGCGTACCACTCAAGCAGCTGCTGTGGGGAGAGAGGGAGTCGACGACGAGAGTGCAGCGGCGAGGCACCAGCGGAGCGACTACGGAGACGGCCGCTCCAGGGAGACTGCTCACCAGACGCCTCAGCGCCCCCAGACTCAGCACCCCCAGACTCCTCACACCTAGGCTCAGCACCTCCAGTCTCCGCACCCCCAGGCTCCGCACCTCCAGGCTCCACACCCCCAGGCTCAGCACCCCCAGGCTCAGCACCCCCAAGCTCCGCACCCCCAGGCTCAGCACCCCCAGAAGCAGCACCCCGAGCAGGACCATCCTCAGCAGGACCCGAGTCACCAGTGACCTCAACCGGCGCAGTCAAGGGAGGAGGGTCTACCTGAGACACACCTGAAGGAGCAGGACCGGGAGCGGGGAGGGGGTCTACCTGGGGAGCACATGGAGCGAGGAAGAGCGGCGGGGGGGGGAGAGGGGCAGTGCGGTAGGGGAAGAGACGGTAAAAGGGAACCGACTCGTCGAACGTGACGTCCTGAGAGGGGAAGACACGGCGCGAGGTGGGGTGGTAAAACTGCCAACCAGGCGCGTCAGGGACAAAGCCAAGGAAGACACAGGGAAGAGCGCGGGCGGAGAGCTTGTCCGCGGTGGTATCGAGCGACCTCCATGACTAAGCCAATGCGGTGCTCAGCAACCCCATTCTGCTGCGGAGAGGCCGGAAGCATGAACTTCTGGCGGATGCCGTGCTCCGCACAGTAGGCTGCCAAGAGGTCTGAGGAGAACTCACCACCTCTGTCAGAGTGCAGACGTAGGACAGGAAAGTCCGACTGGAACCGCTCGCGGAGCTGGAGACGAACAGCGCGGATCCAGGGGATCAAAACATCAGGGACCTCCCCCTTGCTGCGCAAGGGGAAGACCGTGGTGTAACGCGTGTAGTCGTCGACGACCAGCAGGAAGTACCGCTCGTGGCCCTGTCAACGGACGCGGGTTGGGCCCCACACGTCCAGGTGGAGAGTCTGCAGGGGAGCCTCTGTGGGAGGGAACGAGGAGGAGTGAGGAGCAGCGCGCTGCCGCCCCTCGACACAGGGAAGACAGGAGGAGCAGGCGAGGGTGGTAGAGGAGGCAGAGTCTCTGGAAGTCCAGAAACAAGGAAACGGCGGTGCATGCTACGAAGGCGCTGCACCGAGGGGTGACCAAGGCGGTGGTGCCAAAGGAGGGTCTGGTGCGACAAAGCGCGACACAAGCAGGGGGCCGCTAGCTGACCTGACGCAAACGCAGACGCAGACGCAGCTACCTGAGGGGACACAGTAGTCAGTGTGTACAGACTCGAGCCAGGCGCTCGGGTGAACGTGGCCAGGTGCCGACCAGTCCGGGAGCACGTACAGTGGGTCACACGCTGACCTCCAGGGGTGAACTGGTCAACCCACTGGTCCTGGAGGTCAGCACCACCCACCAAGTTTGTAGAGAACGAGGGGAGGTGAAGACCTGACAGGAAGCCAGACGGGACCGCCGGACACGGCAGGACCGTGGAGGAGTGCGCAAGGACTGGACCCCCAGAGGGGTCTGCCAGGGAGACTGCAACCGGCCGACGGAGCGGCGTGAGGGTGGTGCTGTCACGAAAGAAGGAGCGGGAAGCACCTGAGTCAAGTGTGAAGGTGTACAAGGCCTCAGCAGGCGCAGTAACTGAGAGAGCAGACTCACCAGCACCTGGAGCAGCAGCCTCACCAGCACCTAGGGCAGCAGCCTCACCAGCACCTAGAGCAGCAGGCTCTATACCTGGGTCAGGCGGTATGCACAGGTAACAGGCACCGTCAGCACTAGTAGGCAATGCATACATGGCAGTGAGAATAGCATCATAGTCAAGAGCAAAAATATCTACCCTCTGCCTAAGCAGCTCCAGCCAGGTGGGGAGCTCAGCCTCGTCGCCAAACTCGGTACGCCAGGCGTCGCTCAGACGGGCGAAGCAGCGGGACTGTGTGTGACCAAGCGTCCCGCAAGCCTGACCAGCCCGATCACCTGTGCGAATGACGTACGGGCAGCGAACGGTACTCAAAGACCCTCTACTCTGAGCGTACCACTCGTGAAGCTGCTGGGACGTAAGTGTCTCACGTGGACGCCGCTGCAGCTGCAGCTGGCTACTGCCAGACGCTCCCAACTGACCAGCTCCAGGGCGACAGCTACGACGGCTACCGCCACAACCCCAACTAGCGTACCACTCACGAAGCTGCTGGGGCGGGAGAGACTCGCGTGGACGTCGCTGGAGCTGCATCTGGCCACCACCAGTAGCAGCAGTAGCAGTAGCAGTAGCCTAGCAGTAGTAACAGAAGTAGCAGCAGTAGCAGCGCGGGCAGGGCAGGCGCGGCAGGCAGGCAGGCAGGCAGGCAGGCAGACAGGCAGGCAGGCAGGCAGGCTGGCAGGCAGGCAGGCAGGCAGATGGCGCGGCAGCGCGCTAACAAGGCAGGTGCTCACCAGTGGCGGGAAGAGCAGGCGCTCACCGGGCGAGGGGCGGCGACGCGGGTCCAGGGGCGGCGTCGCGGGGTCCAGGGGCGGCTGCTCGAGGGTCCAGGGGCGGCTGCTCGAGGGTCCAGGGGCGGCTGCACCAGGGGCGGCTGCTGCAGGGGCCAGGGGTGGCTGCACCAGGGGCGGCTGCTTCAGGGGCCAGGGGCGGCTGCTCTGGGTCCAGGGGCGGCTGCTCCAGGGGCGGCTGCTCCAGGGGCGGCTGCTTCAGGGGCCAGGGGCGGCTGCTCTGGGTCCAGGGGCGGCTGCTCGAGGGTCCAGGGGCGGCTGCACCAGGGGCGGCTGCTTCAGGGGCCAGGGGCGGTTGCTCTGGGTCCAGGGGCGGCTGCTCAAGGGGCGGCGTAGCTGGTGCAGGGCAGTGCGCGGCAGCAGCACTGCAGCAGCAGTTCAGGCGCAGCAGCGAAGCAGCAGCGTGAGTGCAGCAGTAACACGGGCCGCGTGCGGGCCAGGCATGGGCTGTAAGGGCTGCGTGCGGGCCTGGCGCGGGCTGTACGAGCTGCGTGCGGGCCTGGCGCGGGCTGTACGAGCTGCGTGCGGGCCTGGCGCGGGCTGTACGGGCTGCGTGCGGGCCTGACGTGGGCTGTACGGGCTGCGTGCGGGCCTGACGTGGGCTGTACGGGCTGCGCGACGGCCTGGCGCGGGCTGTACGGGCTTCGCGACGGGCCTACGCGGGCTGTACGGGCTTCGCGACGGGCCTACGCGGGCTGTACTGGCTGCGCGCGGGCCTGGCGTGGGCTGTATGGGCTGCGCGACGGCTTGGCGCGGGCTGTACGGGCTGTGCTCGGGCCTACGCGGATTGTACGGGCTGCGCACGGCAGAAAAGGGCAGGGCAGCGCGAAACGCTGGGCAGGGCAGAAACTAACGGTCGGGCAGGTGAAAACGAATGTGGTGGGCCCTTAATTACGGTCCTAGGCTAGGACCGTCCTAGCTCTTGATACCATGTTAGAATACTAGGAAGTGATGTGTGATTAGGTCAAGGGGGGGGGGAAACAAGAATGTCGAGAGAAATATTGTACCCCCTAGTGCTAACCCCCATACAGCCTAGATAACCTAAACATGCATATATTGTTTGACATCCTCCTGCTCAAACCCTCTCGGCAGGCTCCCTAGCTTGCCCTTTCCCGTACCCAGGCTCTTTCAGCTGCCTGCTCTTCTCGCTCGTGCCATGGTCTAGCCATGGCGGAAACTGGTGATGACGGCTGTGTGACGATGACAATGCTTCTGCAGACTCTCAGTCAGAGTGGCTCGATTCACGTACGGGTCTAGACTTTTTGGTTTCCGCGCTTTCAAACGATAAGGAGAAAGTTTCGCCATGCTTTACTCCGGCACCTACAGACGACGGTGGTGATGTCTGCGCCTCTTTCAAAGGCCCTCACCTGCAAACTCCATCAAAACCCGTCGTGGGTTCAGATGCCGGCCCTGCCGTCCGCGGACCCTCTCCTGCATCAACATCTAAGGGACCAGCTCGCTACAAGCAGGCGGTGCTGCGCTGGGCCTCTCCAACCGCCCCACACCTGTCAGAATACTAAAGCAGGAATGAGTTCAGTATGATGAAACAGCAGTACAAGTAGGGAAACCCTAAAAATTTTGTACTCTATGTAAGCTACCCCACTACAGCCTACAGCAGTACAAATGTAATTTGACACACCCCCATATGCAAAGTGGGGGATAGCAAACACAACCAAGGGTCACAAGACCAGTCAAGCAAGAGAACGGAGAACAAAGCTCAGGGTGGATCTCAAGGACACCACACACTCCGAGCACAAGCAAGCGGCCACAAGGCCAGTTTACATGCAGTGTGCTAACAACAAAACAAGTACAATTATCACAATCTAGCAAGTGTACGCATGCAGATAGCAGAAGTGTCGGCCCGGGAGGCCGCAACGCTCGCACGGCAAAGGAACGAAGTGCACAGTGCTACGTTCTGCTCGCGAGTCTGACCAAGTAGCGCAGCACCCTCCTAGAAGCCCGCCAACGCGAAGGGTGGTGTCTCCCGGGTTGCAATGTAGCGAGTCCGGATGCTGATAGGGTACGGCAGGTACTCCAGCTCGAACTGCCTGTCCTCAAGGACGTCACAGCCAAAGGCAAGCTCACCCCCGACGGACGGAGGACACAAAGAGGCAGAAACGAGACGCGCAAGGTAGGCACGGAGGCAAGTAGCGGCAAAACCAGCGAGCTCAGCTACTAAGGCAGAAGCAGCAGTCGAAGAAGCATGTGCAGTCACAAGAGCGGCTAAACAACGAGGGATAGTCGGGCTAGCAGCACGAGCAAGGTCAGACACTGGGTCAGGAACTGCAGGAAGAGAAGACGGGGGAGGTAACGACAGGACAACAGGCTCCCGAGTAACACGAGAGGTAGCAGAGGAGGCAGCACAAGACACATGCACCCGACGCCCAGTCAGGGAGACGGGCAACGGGGAGTAACGAGCAGGAGCAGGCAGGGGGGGGTCGGGCGGCAACAGTGTACGAGACAGGTCAGGCGGAGGAAACAACAGAGGAGGAGTAGTACAAGTGGGCGTCGGCTCAGCAGAGGCAGGCGGGAGTCTGAGAAGGTGGTGAAGCGCCGACTCAGGTAGCGACGACGACGGCTGCTCCAAGAAGGCCGTCGCGGCAGCGACTGCGACGCACCCCCAGACCCAGCACCTCCAGCGCCAGTACCTACAACTCCACCAACAAGAGGACTCTTAGCACCCCTAGAGTCAGCACCCCCAGAACCAGCACCCCCAGAACCAGCACCCCCAGAGCCAGCACCCTCAGCGTCACCAAGTCCACAGCGTCAGGCTGCAGAGGAGGCGAAGACGTCCGAGGCGGAAAACCCGGAGGTGTCTCCAAGCGCGGCGAGCGGCGAGAGGTCGTTGTGTCAGCAGCAGCAGGGTCACCCCCCTCAGTCGGGCCAGAGGAGTCTGAGGGGACTGTGCTATTAGTCGCACAAGTATCGACGCACGAAGTCTCTACCTGCTGCTGCCCGCCCCCAGAACTGCCTCCTCTATTGGCTGCTCCACCCCCGTCACTCCACCCAGCTCCACTACGACCACCCTCGTCAGCTACAGTGGCGTGGTCTGACAGCGGAGGGAAGGGAAGCGGCAGCGCAAGATAGCCTAGGGTGGCAGGAGAGGGGGGGGGGGGTAGCACCTAACCACAGCGGTATATAAAGCATGAGCCAACGGCACCTGGCGAAAGTTGGCTCTCTGGTCAAGCGAGAGGTGAAGGCGGACTGCAAGTTTGGCGGCGGCGTCGCGCGACATCCACCGCTTGAAGGCAACGTGGTCATCGCGGTATTGCTTCTGCGCCTCCTCCCCAGCGGCAGCAGCAGGCTCAGCAGGAGCCTTGGGGGCCTGAAGAGACCCCGACGTGTGCTCGAACAGTGAGACGTCGTGGCTAGTGACACTATGGAGGTACAGGTGCAGCCCCTCTAGCCAGGAGTCGAACCCTAGAGGGTGCCCCACTGCGTCAAAGGCTAGAATAGTGGGAGTCGCCATAGCAGCAGGAACGGCAGCAGCAGCAGGAGCGGCAGTTACGACAGCGGCGGCAGCAGCAGCAGCAGTAGCGCCAGCAGCAGCAGCAGCAGCAGCAGTAGCGCCAGCAGTAGTGGCAGCAGCTGCAGCAAGGGCGACAGCAAAGGCGGCTCGACAGGGCGGCTCAGCTGGGGCAGCAGTAGCGTAAGCGGCAGCAGCAGCAGCAGCAGCTTAGCAGCAGCAGCAGCGCAACAGCAGCAGCAGCGCAGGCAGCAGTAGCAGGGCAGGCGGCAGCAGTAGCCTAGCAGCAGCAGCAGCGCAACAGCAGCAGCAGCGCAGGCGGCAGCATCAGCGTAGCAGCAGCAGCGCAGAAGAAGTAGCATAGGCGGCAGCAGCAGCGCAGGCGGCAGCTTAGCAGCAGCAGCGCAGGCGGCAGCTTAGCAACAGTAGCAGCTGAGCAGCAGCAGCAGCGCAGCAGCAGCAGCACAGGCGGCAGCAGCAGGGCAGCGCGCGGGCTGCAGGGCAGGGTAGCGAGCGGGCCGCAGGGCAGGGTGGCGCGTGGGCTGCAAGGCAGGGCAGCGCGCGGGCTGGGCGGCGTGCGGGCTGCAGGGCAGGGTAGCGTGCGGGCTGCAGGGCAAGGCGGCGCGCGGGCTGTAGGGCAGGGTGGTGCGCGGGCTGCAGGGCAGGGCGGCGCGCGGGCTGCAGGGCAGGGCGGCGCGCGGGCTGCAGGGCAGGGCGGCGCGCGGGCTGCAGGGCAGGGCGGCGCGGGCTGCAGGACGCGCAGGGGGCGGGCAGCATGGCAGGGCGCGCGTAGGCAGCGCGCGTGCGGGCAGGGCGCGCGTAGGCAGCGCGCGTGCGGGCAGGGCGCGCGTAGGCAGCGCGCGTGCGGGCAGGGCGCGCGTAGGGAGCGCGCGTGCGGGCAGTGTCAGAATAACGAACAGGAATGAATGAACTAGCAGCAGGATGGGTACAAGTAGGAAACCCTAATTGGGTTGTACCCCATATGGGCTACCCCACTACAGCCTACACAATAAGCAGCATATATGTTTGACAGGCAGGGCGCGCGTAGGCAGCGCGCATGCGGGCAGGTCGCGCGTAGGCAGCGCGCGTGCGGGCAGGGCGCGCGTAGGCAGCGCGCGTGCGGGCAGGGCGCGCGTAGGCAGCGCGCGTGCGACCAGGGCACGCGTAGGCAGCGCGCGTGCGGGCAGGGCGCGCGTAGGCAGCGCGCGGGGTGGGCGCAGGTAGAGCGCGGGCAGAGCAGCGTGCACGTAGCGCGCTGGGCAGGGCAGAGCTCGCGGGGTAGCGCAGGCAGGGCAGCGTGCGGGACGTTGCTCGGGCAGGGCAGTGAGGATCGGGCAGGGCAGAGCTGAAAAAACTAGCAGTGCGAACGGTTGGTGGGCCCTAACGGAGCGGTCCTACGGTGGAACCCGCTCTGATACCATGTCAGAATACTAAAGCAGGAATGAGTTCAGTATGATGAAACAGTAGGGAAACCCTAAAAGGGTTGTACTCTATATAAGCTACCCCACTACAGCCTACAGCAGTACAAATGTAATTTGACAACACCTTCGAGTCGGCGATGCTGGCGAGCCCCTAAATGCTGTTGCAGACCCTTCATCCAAGGGTCAGAATATGAAGGAGTTGCTGTACGCTGATGCCTTGGAAAGGTTCAAAACCCAGTGGTCCAAACGTTACCCTTGGCTTTTGCTAACCACAAGTACATCTCGTTTGCCTGCGTTCAAATGCAGTATATTCGTAGAGCATGTTGGTGACAGTGGCAAGTGTGGCAGGGGTGGGCACGGTGCCACCGATCTTCAGACCCAAGCATTCAAACGACATGCTGCGACAAACAAGCACAAGGCAGCAGTTGAGCGCCAAGAGAAGCTGTTGGCTGAAGCTGGGCGACAGCCGAGGATCGACACGCATCCGCTCACTAGGGATGACAAGAAGACTCGGATCATTGCCCTCATAGACTCCCTGCTGTTCACGTGTCAACCCTCCTTACCAATGGAGACGTGGGTGCGCCTCGTGCGGTACCTGTCGAAGAACGAAGTGCGGGGCTTCCCGAAGAAAGGCTAAGACACCTTCTACACGACGTAAGGGTTTACAGGTTTAATGTGGCATTACTTGTTTTTCAAGCTGTGTACTAATTTGACACCTCTTTGCATTGCGTTTTACAGCAGATACGGCTTTGGTAAATTGTCACAGGCAACGGCTGTGTGGCTGCAGACTACCCAACAGGTGCACGTTTTGTCAAGCCCGTACATCGGGGTGATGTTGGGTTCTCGCAACGTGCTGGTTGCAAGGTTTTGTACTCACATCCCGCACTTGGTTTCCTGCCATTGCATCGCCCACATGTATAATAGTAAACTTTCTTTTGAAGTTGCTGCACAGGATGCACGTGTACTAATAATATGCTAATGTTTCCTCCTGTGGCAGAGAAGCACTCGCGGCAAAGGACGCGGCAGAATCCCTACCCGAGTTCGAAATGGTCGACACTTTCATCCGCTGGCTGTCGAACTTCCTGGGAGCTCCAGGACCCTAGCACCAACGATTTCTGGACCTGCAAGACGTTTTCACGCAGACAAACCTGGAGCTATAAGGATTTCATAGCGTGCGATGGCTCTCTCGGGGAGATGCAGTCTTGAGGTTGATCGTTGTGCTGCCTGGAGTGATTGTGATGGTTCACGAGCTGGATAACAGATCCATGTACGACATGGTCACCAGCTACACGTTCCTGTTCCTGGATCACTTCCTCGCGGATGTCCTTGAGAAGTTGAACGTGCTCAACAGGCCCATCCAGGAACGAGAGGTTAAATGGAAAGTTGCAATGCTCTACGTACGTTGTTTTAGCTGGCATTGGATTGTTGACTGTTGACTTCTTGAGTATAGACTAATGTTTTATGCGTTGATTGTTGTCTGTTGACCTGGCAGCTTGACCTGGCGGCAGTGCACGCCCAGATACGGCGGACAACAAATCACCTCGAGTCTCGTTATGTGGATTGTGGCGATGACTTCGGAGCAGAGCTCAGCTACCGGTTCTCACCCTTTGTGGCATGCCATGGACCTGGCGGAATGCGCAGCGTGGAGGTCGAGGGGGTTGATCGACTGTCATCACACTGTTATTTCTTGCATGAGAACCCTCTTGAAGGTTTCTTCACTGCACGAACATATGACTCATGCGTCGACCTCTGCACGGCCATGGCGAAGTTGCTTGTGCATCACCTGAAGGAGCGCCTTGGAGACCTTGAATCCTTGTCCGGCGTACGCCTCTTCGAGCCCGACTCGTGGCAGCAAGGACGCCAGGAACGTAACATGGTGTGCACGGAGTATCTCGAGTCGTTGACCACGCTTTTCATGGCACAGGAGTCTGAAGAAATCGTACCAGGTACCCTGTATATTGTACCCAAGATTCTATTTCACGTAACATGTTCTGACCGCTACTTGGTGAATGATTTTAGTGTTCCCTTCTTGCCCTTCTCGACACACTGCTGTTATTGAGCCCTAAGCATCCATTTACATGTTTCCCATGTGTGCACCATCACTGCAGGAGTTGACAAGAAGAAGGCGTTCAAAGATCTCAGATCTTTCAGCCCTGTTGTTGCCGCAGCACCGAAGTCAGAGCGACGGTTCTTTCCTGGCATGTCGGCAATGCTGAAGACGCCAGGCTGGAAATATGCGTATCCCAATCTTGTCAAGCTGTGTGTTGGTGTCGATGTGCTACCGTTGAGCACATTTGAGTGCGAACGTAAAATCTTGCGTCAAAATGTGATCAAGAGTTGGGTGAGGGGTTCTATAAAGGATGTGCGGCTGTCTGATCTCATGTGCATGGTGTTGTTGCAGTTAGAGCCCAACTGGGATGAATTGGTCACTACCTGGTGATCATACAACAAGCGGAAGCAGTTTTCCACCATTGCTGCCCTAAAAAAACCTCCCAGTTCAGCGAAAAGGAAGGAGAAGGTCGATGAGGATGATGAGGTCTTAGTTTCTGGCTCTAGGACTTGTGACAAAGAGCTCATGACATTGAGTGATGATGAAGATGATATGTGATGTGAATCATGCGTCTTTTCTATAAAAAATGAGGAAAAAAGCTTATATAACAACTAAACCAGAAGGATTATGCTGATCAGTGTGTAAGTGTGTACTAACACTGATTGATCAGCTTTCTTTTTTTCCAAACACCAAAAAAACAGTGTTTCCTACAGGACGACATTGGCGTTTACAACTCCTAGGGACATTGAGTGGTCAGGCTAGCCAAATACCAATCTGAGGGTTTGGCACAGAGTGTTGACTTGGAGCTGGTCTGAATCTTCAGGTTGCGGTACCGCATCTTCATTCGAATCGAGAGTTGTAAAATATTTATAACAAGTAGTATGCTCCATGATGCTGATTTACCGATGTGTTCTACCGTAAGAACCTTCGGAAGTGGGAGGGCAAAGAATCCCTGAGTCGCTCGCATACCATGCTACAATCCCACGGGGGACTTAATCAGGAGCTGCCTCGGGGTTGGTCGTAGGAAGTTTGCAGCGGAAGGGAGAGAAATGACACATGTCAGAGTGAATGTAAAATGACAGATGTGGCTATAACAAGGAAATACAACGGTTCATATAATAGGATAACAGAGGAATACGAAATGGCCTAGCTAGCCATATATTCTCAAGGGTACATTCCTTTATTACATCGAAACATCAACCGTGCGACAAGGGAACCTGTTTTGAACCTGATTCCTTTGTCAGAATCTTAGGAACTTTAGGAGCGTAGCGAGAGTAGCGTGAGAAGAGAGAAGGGGTTTGAACTAGAAAGCAGGGTACAAGATATAGGTAGGGAAGGTGGCAAAGGGGGGGTACACCACCAACAGATATAAACCTAAGTTGATACTACATTAACTGTTATGCATGCAGCTATATATATAAGAATACAATATTAACATCCCCCCTTAACTGCATGCAAGACTAGCTAGTGAGGGGCAGTCACCCATAGAGGTACAGTCACCAAGCAGCAGTTTGAACCACCGTGGTTGAACCCCCACGGCAGGTGCGGCTGCGGGTGAACCCCCGCAGCTGGTGTCTGGTGTGCGCGTAGGGGGGCGAACATGCACAG
This sequence comes from Closterium sp. Naga37s-1, assembly GCA_947471745.1. Classification (NCBI taxonomy): domain Eukaryota; kingdom Viridiplantae; phylum Streptophyta; class Zygnematophyceae; order Desmidiales; family Closteriaceae; genus Closterium; species Closterium sp. Naga37s-1. The sequence goes on along the minus strand of CANJKZ010000143.1, from coordinate 4,239,420 downwards.
AAACGACGGAGCTAAAGGGAGGCGGCGACTTGTTGCTCATGGACGAGAGAAATGAGAGGAGGAGGAGTAGGGAGAACAGGTGCAGCGGAACAGAGAGGAGGAGGGGCGGCTGCCTTGACATACCCGCCACCCCCAGACCGTCTCCCCCAACCCCCTAATGCGGCACGCACAGCATATTGCAGAGGCAGCAATGAGCAATGAGGAGGAAAATGGAGGGAGGCGGGGTTCAAGGGGGCTTCAGACCCCAATCGCCGCGGCCTCCAGCCCAGCCACCTCCCCCTCACAGCATCCGCCGTGGCAGGGCGCGGCGGAGGAGAGAGTGGGCGTGGGCAGAGGCACGGGCAGGGCGCGGGCTCTACTCCCCTGCCGCCTCCCTCCCACCCGCCACCTCCCCGCACTGTAGAAGCAGGCGGGGGAGGATAACGGGTTGGGGGGAGGGAAAAAGCCGCGACGACCGCCACGAGCGTCGTCCCTCCGGCAGTGGCGTGTGCGCAGCTGTGCGCGGTTGATTGGTGCGCGCGCAATTGTAGTGCGTGCGGCTGATTGTGCGCGTGCAATTGCCGCTGCGCGTGCAGCTGAGCGTGTGTGGCTGGGCGCGCGGCAGCGCGCGGGACAGGGCGACCAGCGCGCGGGGCGTGTAGCGCGGGGCGGGCAGCGAGCGAGTGCAATGACGAGCACCTTGACGGGCGCTGCAACGGGCGCCCTGAACGGAGGGAGAATGGGTGGGCCCGTAACTTAAAAAAAAAAAGAGGTCCCTAGGAGGGAATCTTGCTCAATATCAAGTCAGAGTCTTGGGAGCTTTAGGAACGTAGCGAGAGTAGTGTGAGAAGAGAGAATGGGTTTGAACTAGAAAGCAAGGTACAAGATATAGGTAGGGAAGGTGGCAAATTGTTATGATAATACCTAGGATGATAATACACTAATGGTTATGCATGCAGTTATATATAATAATACGATTATAACACCCTCCTTTTTTCTCACTCATGCATCTGCTAGCGACGGTTTCGATGCTTCAACTGTTTCCGTCCGTTCGGGTCATCTCTCGACCTTTCGACTTCATCCTCGGTAGTACGTTGCGACTGTCACGTACAGGAATGCTAAGTGGATTCCTTATCATAGCAATACAAAGCAACCCCTCGAAATGCCGTTACAGCAACACTCGTTGAATCGGCTCGAGTCGGCGGGCTCACTCGTCTCGCGAGTATGATGGGAACAGCGAACAGATAGGTTGGAAATTCACCCCATAAAATTGGCCAAGGGTTTCATGAAGTGTGTTAGAATACTAGGAAGGAATGTTGATTAGGTAAGAGGGAGGGGGTACAAGGATGTCGAGAGAGTTGGGTTGTACCCTCTAAGGTGTGACCCCTACACAACCTAGAGTAAGATGAACATAACAATATGTTTTGACACACCCCCATAGGTGAAGTAGGGGATAGCCAAACCTAACAGTGGTCACAAGACCAGACAAGCAAGAGAACAAGCAAGGCAAAGCCCAGGGTGGATCTCAAGGACACCACACAATCTGAGCACAAGCAGGCGGCCACAAGGCCAGTTCACATGCAGATTTATAATAGCAAGGCAGTACACCGATCACAACCTAGCAAGAGTAAACATGCAGGTATAAAGATACATAGCAGTGTACAACAAGAGCAAGTCAAGCAACCAGCAGGTGAGGCAGAGTGGGCACAAGCCCAAGAGCAGTGCAGAAACGCTGATGATCACCAGCCCCAAGGGCCTTGGTGAAGACATCAGCAGTGTTGGCCCGAGAGGCCACGAAAGCAAGGCGCAGCTGACCACGCTGCTGCAGCTCACGCGCAAGGAATTAGCGCAGAGCAATGTGCTTCGTTCTGTGCTCCAGTCCCTGCTCGCGACACAAGGCAAGAATTGCCTTGTTGTCGACGTACAGAACTGGAGGAGAACGAGGCCGCTCCCCCAAGTCGGTCAGCAGGTAGGTCAGCCAGCGGAGCTCTTGTGCAGCCATGGCCCCGGCGTAGATCTCGGCCTCACAACTGGAACCAAGCACAGAAGAAGAACGAGTGGACCTCCACGAGACAGAACCAGCGCCAAGACTGAAGGTGTAGCCCTGTGACGAACGCTGAGTCGCCTGGTCGTCGGCCCAAGAAGCGTCAGAGTGTCCTGTGAGGACCACCGAACCCCGTCCTCCAAGCACGAGCCCCATGCCCGATGTGCTGCACAAGTAACACAGTACCCTCTTCGCAGCATCAAAGTGCACCTTTCGGTGCCTACCGGGTGCCACGTAGCGAGCCAGAAGGCTGAGAGGGTACGCGAGGTCAGGTCGTGTGCACGTCATCAGGTACATGAGGCAGCCCACAAGCTCTGGGTACGGACCACTCGGCTCTACGGACTCGTCCGAAGGTGGAGCTGAGAGCGAGTGGCCGGTAGCCAGAGGAGTGGGCTGTGGCGAGGAGTACGTGAAGCGGAAGCGCTGAAGGACCTGGTGCACCATGTGTGACTGAGTGAGGGTGATGGTGCGCCGTGGTCTGTCCCGGGTGATCTGCAAGCCAAGATAGCTCCGCAGCTCACCCAGGTCAGTGCATGTGTGTCTCTCCTGCAGCTCCGCCTTCACTAGGGTCAGTGCCTCAGTCTCAGCAGTAGCAAAAACCAAGTCGTCGACGTACACGAGGATGTAGAACGGCGGCAGAGTAGTGTCGGTGCGTAGAAACAGCGACGGGTCAGCAGTCGAAGGAGCAAACCCAAGAGCCGCAAGTGTCGTCCTCAGTGTGTCGTGCCACTCACGGGGCGCCTGACGCAGGCCGTACACTAGTCGCCGTAGGCTCCACTGGGTACCCGCAGGAAACGACCCAGTGAAGCCCTGTGGACGGCGCAACCAGATGGCCTCGTGAAGGCTACCCTGCAAGAAAGCTGTCGAGAAGTCGAGGGAGTGCAACTCGTAGTCACGCTGAGTTGCAACGTGTAGCAACACCCAAAGAGTGGTCATCTTCGGGGTGGGGGAGAAGGTCTGAAAGAAGTCGACCCCCTCACGCTGACTGAAGCCTCGAGCAACGTAACGTGCCTTGAAGGCAGGCGGAGAACCCGGCGGCCGCTTCACCCTGAAAATCCACATGCCACTGACGATGTTCGCCCCAGGTGGGGGAACCTCGTCGACGTAGGTGCCTGTGGACTTCTAGGAAGCCATCTCTGCGTCCATGGCTGTCTGCCACTGAGAGGAGTACTCACCCGAAATCGCCTCCCTGTAGGAGCGCGGGGTGGGGATGTCAAGTGCATCCGGGTCTCCCTCTGGGGCAAGCAGCCTGGTCGCGTGATGGGGTGAAGCGGCAGCAAGGCACTCCAGCTCCTCCTGTCTGTCCTCAATAACGTCACAGCCAAGGGCAGTACAGCCAAGAGCAGTCTCACCCCCGACGGACGGAGGACAGGCAGGGACAGGGTCAGAGACAAGACTCGCAAGGTAGTCTAGGCGGTACACAGCAGCAAAGTCAACGAGCTCAGCTACTAGGGCAGACGCAGCAGGAGACGAGAACGTAGGGTCCGTCACAACCGTAGCAAGAAGGCGAGTAACAGTCGGACTGACGCACGAGCAAGGTCAGACGGAGGGACAGCAACGTCAGGCAGAGAGGACGCAGGAGGTAACGGTAGTACAACACGCTGAGGAACAGAGGAAGGACGGAGTGTCATATCGTGAGTGCCGGGGACAGCCGGAGCACGCGGACGACGAACACGAGGAACACGAGCACGGACAGCAGCTCTACGCTCAGGCTCAAGGTCAAAGCTAGACTCAGGCTCTCGACGCTCAGGGGTGGAAGCACGAGTCTCAGGCTCTCGACGCTCAGTCAGGGACTCTGACACCGCAGTGTAAGGAGCAGGAGCAGGCAGTGGGGAGTGTGGTAGCAGCGGTGGCTGTGATTGGTCCGCTGGCGGACACAGCAACGGAGGAGTAGTACCTGCCACAGGGAAGCCAGTAGCACCTGGCGGAAGACTGAGAAGGTGGCGAAGAGCACCAGTAGCTCCCATACCTCCAGCACGAGCAGCTCCTCCAGTACCCCCAACAACACCTCCAGCACCAGTAGCACCAGCACCTCCAGCACCACGAGCTCCGACAGCGCCAGCACCTCGAGCACCAGTAGTACCTCCAGCACCTCCAGTGCCTCCAGCTCCAGCTCCAGCGCCTCCAGCACCAGTAGTACCTCCAGTATCTCCTGTGCCAGCAGCTCCAGTAGCACCTCCTGCACCTCCAGCACCAGCAGTACCAGCAGCTCCGGCAGCTCCAGCACCTCCAGTACGAGCACCTCCGGGACCAGTAGCTCCAACACCTCCAGTACCTCCAGCTCCAACGCCTCCAGCACCAGCAGTACCAGCACCTCCAGGGCCAGCAGCTCTCGCAGCTCCAGCACCAGTAGCACCAGCACCTCCAGTACCTCCTGCACCAGCAGCACCTCTAGTACCTCCAGTAGTACCTCCAGCACCTCCAGCACCAGCAGCACCTCCTGGACTAGTAGCTCCAGCACCAGCAGGACCGTACCCTCCACCACCAGGACTGCCTCGCAGAACGACCCACGCACGAATCGCCTGCGGCGAGAGCGTCTCAAGTAGAGCAGGCTGCGGTGGCTGTCCAGCTCCAGTACCTCCAGTAGTGGTAGCTCTAGCACCTCCAGCTCCAGAAGCACCTCTAGTACCTCCAGCTCCAGCACCTCCAGCACCAGTAGCAGCTCCAGTACCTCCAGCACCAGTAGTACCTCTAGTACCTCCAGTGGGACCTCCAGGCCTAGTAGCTCCAGTACCTCCAGCTCCAGGACCTCCAGAAGGACTCGCAGCACCCCAAGAGTCAGTACCCGAAGTCTCAGCACCCCCAGAGTCAGCACCCAAAGTCTCAGTACCCTCAGTCCCAGGACCCTCAGGCTCAGCACCCTCAGTCCCAGCACCCTCAGTCTCAACACCCTCAGTCTCAGCACCCTCAGGCTCAGTACCCTCAGTCCCACCACCCTCAGTCCCAGCACCCTCAGTCTCTGCTCCAGTGTCCACAGCAGTAGGCTGCAGAGGCGGCGAAGACGGCAGAGGTGAGAACCCGGGGGGGGTAGCCAGACGAGGAGAGCGGGCACCCCCAGACTCACCACCCCCAGCCCCAGCTCCAGTGGTCTCAGCTCCAGAGTCCACAGCAGCAGGCTGCGGAGGCGGCGAAGACGGCCGTGGCGGGAAACCCGGGGGGGTCGCCAAGGGAGGAGTGTGGCGAGTGGTCGCCGTGTCGTCGGCGACGGCGTCACCCCCCTCAGGTGAGTCAGAGGAGTCAGAAGAGATCTCAACTGGCTCATCCAAGGGGGGTGGGTCTACCTGGGACACACCTGAGGGAGCAGGACCCTGTGGGGGGAGGGGGTCTACGGGGGGGGGGACTGGTTTCGGGAAGAGGGGTGCAAGGGGGACCGGGTGGGACGCGTGCGGGTGAAGTCGGTAGTAACAGACCGACTCGTTGAAGGTGACGTCCTGAGAGGACAGAACACGACGCGAGGCAGGGTGGTAGAACTGCCAGGGTGGGTGAAAACGAATGTGGTGGGCCCTTAATTACGGTCCTAGGCTAGGAACGTCCTAGCTCTTAATACCATGTTAGAATAGTAGGAAGGAATGTTGATTAGGTAAGAGGGAGGGGGTACAAGGATGTCGAGAGAGTTGGGTTGTACCCTCTAAGGTGTGACCCCTACACAACCTAGAGTAAGATGAACAGAACAATATGTTGACAAAGTGAACATTCGCATGCATCTAAACCTTTTTTCAAACGCTTGTAAAGTTAGTATATAGTGACTGCTCACGTGTATTGATATACTAAACGAGTCAACGGGCCATTGTTGTTACCGAATATTATATCGGACAGAGCTTTGCTTCTGCTCTGAAGCCGTACAGTCAGAACTGTATGCTTGACTTCAGCTACAAGGTACAGTTTATGCTTGACTTGATCTGTACACTTGGATCCTTCTTTAATTAGTATAGTTTTTAGGCCTACTGTACGTAAATCGTCCGAGGGTTAGTTAGTGGGAATTTTGTGCTAGGGATACCATCACAACTCCAGCTCCCAGATTCTGGCTGGATTTTCGTGACTTGCAAGAAAGCTTGTGTAACTTCGAGATGTATTTTCGTCGGCTTGTAGGGTGTGGTTCGTGGGCCAGGCCTGTCGAAGCTTCGGGGACCAGTAGTTGAACTCGTGGCCCGTCTGTCGACCACTGCCAGATTAGACACTGCATGTTAAAAAGGGGCAAATGAGTGTGCAAGATGTGCACTTCCGGGGACGGCAAAGCACACGAATGAGGGCGGGTCATTTTCGTTCGTTTAGATGCGGCTCAATGCGATGATTCACATTTTGTAACGGTTAAATCTTTGTCTAGAGTGGTCGGGATGGTATCGAGCTATGAATGAAATGAGAATGATCCCGCCCTGAGGTGAGCACTTACCTCCCACACCCGTCAGTCTCTCTGCTCTGCTGCACACCACAGTCCAGCTGGACGAACGATGGCAACCTGGTTCACCTGAGCGGGAGCTGCAGGTCGTTTATGAACGTAGTTTTTTACAGTACTACTGTAGTGCCTTGTTCTTTAGCCGCATACACGCGGGTCTTAACTGTACGGTAATTGTACTTGATGTCAAGTGGTCAGTTGTCGTTTGCGCTGTCAGGTTAGGAACCTTGACAGCACTCGGGTCACTTCACTTCATTGGCTCTCCACGGTGCAACAAAGTTGCTGACTCAGCTTTATCATATTTCTTGGGTTTTTCAGATTCTCAAAGACTTCTCAAGAAGGGATGGACTTCGTCAATCTCTGAGAACAATGGTGCGCCCCGCGATTCTGGCTCACTACGAAAGGGTCACAACGGATGCCCGTCATTTCGAATATCTGGCCGAACACTGCACTTATAATACTCTTCATGGCTGAGAGCAGAATACACTCATCCGGCCACACCAGCCAAACATGGTTCAGGAGCCCTTTAATGGGCCGACTCGGAAATGTCACAATCTATACATAGCAGATGTCAAAACTAACGCTGAAGAAAGTTACATACCTTGAAGATATTAACACTGTACAGTGCGCTTGACTTCCTGCGCTGACGATGCCAAGGCAGACCCGAAGTGCAATGCTGCATTAGTACTGTACTGTGCGCAGCCTGACCACGCTGGCAACAACAACACGCAAATGAGGGGACTGCTTGAGCTACCATTCGTCAAGTCTCTGCACAAAAGATCCCAGCTGGACGTTCGCTCCAAAGATGACAACCCTGCCCAACACGAACCGCAGATCTTATGAACCTGACAGCAGAGGAACAGAGTCTCCCAGCATCCACACAATCTATAAGAGACTCAGTCTGTTTAGTAGTTCCCAGAACCACCTAGTATAACCACAGTCTGTCTACCAACTCTAGTAGAATTCGACAGGCCAAGCAACCATCATGGCTCGCTTTACTTCGGTTTTCATCTGTCTGGCTCTTTGCGCTTCCGCAGCCCTCGCCGAGGTGTGCCCGAAGTTCGTGTGCGGGCCGGGTAATTTCCTGTATGGCAAGTTCACAGACCCCACAGACTCGTACAAGGAGCCTGCGGATCCTCTGCTTGAAGCGTACTTCACTCCGGGCCAAATGGAGGTGTACGAGAAAATCGACGTTGTCGACCCGTTGATCAACACCCCCCAGTTGGACTGTTACAAGGTGTGCGCAGATTACAACATGAAGCCGGGCAACCATAATCCGGAGAAGAAGGCCAAGTACTGGATGTTTGAAGAGACATGTCTGGACGCAACTGGAGGCATCTGCGCGTGCTACAACAAGCTGCAGTGCAAGGACGACAAGAGCTACAGCAGCAAGTGGATGGAGCCGGCTCAACATAACGGCACTGCGGACTACGAGGTGCCGGCGAATTTCACGGTGGGCGAGTTGTGCGAGGGCAAGGACAAGGGCGACCCGCACTTCACGGGCGCCGACGGGTCGCACTTCGACTTCAGCGGGAAGCCGAACCGCAACTACGCGCTGGTGTCGGACCCGCACTTCCAGATGAACGGCTTCTTCGGCGGGCGCTACAGCCGGTGGAACGGCGACGTGAAGGCGCTGACGTGGATCCGGTCGGTGGGGCTGATGGCGGGACACCACACGGTGGTTCTGGAGGCGCGGCGCGGCGCGGAGGCGGAGTACGGCAACGGGTACCTGGCGCGCGTGGTGGCCGACGGCGTGGCGGTGGAGCTGACTGTGCCCGGCACGACGGTGCAGCTGTGGGACGGCGCGACGCTCAAGTGGGAGGCTGCGCGCATGCTGAGCGGCACGGACCTTGTGGACGTGTACGACGTGAAGATCGACGGCGTCGCCACCATCCGCCTCACGCTCAGGCCCGAGGTCAAGAACCTCCGCACCGCCACGGATGCCGCCGTGCACTTCGGCCTCGACGTGCTCTTCTCCTCCTTCTCCAAGGCCGTGCACGGCGTGCTCGGCCAGACGTTCCGCCCCGACTTCCAGGGCCGCCTGTAAGTCGAATCGCCGCCTATTCGCCTTTGTTTTTTCGTTGGCTAGTTTTTCGTTGGCTCGTTTTTGCATGATGGAATTCCCACCTTCTATCGTTTATCTCCGGTTGTGTTTTGCAGGTCTCACCAGAAGCTGCAGTGGAGCGATCTGCTACAGGTGATGGTGGTGCCGGGCGACAACGCGGAGGGCTTCATCGATGGAAGCATGGACGACTACGAGGTGGCGGACCTGCTCAAGGCGGACTGCAAGATGTGCCGCTTCACGCGCGCCCACGCCGTGGACGAGGAGATGTCCATCGCCATGAACATGATGAGGGGCAGCGCCGTCGGCGGAGGCCTGCCCGCTGCTCCTCGCAAATACCTCGCACAGAGCTTCTAGGCACTCGCCATCGAGTATTATTGCAATGATGTGATCGGCCTCCATTTGCTGGTTTTGTATGACAGGGTGTGGGATTTCTGTAGGGGATGGGATGGTGTCGAAGCTTGGAGGACACTCCCAATGTGGTCACCCACAACACGCTAAAATTGTATGCAGTTTGCTGCTTTGCTTCCCGCCCAATCTACAACGGTCAAACAAACCGCCAAGGTTTGGGCGGGATCGCTAGATTTCGTACTGTCTGCGAAATGTATGCGGGAGTCGCGTCCACCTTGGGTTCTGGAAACCATGCCTCGACACACGTTATTGATTTTCCATGTTTTCTTGTGTATTTTCGAGTTTATATATTCTATACTATACTTTATACTTTACATTTTATATGTATCACGTTGTCTTGCACTCTCGTTAATGTCATATAGGGAATGAAAGGGTAGACAGTTGTGATATCTATCAAACGTGTACCTTCTACAGGATAACCCAACCTATGGTAGCCTATAATGTGCACGTCCAGAATTGTATGTTCAAATTGACACACCCCCTTGGCAACGAAAGCGGTAGTCACTATACGATGGAAACAACTCGGGGCGGCACTACTAGTCCAGCCTCAGAGGCAAGGCCACAATGCCAGTAAGCAAGAAACAACAAAGCATAAGATGCAACTCACGGCGTTATCACGATACTTGTCACGAGATGAACAAATTTTAACACCAATAGCATAGCTTTCGAGACAAAGGGCCATAAGGCCAAATACAGGGCCAAATACAGGACAGGGTACACAGATCAAGAAACTAGCAAGTGAGGACGTCCTGGGACCAGGCCAAGTTGTGTGCAAAACCGCTGATGATCACGACGCAGGAGAGCTTTGGTGAAGATGACACCAATGCTGGCCCCTAAGGCCAAGTGTACAACACGTGCCTCGCCGCGCTTGATGTGCTTCGCTCTGCCCTCTAGTCTTGGCTCCTAACACTAGAGCCTCCGCCGCCACGAGCTGCACCCCCAGTCGCCGCCCCATAGCCTCCACCCCTGTTAGCTCCACCCCTACCGCCACCCGAGCCCCCTCCGCCCACCCCGCCGCCTCCACCACCTCCGCCACCACCCCCGCCATCTCCACTGCCGCCACCACCGCCTCCACCCCCGCCACCACCCCCGCTACCACCCCCGCCAGCGCCACCCCCACCACCCTTACCCCCCTTGCCCTTGCCGCTACGGCGCCTCCCACTAGGAGCAGACGCTGCTCCGACCTCCTGAGCACGACCTCAGTAGCAGCAGAGGCAACAGAGGGCGCGAGAAGGGAGGGAGAACACCACTCAAAGAAGGGGGAGCGGGGAGTGCCACGAGAGGCGGCTACAGCGACAGTACTGGTCTCAGCCTCGAGGAGATGCTTTTCCAGCGAGGCAAGCGTAAGCTCAGTGGGGTCAAGAGCGAGGAAATGATCCCTAACAGTGCAGAGGGAGTCAGGGAGACGAGTGACGAGGAAGTAAAGAGTGATGTACATCGGGGGCGGGTTTGCAGTCAGAAAGGCCGGCTTGAGAGCGGCGCGGTAGCGAGTGTCACTAGAGCGAAGGTGGGTCATGAGATCAGATACGGTGTGGAAGTCCGACAGCCCAGGAAAGAGATACGGCAGCATGAGACGGCCTAGGGCAGCAGTAGAGGGGGAGGAGTAGCGAGCGACTACGGCGTCATAGAGTTCCTTGGCCGTCTTAAGCTGGCCAAAATGGACCCTCTCATCTAGCGGGAGGGCGTTGCGGACAGAAAGGCGGGCGACAGCATCGCGCGTGAGCCACTGCGAACGAGTCACACGGTCAGCTGACTCATCAGGGGTGGGAAGGGAACCGGATTTATGCTTTAACGGTGAGACGTCCTCCCTAGCTATGCTCTGCAGGTACGGCTGGAGATCCTCGAGCCAGCAGCCAAACTTAATCGGGCGACCCTCCGCGTCAAAAGTAAGGACAGTAATGGTAGCCATAGTAGGCAGTAGCAGTAGCAGCAGCAGCAGCAGCAGCAGCAGCAGAAGCAGCAGCAGCAGCAGCAGGAACAGGTGCGGCAACAAAAGCAGCTCGGCTGGGCAGCTAGGCAGGGCGGCTCAGCTGGGCGGTTCGGCAGGGCGGCGCGGCTCGGGCAGGCGGCGCGACTCGGCAGGGCGGCGCAGCTCGGGCAGGGTAGGGCAGCTTGGCGCGGGCAGCAGCAACAGCTTAGCAACAGCTGCAGCGTGGGCAGGGCACGTGCAGGCGGCCCAGGGCAGTACGCGGGCTGTGCGGGCATAGCGCGGGCGGCGCATGGGCAGCAGGGGCAGCGCGCTCGTAGCACGTAGGCGGCGCCAGCAACGGGCGGGCAGTGCGCAGGCAGAGCAGGCAGTGCGTGGGCAGGGCGATGACGGTTCAAGCAGCGCGCAGGCAGCTCGCGGGCAGGGCAAGCAGCGCACGCAGCAAAGGCAGCGCGCAGGCGGTGCAGGCAGCGCGCGGGCAGTGCACGCGCAGGGCGCAGGCAGCGCGAGCAGGGCGCTTGCAAGGCAGCAAGCGGGTCACGCGCAGGGCTGGGCAGAGCTCGCGGGGTAGCGCAGGCAGGGCAGCGTGCGGGACGCTGTGAGGGCAGGGCAGTTACGATCGGGCAGGGCAGGAAAACGGGCAGTAAGAAACTAATGGTGGGCCCTAAAGGAGCGGTCCTACGGAAGGACCTGCTCTGAATACCATGTCAGAATACTAAGGCAAGAATGAATGCACTAGCATGAATCACAAGTACAAGTAGGAAACCCTAAAAGGGTTGTACTCTATGTAAGTTACCCCACTACAGCCTACAGACATACAAATGTAATTTGACAGGATCATGGCCCTGTAATTAGCGAATAGGACTGGGGCAGAGCTAGGTGGCTCACATAAGTCAGTGAGCAAGAATGTCACAGCGTAGAACTCTGCCTCACACCTGAACTGTGCCACCGACGACGAACGAGTGGAGGCAGCGATCAGGGATAGGACACACCCCTCAAAGATGGGAGGAAGCACCGTAACAGTGGACTAGGCGATGGCGCGTAGGGCGGGTCTTGATCTCAGTAGGACGCATCTGAAAGAGACTGATAGTCAGGCTCGTGGGGTGCTCATCGAGGAAATCGTCGCGGGCAGGCAAGAAGCGGTCAAGGAGGCGGCTTGGGAGGAGGTACAGGGTGATCTACGTGGGGGCAGGTGCATATCAAGGTCCTCAATAGTGCTAGCTGCACGGTAGCTAGTGTCAATCGGGCGCAGGTGGGTAACAAGATTAGAAATGGTGAAGAACGCAGAGAGAGATGAAAAGCGGAAAGGCAAAAAGTGGCGGCCTAGAGAGGCAGAGGAGGGAGTGGATTAGCGAGCAATATCAGCAACAAAATATTACTTCGCCGTCTCCACCTGGTAAAAGTGCTCTCGCTCCGTCAGTGGAAGGAGGCGACCGATAGCAAGGTGCGCAGTAACGCCATGACTCATACGCCTCCCATCACGTGCGCTCTAGTCGAGATGCACGGTACTCCTCCTTCTGCGCCAACAGCATGATCAGCAGGAAGCGGCGGGGCTGAGAGCTCACCCAAAGCGTGGGTGTACAGGCAGATGTCATTCTGAAGCTGGCTCCGCATGTAGAGCTTGACATCGAGCAACCACGAAGGAAAATCGATAGCACGGCCCTTCGCATCGAAACGCAAGACGGAATAAATCGCCATAACAGTATGAAGTAGGGGCACAACTGTAGCAGGTGAGAGGAACGGCCAGAGGAGGAGGAGGAGACCGGCAGTAGGGCGTGCAGTAGGAGCACGTCAGGTATAAGCGGCACTGCCACGGGCGCAGGCAAGTGCGAGCCGCAGCGGGTTCGGGCTCAACATAACCGAGCAGGCGGCAGGGCGCTGCGGGCTAGCGCGGTAGGCGAGCTGGCGCGGGTGGGTCGCGGCACTAGGGCGGGGTGTGAGCTGGCGCTGGGGCGTGGGTGCGCGCTTCCGTGAGGGCGCTGGCGCAGGCTGTCACTAGGGTGGAGCCCGTGCGGTGCTAAGGAGAGGCCGCAACATCATGAGAGCGCGGACGCGGCAACGCTAGGGCGTTGGCGCGGGCTGGCGCGAGGGTGCGGGGAGCGGGCTGGCGCTGGGACGCGGGCGCATGTTGGCGCGCTGGAGCGATGGCGCGGGCGCGGGCTGGCACTAAGGTGGGGCGCGGTCGACTCTAGGGCGAGGGCGCGGACGGCGCTAGGGAACGGGCGTGGCGGCGTTAGGGCGGGGTGCGGGCTGGAGATGGGGCGGGGGGGTGTGCTGGTGCGAGGGCGCGGTGCGTGTGTGGCGGCGCTATGGCGGGGAGCGGTCGCGGCTGGCTGGCGCGTGGGTGGGGCATTGCGAGGCGCTCCAGAGGGCAACCTAATGGTGCTTTAAGGTTGGGGGCGCGCTAAAGGGGAGGCGAGGGTTAGCCTAACATAAACGGGTACCACGTGAACGAAGGAATGGACAACTAGAACCGGGACGTACAATTGTTATATGTACCATATTTGTACCCTCTACAGAATAGACATGCCTAACATAAATGTGTTATTTTTAACAAATGGACGATGATGACATTGGCAATTTCGTCTTTGTTACTTGAAAAACAATGACGCATTGCTGGTCTCTGAACGAAATGTATAGATAATAATCTTATTGCGATGGTGACGGGGAATGTCGAGGTTATGTTACTGCTTCATGCTATACGCGTTGCTAAAGATGCAACATAGTTCCTGCAATGTTGCAATACTGTATGTTCGGCTCCAGATTTGCCTCAACGATTGTGGAATCTTGTCGGGATGAGACGTTATTTGTTAGCCCGGTATGGGAGGCTATTAAAGCAATTGCAATGCTTAGCCGTCCATAATGTGTGCAGTGTATTTAGACTTGCTTAGGAAATGTAAGGACCGATATATGCATGGTTAGTAAATATAGCACCTGTTTACCCATTAGTTTTACTGGTAGTTACTTGTTTACCCATTATTTTTATCGGATCAGATGTTTATATATCCCATATTTCCCACCAGTCACCCACCCACCCGCTTCAGCCACTCATAAACCAGATTTCGAACCAACCTCGGACATACGGTTGGAAACGACAGAGTCCGAAGCAGCCGAAAGGTTTGAAGTGATTACATCGGCAGGTATGGAGCTGCCACAGACTACCAAGCAAACCGAGGTCTGGTGATATTCGTGTGAGAGGGTAACTATCTTTACCGTAGCAAAATACCCGTAACTGGACTGAAACTCTTATTATACCCCATCAGCCGACCTTCAGGGAGAGACTGCCCCATCCCGAACCAACCTGAACACTCCCACTCATGGTCCACAGGGATGTCTCACTCTTTCACCTCTATCCCCCACCTCTATCCCTCTCACTCTTCCACTCCCTCTCGCGCTCTCTTCCTCTCAGAGAGCGTATGGTGGGTGTATATCTCCCTCCTCTCTCTCTCTCTCTCTCTCTCTCTCTCTCTCTCTCTGTCTCTCTCTCTCTCTCTCTCTCTCTCTCTCTCTCTCTCTCTCTCTCTCTCTCTCTCTCTCTCTCTCTCTCTCTCTCTCTCTCTCTCTCTCTCTCTCTCTCTCTCTCTCTCTCTCTCTCTCTCTCTCTCTCTCTCTCTCTCTCTCTCTCTCTCTCTCTCTCTCTCTCTCTCTCTCTCTCTCTCCCTCTCCCTCATCCCCTCCCTCTGACCTGTCAGGTTTCTGAGCCGCACCCGCCATTCCCATCCCATCCCATCCCATCCACTCCACACACCCTCCCCTCCCCTTCCCATCTACCCCAACCCTCGTACAAGTCGATCATTCTGGTCTGGACTGTAAGAAGGCACAGAACTTGCAACTAACGCAGTGAGGTATCCGTAGGTCCAGCAGTCAGTGATAATCGGGCGTAGGGTTGGTAAGCGTGCTTCCTCCGCTGTGTGTTAGGCATTTGGGGTTACTTGGCAGGTCAGAGCAGGCCTTTTTTCCTGCTTCAAGGAGATTGTTTTCTTCAGCTGCTTGTTTCAGTGTCTACTCTATCCATACGACCTGAAGATCTGCAAAACCTGTTTCTGCACACATATCCGACAGATCTCAATTCCAGAGGCAAAGTTCCCGTGGTGTTGACACCGCGAAATAACTATAGCATAAAAATATAGACTTTAGCAAGCAATGGATGACGCGACATTGGACGATATAATCGCCAGACTACTAGATGTCAGAAACGGTAGGCCAGGGAAGCAAGTTCAGCTGACAGAAGCGGAGATTCGAAGTCTCTGCACCACGTCTCGAGATATATTCTTGCAGCAGCCGAACCTTTTGGAACTGGAGGCTCCGATCAAGATCTGTGGTGAGTTTCAAATTAACTTCCGTCGCTGCACGCTCTTATTCCTTAACCTTTGTTTCTTCAACTATCCGTTGTTTTAAACCGTCTTCGTCCTGCGTTTCGTCGCCTCGTTTCATCATTTATCCCCGCTCTTACTCCCACCCACCCCCCACCCCTTTTCCCCCTAAATCATCCCCCGTCCACCCGTTCTCTTCACTCTCTCTTTCTCGCTCACTCACCTGCACACACTCATACAACACATACACACACTCTTCCCTCTCTCCCCCCCCTCCCCCCACACCCCTGCTTCTTTCTCATTCCTCCTCGTTACGGTTTCCAAGCTCTGTCTTCATCCTAAGCCTACCGTGTGAACTCCGTGTCTCCTAGTCTCTTTAAATGAGTTTTCTTCCGTCCGCGTCAACGTTCACCCCGCTTTTTCCCCGTTCTTGTTCCGCCCTCTCTCTTTCCCCCCCTTCCCCTCTCCCTCCTCCCTTCCCCTCCCTCCCCTCCCCATTTCGCGCGTCTCCCTCATATCGCCGTTAGTCACCGCTTTCTGTTCGTGTATCGCAATTCTCTTAATCCCATCCTTTCGTTCTCACGGTCAAGCTCCTATATTGATCCACTCTCTCTCTCTCTCATTAATCGTCCATGATTCGTACGGGGGCGTTTCATAACCCCCGCCGCCGCCACAGCCGCTGCCACTGCCACCGCCGTTACTCTCTTCCCAACCCGTCTACCCACACGATCCCTCTCCGCCCTTGCAGGCGACATACACGGGCAGTACTCGGATTTACTGCGCCTGTTCGAGTATGGCGGCTTCCCTCCCGAGGCCAACTACCTTTTCATGGGCGACTACGTGGATCGCGGGAAGCAGAGCCTGGAAACCATCTGCTTGCTGCTCGCGTACAAGATCAAGTACCCGGAGAACTTTTTCCTCTTGCGGGGGAACCACGAGTGCGCGTCCATCAATCGCATCTATGGCTTCTACGACGAGTGCAAGCGAAGGTCCGTTTGCTGTGCGCGCGCATAGTTGCGAGCAGTTGTTGGAGATGGACAGGCAATCTCAGCCGTTCGTTCGTGGTGTCATCTCCCCGCGCAGTAGGTTACGTTGCGTCTCGCGTCTTCCCTCGCGGCATCTCTCTGTTTGCGCACGTCTTGTGGTGCTTCTGCGCTCTATATCGCTGTCCTCTGCCGCCGCTCTTTCAGGCGTTAATGTATTTGTTGCCGCGCGTCTCCTGGTTTGCGTATATCCCTCTTCCTTGGCTCGGCCCCCTTCTTGCGTCCCGCTCTTCCGTGCTCTCGTGCTCCCTCACGATCACCAGCGACCATGCGCACTTGCTTGACGCTCGCTTGTTTGCTCATCGATTCGTCCGTCCGTCCGTTTCTTCCTACTCACGTACGTACGTACGTACGCTCGTCCGTCCAGGTACAACATCCGGCTGTGGAAGACGTTCACGGAGTGTTTCAACTGCCTGCCCGTGGCGGCGCTCATAGACGAGAAGATCCTCTGCATGCACGGCGGCCTCTCTCCGGAGCTGCGCTCACTCGAGCAGATCAAGAAGATCGGACGGCCCACAGACGTCCCGGACGCGGGGCTGCTGTGCGATCTCCTGTGGGCAGATCCCGACAAGGATATCCAGGGGTGGGGGGACAACGACCGTGGCGTGTCCTACACGTTTGGTCCCGACGCCGTTACAGAGTTTCTGGACAAGCACGACCTTGACTTGGTGTGCCGAGCCCACCAGGTATGTGGTGGCGTTTGGGAAGACATGGGGGCATGGGGGCGTGGTCATGGGGGTATGGGGGTGTGGTCATGGGTGTGTGGGGGCATGCGCCATGGGGGTATGGGGGCATTGGGGGACGGGGGGATGGGGCATGGGGCGTGGTCACGGACACAGGAATGGGCTCAGAATGGGCATCGAGGTGCACAGGCACACAAGGCAGGAAACCGTTTCCTTCTATTGTAATTTTAAATTTCACGTTTCACTGCCCTCCTCACCCTTTCTCCTCCTCGCATGGTATTTCCTATTTCCTCGCATGGTGAATGGCCTTGGTTGTGCGTGCAACCCCACTACAGGTTGTGGAGGACGGCTATGAGTTCTTTGCCAAGCGCCAACTCGTGACCGTCTTCTCAGCGCCCAACTATTGCGGCGAGTTTGACAATGCGGGGGCCATGATGAGTGTGGACGAGAGCCTCATGTGCTCCTTCCAGATCCTCAAACCCGCAGAGAAGAAGCCGAAATTTGGCTACGGAGGCAATGTGGGCGGTCGGGGGATGATGCGAGGGCGGGTGAGTTAAAAGAAATGTAATGCCTGCATTTGTGTGCATTCTGTGTTTTGTTGTGGCTTGCTCCACTCTTGTTGGGTTAGTGCATGTTTTATGTGTTTGTGTGTGTGCACTTGCTTATGTATGCTTTGCTGCTCTTTTGCTGTGTACTGCTGTTGGCAGGGGTATGGAGGGAAGTGAGTGTTTCTCAGGGAAGTGAATTGTCCAGTGACCTTGTACTAGCACCTCTGATTTCGTCATGAAGTGCTGAACTGATGCCTGCTAACTCTGGTTGGAGCATAAACAGGGAGCTGGCTTGAAATAGCTGGTTGCGTAATTATAAGATCTACCGAGAGCGCTAGAATCAAACTTGTTACGGTAAGAGCATTTTGATTGATTAATTTGTGAACTATCCTAGGACCCACCGATTTTTCTTGTTCCTTTAGCCACATTATTTGAAGCAATGGCACTCAGGTCAGGTAGTTGATTACCTAAAATAGATTCTGAGAATGCATCAGATGGTAACTCTGGCTCCTGTTCGTACAATTCATTACCAACTAGCAGCTGAAAAAGTGTTGTGAAATAACACTGTAGAGGAACTTATGTGTCCCCTCCTGCATGAGGGTTTTGATTCTCTCCTGCTGCTGCTTCTGCTGGTTCTGCTGCTCGAACCGTGGTGGGCCTGCCTTCCCCTGCCCTTGCCCTTGGAACTGTGTTAGGTCGTGCCCTTGCCGTTGCAGCTGCGTTCGATCGAGCGCATCTGACAGCCAGTCTCCTTGTCCTTCGGGAGACCCAGTGTTTTGTTATTGTTTCTCACGCGTCTGGTAACCGTCTTTCTCGTGTTTTTTTCTGACGCCGTTGTTGAAAAAATCAAGCGAGTACTTTTTTGTTACGAAATCCGATCAGCCGCGGATTAGGCGCAGGCTCGTCGCAGTGAACTTCGTTCTCGCCGAAGTTCGTTCGTTTATTTGGAGAGGCGGAACTGGTATTGTTCGGAGGGGACGTAAGGAAGAAAAGCGAATTGGCGCAACGAGAGACGCGCGCGGTTTGCCACGCAGCGGTCTCCTAGCGCAACAGAGGGGTCAGGGAGCGGATCGGAGAGGAGGAAACAGGCGGGTGGAGTAACAACAGGCCGCGAAGATGTTGCAAGGGGCGGACGTTCCTCCGAATCAGACCATCTACCTGAACAACCTCAATGAGAAGATTAAGAAGGAAGGTGCGATTGAGTCGGTCGCGAAATCGCCAGGCTAGGTTGAAACCACGTGGTTCGTGGTGGGAGATTCTTACTAAAAAGGTGCGTTTTTTTCACGCGTCCGCTTGCCGTCCGCAGCGCTGCCGTCTAGGGCGGCGGATTAGGGTGGCTTAGACTAAAAGCATGATGCGTAATCGGCTGCGTAGCAGGATGTGAAGCGCCGTGTGCGCTGGGCGCCGGTGGGGGAGCGAATTTGAATTCGCTTTCTCTGTTTGTACAGGCGGCATTTCGTTAATACTTCATCCAGCGTAACTTTTATTTATATATGCTTTTCCCCTAGATCTCGCTGCTCTTTTGTCCCCACAGTGGTTTCCGCCCTTTTCCTCTTCCGCCTACCTGCCCCCCGATATCCCCTAACGCCTCCACGCGTCCCTTCGTTTCCCGTCCCCCTCCTCCTTAACGCTCCCCTTCCCCCCCACCCCTCCCCAACCCCCCCGTTTCACCCTTCCACCCACCGCCCCTCCTCCTCACCCTCCTTCTTTCCCCACTCCTCAACGCGCAGAGCTGAAGAAGTCGCTGTACGCGGTGTTGTCGCAGTTCGGCAAATTCCGTTGGTGCAACGGGCCCAATTCCCCTCCTTTCCCCTCCTTTCCCTTCCTTTCCCCTCTTCCCCCTCTCCCCCCACCCCTCCCCTCCCCATCTCTTGCGCCCCCCCTTCCCCCCCCCCCGCACAGAGCTAAAGAAGTCGTTGTACGCGGTGTTCTCGCAGTTCGGCAAGATCCTCGACATTGTCGCGCTCAAGACGCTGCGGCTGCGCGGGCAGGCGTGGGTGGTGTTCGAGGACGTCACGGCCGCCACCAACGCGCTGCGCCAGATGCAGGGCTTCCCCTTCTATGACAAGCCCATGGTGCGTGCAGGGGGTTGTATGTGCCGGGGGGGGGGGGGGGGTTGGGGGGGTCGAGGGTGTATGTGGTGGAGGGTGTATGTGGGGCGGGGTGTATGTGGTTCGGGGTGTATGTGGGGCGGGGTGTATGTGGGGCGGGGTGTATGTGGGGCGGGGTGTATGTGGGGCGGGGTGTATGTGGTGTGACAAGCCCATGGTGTGTGCACGGTCGGGGGTGTATGTGGTGGGAGGGTTGTACATGGTAGTTGTTCACCACAGTCTTTAGCGATGGTGATTTTGCATCCCTCTCCCTCATTCACCATGTCAACCCTTTAGCTGGCTCATAACCTCACTTTCCCCCGTACCTCCACATCCCCCCCACGTGCTCCTCCTCCCCCCCCCTCTCCCCTCCTTGTGTCACGTGCAGAGGATCTCGTATGCAAAGACCAAGTCGGACGTTGTTGCCAAGACAGATGGCACGTTCGTGCCCAGAGAGAAGCGCAAGCGCCACGAGGAACGAGGTACGCTGTCACAACAGGGTGTCGGTTGCTCTTGTGTACGGTTTGAATTGGGGCCCACTCTCCCTTCCTTACCCACCATTCTCGCACTCTCCTTCCCCCTCCCGCCCCCATTTCTTGCTTGCTCGCTCCCCCAGCCCCTTCCAGCCCCTCCCCTCCCCTCCATTTCCAGTGACTCAAACTTTTGCGTTCCCTTCCTGGCCTTGTCATCTCCTCGTTAAAGTCCTCATGCAGTTTATTCTCTCTCGCTCAGCCATGCCTCTTGCTTCTTTCCAATTCTCTCTCTCACTCCTCCCCGTCTTCCCCCTGTTCTCACAACCCCTCTTCGCTCCCTTCCCCCTTTCCCTCCCCTCGTCCATTCCCCCCTTCCCTTCCCTCCTCCCTTCCCCCCATTCCTCCTTTCTCCCTCCCACCCCTCTCTTCCCAATCAGCCCGGCGTCGCCAGCAGCAGGAGCATGCAGCAGCAGGGGCAGCAGGCGGCGGCCGCGCCCCTGCCACTGCTGCAGCCTATGCTCAGGTGCGGGGAGAGGGTAGAGCGGCAAGGGCACGGGCACGGGCACGGGCAAGGGCAGGGGCAGGGGCAGGGGCAAGGGCAAGGGCAGAGAGAGGTTGCAAGGGCAAGGGAAAGGGCAAGGGCAAAGAGAGGGTTTGGAGAGGACAAGTAGAGGGCAAGGGCAAGGATGGCAAGAGCAGGAACTGTACGCGCAAGAATGTATTGGTTGTCTAGGGCACCTTACCACAACGCCCCCTTCATTACTGCCCTTATTACCGCGCCTTAGCTCGCCACTTGCATGGGATATCCCATCCTTTCCCACCCATCCCTGTCTCACGGCCTCACATCCACTCTGTTCCGTTTTCCTACCGTCTTCCCAACGCCCCCTTCCAATGTTATCCCACTCACCTCCCTCCACTCCCCCTCGCCCCACTCCCCTCACTCCACTCCCCTCACTCCACTCCCCTCACTCCACTCCTGTCTCTCCCCTCCCCTCACTCCACTCCCGCTACCCTCTCCAGGCCGGGACAATCCCAGGGGCGAACGAGCCGCCCGCGCCGCCCAACAGCGTGCTCTTTGTGCAGAACCTGCCGGTGGAAACCACCCCGGCCATGCTGCAGATGCTGTTCCAGCAGTTTGCTGGGTTCAGAGAGGTGCGGATGGTGGACGCCAAGCCGGGAATCGCCTTTGTGGAGTTTATAGACGAAGTGCAAGCCAGTGTGGCCTTGCGGGGGCTGCAGGGGTTCAAGATCACGCCCACACACCCCATGCTCGTCTCATACGCCAAGAAATAAGTGTACGGTGGTTGGAGAGGAGAGGGGGATGTTTAACAAGTAATCTGATTTTTGTTTTTGGTCAAAATTTGGTGTATGTTTAGGTTGCATTTTTCTTAGACGGTGCGATTGATATTCATGTTGGTGGCTTCTAACAATATAACTCTAATTGGTGTCCATGAGTCCGGTAAAAAAATAAATTGTCACATTGTTAACGCGTATCGAACCGTTTGTTTCTTATGATCTCCTCATTCCCCGCTTTCGCCGCTGCGCATTCCCGCACAACGATCGAACAGCGCAACCAGTTCGAAACGTCGTGCGGGCATACCCAGTGCAGGTCAGGAGACCAGGTCACGTCACGTGATTCGTTGACTTCTTTCAACTGGCTACCACCCACCACTCGTGGGGCCTCATTACGAGTAATTAGTAATTCCGAAGCGCACTCATCCTCGTGTAGTAGAATCTCTGTCAAGGGTCGGGCCCGATAGTGGGTTAAAGCCTGTCGATTAGGTATTTTAGGATCCGATGCGCGGGAGAACATCGTGGGAGGAGGGGCGCGCGCGTCGTAGTCTGGCTAATTAGGTAGCGCATGCGCTGAGCATGGCCATATCGCACGCTGAGTACTAGGAATAACTAGTGTTTGTAGCGATCCCGGTATTGATAACGAGTATACCGAATACCGAGTCGACTTCCTGCGACTACTGATTCTGGGCTGGAAAGCGCTCCACATCCCAAGTGTGGTGCGTTCACCAATTTCGCCGAACCTGCTGGTCAACGAATATCGTCGCCATTGTGCTGTCTGGGTGACAGTAACGGGGAATGTCGTCGACGTTGTGCTTCGTTATAGTGGGTCGCAACGACTGCCCGCTTTACGATGCCGAACTTGGCACGGCTCCTCGGGTACTGTACCTTCGCAATTTCTTCCTTCCCCTTCCCCTCCTTCTCCTCCTCCTCCTCCTCCTCCTCCTCCTCCTCCTCCTCCTCCTCCTCCTCCTCCTCCTCCTCCTCCTCCTCCTCCTCCTCCTCCTCCTCTCACTCCCCATTTCTCTCAATACTTTCCCTGACTCCCCATGATCGCTGCTCACGCCTGTTCACTCCCCATCCGCGTTATAATGCCACTCGTGATCCAACATTCGTCCTCCCGCTCATCCTTTCCCTATTCCCTTGACCGTGCATCCCCCGCGCTGGTCGCTTCCCTCCCCTCCCCACTTCCCACCTCCCCCCCCTCTCTCCCCTCTTTCCCCCAACCTTCCCCGAACTCCCCCCGCCCCACTTACCCCCCATCCCCCGCTTCCCCACCTTTCCCCCGCTTCTCCCCGCCGCTCTCCCCTCCCCCATCTCCCCCCCCCCCTCTCAGCGCGACGAAGCAGCGCATCTGCACCAGTTCAGCCTGCACGGCGCCATGGACATCGTGCAGGACGCCCAACGCCCATCCCCCCCCTGCGCTGCCCCCTTGCGCCTTTGCCCTCTCCTCTCACTTCCCTCCTTTCTTTTCCCCTGTCAGCGTGACGAAGCAGCGCATCTGCACCAGTTCATTCTGCACGGCGCCATGGATATCGTGCAGGACGCCGTGTGGGCCACCAACAACATGTGCGCGCTGGGGGGGGGGGGGCATGCGTGGAGGATGGGGGGGGGGGGTGGGGGGGCGGAGGTGGGGTGGAGATGGGGGGTAGTTGGGGGGGGGGGATGAAGTGGGGGTGTGGGGGTGGGGAGATGAGGAGGATGGGAAAATGTGGGGCACGCTACAAGAGAGAGTGAGGGAGTGGAAACACGAAGAGAGCGACCAGATAATGAATGAACAGTGCAAAGATATTGGAGTGTGAGACCCCCATCTCCCAGGACAGTGGAGCTTCGGAACGTCCCAAAATATTGAATAACGCTACAGCAGTGACAGAGACCCCCATATCCCCCTCCATCTCCTCCCGTCTTCCCCCCATCCCCACCCCCCCGACCTCCCATTCCCCCAACACGCCATGCATGTACCATGCATCACTATTCATCAACCCCCCCTTCTTCGCCCCACCCCCTCGTTATCCCGTAACCCTAAGTTGTGAGAAGTCTCGTTAAAATCTATTTTAGAAAAAGCTCACATTGAGAGGCCTCTATGCGCTTTCCCCTTCCTCCCACAGTCGTGCATGCTCAAACATGCACACGTCACACTCACTCCAGCCCAGGCCCATAGAATCGCTGGTTACGTGTTTTTTTTTTTTTTTTTTTTTTTTGGAGGCCTTTGAAATCAATTACTCCTTCTTCCCCCCTTGCCCCCCATTCCTTTCCCTCTCCCCCCGTCCCCACCATTCCTTCCCCTCTCCCCCCGTGCCCCCCATTCCTTCCCCTCTCCCCCCGTGCCCCCCATTCCTTCCCCTCTCCCCCTGTGCCCCCCATTCCTTCCCCTCTCCTCCCGTGCCCCCCATTCCTTCCCCTCTCCTACCGTGCGCCCCATTCCTTCCCCTTCCCCTGCCCCCTGTTCCTTCCCCTCTCCTCCCGTGCGCCCCATTCCGTCCGCCATATCCCGTTGCTTGAGCCACCGCCAGGCATCTCAAGGCCGTGGACAAGTTTAATGATCTGCTCGTCTCTGTCTACGTCACCGCTGGTCATATCCTCTCACGCCGCCTACCCCGCGCCCACTCCTCCACATGCTGCCTTGACACGCCCTAACATGCACATGCCCAGGCACGCACACAAAGGCATGCACGCACACGCGCATGCCCTCTCTTCGCTTCCTTTCTTCCTGCTTTCTCTTTCGCTTGCTGCCCTCTGTATTCCAATTCGTGCTTTTTCTGTGAACGGATTGAAACTTCCCAACATACATTGTACCTGTTCCCTAGTTCATATTGCTTCCACTGTTGCTGTCTTGTCATCCCACGTCACTCACCTTCCGACAAACTTCACACGTCCCACTCATCTCATCTCATAACCGTTGGCCTTCTGCCCGTAAACCCACCTGCCGCTGCAACAGCCGTTGCTCCTCTGCCTTGTTACTCTGAAACTTACCGCTAAATTATGAATCATGCAATTTTCCAGCCTGTTGCTCCCATGTCTCTCTCGGTGGATTTCCTTAACCGCTTTCTCTCTCCCATCTCCGTCTCATGTATGAACTTACTTATCTCGACCTGCGTCCGTTCACCATCTGCTCGGCTGCGTCTATTTCCGCGCTTCCAAATTCTTTGAAACCGTACTGTTGCCGCTTCTGTGCCCGCGTCCGCGCCGTTTCAACTCCGCCGTTCCAACTGTGCTGTTACAATCGTGCTGTTTCAACCGCGCCGTTACAACCGCGCACAGACGAAGCTGCTGCTGCTTCATGACTCGCGCAACGAGGACGGCATTAAAAACTTTTTCCAGGAAGTGCACGAGCTCTACATCAAGGTGAGCTGACATTGCACGCGTTGATGAACCCAACTCCATGTGCCCCCCTCCCCCCCCCCCCCCCCCCCCCCCCCCCCCCCCCCCCCCCCCCCAAATACATACTCACAGTTTTCTGATCCACGCACACTCCCACTCGCTCATTCTCTCTCCCTCTCTCTCTCTCTGTGACCCCCGCCCTGCTTCCTCCACTCCTCCTCAGGTGCTCATGAACCCACTCCATGTACCCGGATCCAAAATTATCTCTACGGTCTTCGACGCTCGAGTCAGGGCTTTGGCCAAGAGGCACCTGTGAGGCTGGAGGTTGCACAAAGTATCCCTCTTTAGGCAAGAACAGAAAGCAGGATACAGCTGAAAGGGATCCTAGATATTTGTGGGGAATAGCCTGGACAACAGCATGGCAACGTGTCACGCATGAGCATACGTACTTGTGTAAACAGGATAGGGAGAAGGAGGAATATCAGTTACCGGTATGTCACTCGCCACTTGTTTCTTGTTAAAATTGCCTCTGGCACATCCATACTGCCGGTATACACCCCTGTCTTACCGGTGCTGCCAACATCGTATGTGGGCTGCTTTGGTGGGAAACATTTTTCTACTTCTGAGGAATTCGTGTGGTGCCTGTATGTAGTCTGCAACATCTGGAAGCATCATATGGTATATTTTTCAAACATCTGTTCCAAAAATAAGTCATGAAACAATGCATATTTTTGAAAAAATCCAAGCACAATGAATCATGCATGCAAGGTGGTGAATCCTTATTCGAGAGTGGACATCAGCCTTTGGTAATAAGGCACCCATGCCCAACCCCTCAGGGCATGCTGAGAGCATGCTGGACTGGACCTGCACTCCTAGCACCTTTATTGTTATTAATGCGCATAACCTTAGTCTATATATCTACTCCGCAGCACTGCCGAAAATGGTGCCGAAAATCACCCCTTCGTAGTCTCCTCCCTATACACTTGCCCTGCTTCCTCCAGTGCAAGAGGGAGATGTGACTTGAGTGGGGATGATTGTCCCGCAACGGATTAGGTCTCACCCAGTCTTCTCTTCACAGAGTCTCACCCACGCTCGCAAACTATTGTAACATACCTCGCCCACTCTGGAGTCTCTCTAGACTAGACTCGTCAGCAGCCTCGTTCTCTTTGTACGTCCCACGCGTCACAACGACTCCGTTCGCCTCCCAAAAAGCCTCGCGATTTTACTCTTCACACTGCCCCTCTTCCCCCCCTCTGCACCGCTCCCCACCCCTCCCGCCGCCTTCTTCCTCAACCAGCTCTTCAGCCCGCCCTTCCGCCCACCACTCCGCTTCATCCCCGCCTTCTTCCCCTTCTTCTTCCCCTTCCCCTTCCCCTTCCCTTTCCGCCCGAACCACGGCTGGGGGAAGAACTTTCGGGGCAGTTTCACGCGCAGGAGCGACAGCGCGTGCGCGAGCTCCGAGTCAACCTCGGGGGAGCGCGAGAAGCGGCAGAAGCGGCAGTCCGCTTTAAGGAGGTCCGACACGAGATAGTCCTCCACGCTGCCGTCGATAAAGCCCTCCGCGTTGTCGCCCGGCACGGCATTGGCGCGCAGCAGCGGGTTGTACTTGAGCTCCTGGTTCGCGCTGTAGGGGGGAGTAGGGGTGGGAGAGGAAGGGGGAGGGGGGAACGATGGGAAATGAGACATTGGCGCGCAGCAGCGGGTTGTACTAGAGCTTCTGATTTGCGCTGTAGGGGGAAGGGGGGAAGAGAAGCGGGGGGAAAGGGGTTCGGAGGGAATGAGGCATTGGCGCGCAGCAGAGGGTTGCATTAAGAGCTCCTGAGTCGGGTCTGTAGGGGAGGAGAGGCGGGAGAAGGGGGACAAGGCGTAACGAGGAGTTGGCGCGCACTGAAGGGTTGTGATTGTGCTTCTGCTGGGGGGGAAGCGCGAGAGTAGCGGAACCAAGCCCCTGGGGAGGGGAGCAAGCCATGAGCCCCAATCTTGCACAGCTACACAAGGAAATCACACAGGCATTCGCAAAATATCTCATCGTCTACACCGGAGTAATTACACAAAGCAGAATACGTCAGACGCACAACAACTGGCTTGCACCCACCCACGCCCCCCCCAACGTACAGTCGTCCGTGGCAGTCGGGGCGGAACGTCTGTCCCAACACGCCGTGCACGGCCGTCGAGAACGTGGCGCCTAGAACGTCGATGCCGAAATGCACCACGCCATCGTCGCCCGTTCGCAGGTTCTTCACCTCGGGTCGCAGCGTCAGCCGCAGCGTGCCCATATCCGTTATAAGCAGGTCGTAGACGTCGACTAGGTCGTCCCCGCTCCGGAGCCGCGCCTTTACCCACCGCAGCGACGCGCCCGGCCAGAGATTAACGCTCGTCCCCGGCGCCGGTACCCTAACCGGCCGGTCGTTGACCGTCACGCGGCCCAGGTAGCCGTTTCCATAGTCGGCGGAGGAGCCGTTACGGGCGTGAAGCACGGCGGTGTGGTGGCCGAACATGATCCCGAGGGAGCGAATCCACGTCAGCGCCTTGGTGGCGTTGCCCCACGTGCCGAACCGCCCGCCGAAGTAGCCGTTGACCTGCAAGTGCGCGTCGGAGATTAGCGCGAAATGATGGTTGGGGAGGCCTGGTGGAAGCAGTTGGGGGGGAGAGGGGGAATAAGGGGGAAGCATGAGGGGAGCGCGAGGGGAAAGAGGGGTAGAGCAAGGGTACAGAGCAAGGAGAGAGGATGAGAGCGGAATGCGCGAGCACGGTGACGCTGGTTTGTCACAGAGTTCAACTGCAAAAAGAGGCGAAACACGCGGAGGAAAGAGGCGACTCTTGAGTCAACTGAAAAACGACGAGCGGGTGACAGGGGTGTCTTAATAGTAAAAGAACTATTGATTGAACCGCTCTCCTTACCGGAGAAGTCAAAGTGCGACCCGTCAGCGCCCGTGAAGTGCGGGTCGCCCTTCTCGACGGCGAGGCACAGCGCGCCGACGGTGAAGTTGGCCGGCACCTCGTAATCGTCCGTCGCCACGTCGCCGCGGCTCGGCTGCATCCAGTCGTCCGTGTAGCTCGTCTCGTCCTTGCACCTGTTCGCGTTATAGCACGCGCAAATTCCTGACGAATCGGCGCCGGGAGGATGAATAATGCACGAGGAGCGAGAACGACTTTAGTAAGTAGTGGTGCTTGAAAAGAGTGCACTAGCGGAAGTGCGTTTACGGGGCTCTTCCTGTTCGGGGATAATGATGCGACGCGCTACGAGAGATTGAAGCAAAGATAGTTGACAAAAGACGACTTATAAGCGCGACGCGACCAGCACGATGGCAGGACATCGAGCGACCACATGAACGTTCAAATTCGAGATAGAACGCGTGTCGTACCTCCATTCCCGTCGTTGCACGTCTCCTCGAACATCCAGTACTTGGCCTTCACGTCAGCAGGTGCATCTGCCGGCAGCTTCGAGTTGTAACCAGCGCAGAATCTGTAACAATCGGTGTGCGGATCGCTAAGCATTTCGTCGAAAATGTTGTACTGATTGTAGTTGTACATTTGCCCGGGATAGAAATACGCCTCCACGAGAGGGTCACTCGGCTCAAGAAATACATCGGAGGGCGTGTTAGGATCGAGGAATTTCCCTAGCGTGAATAGTCCCTCGCCGCATTGGAACTTCGGGCAGACTAACGCGTGTGTGATGGAGGAGGAGAGCAGGAATAAAATCGCCAGGCGACGCGCCTGTTGTAGCACCAAGTGGTACATCATTAGGTCGATATTAATGCAGGCAGCGATGTAGGTAAAGAGGACCAAAACTGGAGAAGCACCAGGTTCCGTGAAAGATATGCTGGGAATAACAGCTTCTATGACCAACAGAGGTTTCTGAGATAAATTAAGAGAAATTCCGATCCTCCTGTGGAAGTCCAGCTTCGATGGCTCACTGAAAAATGTCGAGTTTCTGGCTTCAAGTCGAATGTACTGTCATTGTGGGGTTGTGGGAGAAAGGCAGAATTGAAATTGAGCCAACTAGCAGCAGCCGAGTCGCTAGTGAGGTCATCACGGGTCGCCTTCATGTGGAACTCTATGGCGAAGCATGGGGAGGACAGGACAGGCCCTGTGGATGCTCACAATCACAACGACACACCTGTAACAAGGTTGCCGATCGACGGTTTAGAATGGATCGCGAACCAAAACCAACAATCCACAGCCCCAGATATGGTGCAGTGTCGCCCTCAGGCGAGTTGTGGTGTGTGTCAGCAAGAGTCTCTCTGTGGGGTGGAGGCGCAACACTGGCTATGTTTTTGCGCTACAAGCACTCCTTCGATATCGAAGTGCTGATTTCAAATAAAGTAATATTCTGTACAAGGGAATATATGATAAAGTCGTTCACCAACTTCGCTAGTGGTACGCCCCTTATCTACTGACTGCTGAGGTTTCATTGCTTAAAAAATTATTCCGTTTCTCAGCTTCCTTATGATCCTCCTCAATTGTGATGCCTTGGCCGGTTGCATTTAGAAAAACGTCATCAAAGTGAGGTGACAGCAACATTCGTTGCAACGTCTCGAACCATGGCGTGCTCGGCTGTAATACGAGTATAAGGCCCTGGCCTCGCAAATCACGTCATATATACCGGTAGTTTGTCCGCCATTGCAAAAATGTCGTTGTAGTGGCTGCTAAGAATTGGGATGGGGACGTGCATAATACGCTGACTAGAAGATGAGTATGGAGTGGACTCTAGTTTTGAGAGGGGATGAGTATAGTCAGTTGGAAAAACAATGATGGACTATAGAGCAATTTGCAAAATACCACTGTAATTAGGCAACATATGCACATGCATTCCATGTTTGGCGATTTACCACCCCCCCAAAACCCCTTCTCCACACCCCTCACACCCGCCCACTCAAAATAGTTTCCCGAGACAATCCCGAAAAGTTCGGTGGGATCGCTAACGTGTTATCGCGGCAATGCCGTCTTCAGCGAAAATTGAAATCGCTTCACTCGCACGGGAATCTCGCCGGAAGGGCCTTTCAGATATCATTTCACGAAAACGATGTTTTGCCTCGAAATCGAACCGTGCAAGAAAATTGTCAGACATTCGAAGGAAATGCAGCACGGAGTGCGACGCGACAAGCAGAATGAGAATCTGCGTGCAATCCTCTTCAGACTTTCATCCGTAGATCAATCCTTCCCCCACACCCTCCAGAAAACAGGCAAAACAAGGTTGCGCTACCAGAATTGCCAACTTAGCCCCCCAAATCATTGAGAAAGTTGCCTGATCAACCATGCCATTTACAACAGCCCCTACACTTTTGCGAAGTCGATTAGATTACAAAATAAGAGAAGGCAAATGGGGACGGAGTGGCTTTAGAAGCTCTGTGCGAGGTATTTGCGAGGAGCAGCGGGCAGGCCTCCGCCGACGGCGCTGCCCCTCATCATGTTCATGGCGATGGACATCTCCTCGTCCACGGCGTGGGCGCGCGTGAAGCGGCACATCTTGCAGTCCGCCTTGAGCAGGTCCGCCACCTCGTAGTCGTCCATGCTTCCATCGATGAAGCCCTCCGCGTTGTCGCCCGGCACCACCATCACCTGCAGCAGATCGCTCCACTGCAGACTTTGATGGGACCTGAGAAACCCAACCGGAGAAATACACCAAGGAGAGTGGAAACCGCACATCAGCCCATGAACACGCAAAAAATGCCTAGGAGTGGAATCTGTAACAAGCAAGGAACGAAGCCAAGGAACAAACAAATGCTTGCAGGCAGAGAGGCGCGAGTGATGGTTCGACTTACAGGCGGCCCTGGAAGTCGGGGCGGAACGTCTGGCCGAGCACGCCGTGCACGGCCCGGGAGAAGGAGGAGGAGAGCACGTCGAGGCCGAAGTGCACGGCGGCGTCCGTGGCGGTGCGGAGGTTCTTGACCTCGGGCCTGAGCGTGAGGCGGATGGTGGCGACGCCGTCGATCTTCACGTCGTACACGTCCACAAGGTCCGTGCCGCTCAGCATGCGCGCAGCCTCCCACTTGAGCGTCACGCCGTCCCACAGCTGCACCGTCGTGCCGGGCACAGTCAGCTCCACCGCCACGCCGTCAGCCACCACGCGCGCCAGGTACCCGTTGCCGTACTCCGCCTCCACGCCGCGCCGCGCCTCCAGAACCACCGTGTGGTGTCCCGCCATCAGCCCCACGGACCGGATCCACGTCAGCGCCTTCACGTCGCCGTTCCACCGGCTGTAGCGCCCGCCGAAGAAGCCGTTCATCTGGAAGTGCGGGTCCGACACCAGCGCGTAGTTGCGGTTCGGCTTCCCGCTGAAGTCGAAGTGCGACCCGTCGGCGCCCGTGAAATGCGGGTCGCCCTTGTCCTTGCCCTCGCAAAGCATACCCACCGTGAAATTCGCCGGCACCTCGTAGTCATTCGTGCCCACACCGGTAGCCGGCTCCATCCACTTGCTGCTGTAGCTCTTGTCGTCCTTGCACTGCAGCTTGTTGTAGCACGAGCAGATGCCGCCAGTCCCCTCCAGACACGTCTCCTCGAACATCCAGTACTTGGCCTTCTTACTGACGTCCACATTGCTTGGCAGTTGCATGGTTTTGGCAACGCAGAACTTGTAGCAGTCCAGCTGCGGGGTTTCGATCTTATTGTCGGTAATGTTGAACCTCGTCGCGTAGTCGTACATCTGACCCGGAGTGAAGAACCCCTCCCACAGAGGATCCGACGGCTCCTTGAGCGGGTCTTTGGGGTCGGTGAACTTGCCATAGAGGAAATTGTTCGGCCCGCAAACGAATTTCGGGCACACCTCGGCGAGGGATGCGGAAGCCCAAAGTGCGAGACAGATGAGAACGGAAGTGAAGCGAGCCATGGTGAACGAATGGATGTTCTTCGACTGGCAAATTCGAAATTGTATTGTTGCTCACTTTGACGATTGTAGATATGGTAATCGAACTCTCGGATATATACAGCTTTGAAGCACAAGGAGGACTTGTGGAGGTCTGAGGTTCACATCAGCTTGAAAGACTGTGTGGTTGACCGCTTGGTCTCTGGATGAGCCGGCTGCCGATCTGACGTAATGACCTGCGATTCGAGTTCTGGTTGGGGGGGGATTCGTCTTTGCCACCTTTCAGAGCAGAGTTCCAGGCCAGCCATCACCACAAGAATGGGCAGTTCTACTGTTCGCATTTGTTGTCTTGCCGATAAGTTGATTTTTTTCACGACTGCTGGTCTCGTCGTCACACCCCGCCGGAGTCCGCACAGTCCGCTGTGCGTACGGACTGCCGCACAGCTCTTATCGCTGTGCACGACGCCCAGTTGCAGATTGTCCTTGGCTACAAGTTGGATTTGGGAACCTGTGCTCATTCTAGCGTCCATTTCGTCCACTGAGAAACCCTTTGCTGATCAAGATTTCCCTACGAATATGGGTGTCATGTCTCAACGAGCCCTTCCCGATAGGAGCATCGTCCGAATACTACCAAGCCAATGCCCAGGTGTGACTTCTCTACACGGGCCATGTCGACCAATTCCGCTCTGATTTCAATGTATACTAAATTTGTATGAAATCCGCTGCATCCACACCCGCAACCTATTTGTGCGAACGGCGATGTCAAATCTCCCTCTCTTGTGTATAAAATTCGGTTGGTGAAACAAATCGTGCTTGGACACTGCCTCGCATGGCAAAGCAAGCTAGGCGTGGCTGGTGGTTATTTCTGCAGCGTGGGCTTGATGCGAGAAGGATACCGTACGTCCCTGTAAGCCCTTGCACTCCAAATACGCCCATTCTACTGAAAATAACCCTGGTCCACAACTTAGGTTGATGCTGAACTCTATTTCCATTACCAAGGCAGGTTCATCAGCACGAACGAAGGCAGCAATTCGACTTACGGTACAGCGTACAGCTCCCGTATTCTCTTCGAATGGACTGTAAAGGGGAGTCCAGCTCGTTCATTTACTTTTCGTAAAGTCTTCAGTCACCACATTTTGCGTTGTAACACTGATTTTTACAAAAATGCCAGACACGATCGGCTCCCGTTCAAGATACGGCACACCCCCTGCACGTACCTCGAATCGTGTGACGCACGTTACAGGAATCAGTGTGCTCATCGAACAATGGTACAGAACCGCGTCCTGCCCACTACAGTCAGTGCCTATTGTATCGCGCGCTCGATTTCGCCTGTGCCGCCTGACACTCGCCAAAACCAGTAGAGGAAAAGTTGGCTTGGCGAAAATTCCAACGCTTGGATTGACGAGAAAACCGGTATCTCGGTTTCCACACGGCCCCTGCACTGTTGAAGTCTGTTTGGGGGGAACGTGTCCGCGCGCTAGAATTGACAAAAAGGGTGGACTCGACGCAGGGCAAAATCGTTTTTAGGTACAGTGATTAGTTTTGAACCCCGGATCGTGAGGTGGTGCTAAATTTTCCAAAATGAACGAGCTGGACACCCCCTAATTGCCGCGATTCCATTCGTAGCCGGCTTGTTTGCATGCACCCAGTGATGGCGGGAACGGTGGTCTGGGCGAGATTCGCAAAGTGGTAACAGAACAGTGTTCGATCGCGGGTGGTGTGGTGCCGTGCTGTACGCGGTATGATGACACGAAGGAAAAGTTGTTTCCTAACACTTCACACATTATTAACTCATAATACTCCTCATATTCGACTTTAGAGCACTCGTTGGAGACTAGTAGGTAATATCAATGGCTCTTCAAAAAGATGTAAGGTATAGACATATAAAGCCCCAAAAGTAGGGTCCCGAAAGTGAACAAACATATAGAAGGGCTCCATTGAACGGGTCACTCAGTGCTCTAGGTAGAGGCGAAATGGTTTGCGCTTTTTCTTGATGGAGGCCCCCATTTTCTCACACCCAACACAGCTCCAGGTAGAGACCCGCAGAGCGGCACTACCACCAGGGACCTGAACTGACAATATCCTCCTATAGTAGAACTGCTGAAGCACAAATGAACAAGCACATCCGTGAAACAATAAAAGAATGGTAAAATTACATGACAATGTCGCATAAAGCTTGAGAGCCAAAACTACGTATACAAGCACGGGAGCTAGTTATCTAGAAGCTCTGTGCGAGGTATTTGCGAGGAGCAGCGGGCAGGCCTCCGCCGACGGCGCTGCCCATCATGTTCATGGCGATGGACATCTCCTCGTCCACGGCGTGGGCGCGCGTGAAGCGGCACATCTTGCAGTCCGCCTTGAGCAGGTCCGCCACCTCGTAGTCGTCCATGCTTCCATCGATGAAGCCCTCCGCGTTGTCGCCCGGCACCACCATCACCTGCAGCAGATCGCTCCACTGCAGACTTTGATGGGACCTGAGAAACCCAACCGGAGAAATACACCAAGGAGAGTGGAAACCGCACATCAGCCCATGAACACGCAAAAAATGCCTAGGAGTGGAATCTGTAACAAGCAAGGAACGAAGCCAAGGAACAAACAAATGCTTGCAGGCAGAGAGGCGCGAGTGATGATTCGACTTACAGGCGGCCCTGGAAGTCGGGGCGGAACGTCTGGCCGAGCACGCCGTGCACGGCCCGGGAGAAGGAGGAGGAGAGCACGTCGAGGCCGAAGTGCACGGCGGCGTCCGTGGCGGTGCGGAGGTTCTTGACCTCGGGCCTGAGCGTGAGGCGGATGGTGGCGACGCCGTCGATCTTCACGTCGTACACGTCCACAAGGTCCGTGCCGCTCAGCATGCGCGCAGCCTCCCACTTGAGCGTCGCGCCGTCCCACAGCTGCACCGTCGTGCCGGGCACAGTCAGCTCCACCGCCACGCCGTCAGCCACCACGCGCGCCAGGTACCCGTTGCCGTACTCCGCCTCCGCGCCGCGCCGCGCCTCCAGAACCACCGTGTGGTGTCCCGCCATCAGCCCCACGGACCGGATCCACGTCAGCGCCTTCACGTCGCCGTTCCACCGGCTGTAGCGCCCGCCGAAGAAGCCGTTCATCTGGAAGTGCGGGTCCGACACCAGCGCGTAGTTGCGGTTCGGCTTCCCGCTGAAGTCGAAGTGCGACCCGTCGGCGCCCGTGAAATGCGGGTCGCCCTTATCCTTGCCCTCGCACAGCTCACCCACAGTGAAGTTGGCCGGTACCTCGTAGTCAGCCGTGCCCACGCCGCGAGCCGGCTCCATCCACTTGCTGCTGTAGCTCTTGTCGTCCTTGCACTGCAGCTTGTTGTAGCACGTGCAGATGCCGCCCGTCCCCTCCAGACACGTCTCCTCGAACATCCAGTACTTGGCCTTCTTCGCCGAGTTATCGTTGCTGGGCAGCTGCATGTTGTACGCCTCGCACACCTTGTAGCAGTCCAGCTGCGGCGTCGCGATCTTGTCGTCGCTGATGTTGAACTTCTCGTAATTGTACATCTGGCCCGGCGTGAAGTACGCCTCGAACAGAGGATCCGACGGCTCCTTGTACGGGTCTGTGGGGTCGGTGAACTTGCCATACAGGAAATTACCCGGCCCGCACACGAACTTCGGGCACACCTCGGCGAGGGCTACGCTAGTAGCCAAAGCTAGGCACAGAACTACCAATGCTGAACGAGCCATTGTGTGGGCTGTTTCACACTATCCAAACTATGGTGGACCTCCAAAAGTAGTGAAGTTAGAACTAACTGGAGTGCTATGTCAAACCGATTATGCTTTACGAATCTCGACTTGATGGAAATGTCGGTTGTGAACTTCGCTTTTATTTGATTGGAACATTGTGCTTCTGAGCGTTCGTTTGTTGCAATCTGCCTGCGGTTCGCATTCGCTCCTACTGTGCGATGGAGGCAACAATCGTTCTCCTGGAAGTGGTGGTTGTTGTGGGGGGCTTTACTTGGGTACAGGTCATGCAACTGTCTGGTTGTGTGTTGTGTGCTTTTACAGACAGTTCTCCAGATCAACAGACATATCGTGTCATGGGCTCTGTTGTTACCGACAACGTGTACGTATTGCGTTTCCCTGTTGGCCATGCGACATGCGGGACACAACATCCATCCATCCCTGTTTGAATTGGCTGGCTGTCAACGAACTCCTTGGAATCTCGTGCGCTTTCGTGACATTGTTACATCATATCATGTACATGGATCTCGTTACAAGCATTCCAATCACATACCAATACTTTGCCAAATAGTTTTTAGTTGTGTCATTACATTAAACCATTTAAGTTTCATCATTATCATCACAAATGGCTCAGAGGAAAAATCAAGTGCACATACAGCTACATTTTCATACGCTCAGGTACGTGCCAAACTAGTTATATAACAATGTCACACCTAGAGGCGGGTTGCGTAAGCACCTAAAGCCGTAGTGACGGTTGGTAAATATTATATATGGTGTATTTTGTCATAAACAAATATGTGTATGTATTTGTTTCATATATAAACTGCCTATAGTAGTGTAGTGTAGTGTAGTGTAGTGTAGTGTAGTGTAGTGTAGTGTAACCCCCTGTTTGGTGGTGTACCTTGTTTGCCTTGTTTCTCGTTTGTACTTCTTGGGCCTTTGCCCATTCTAGTGCACCTTTTCCTACTCTCGATAGTTGCCACCCAAAACCCTAGGCACTACTATCCTTAGTATTCTAACATGGTATTGAGCCTGTAAGTTACTACTGCCTGTATCTTTTTACCATGGGCCCACCACGCTCCTATATCAGAATAGTAGCGAGAGTAAGGAGCCATAGCTAGGGTTTGCCTAGCTAGGCAAGAGAGAAAATGAACAAAGGAGGGTTTGACTAGCAACAGTTGGGATACAAATAGGAAACCCTAAGGGGCCGTACTCACAACAGAGTACCCCACTGCAGACTAGACTAGCATTATAATCTGACACACCCCCATAGTCAAAGTGGGGTATAATCAGCACAGCAAGCAGGCATAGAGCAGGTTCACACGGACAAGCAAGGCTAGAGGCATTCACAAAGGGCAAGTGAGGAGGAGGAGGCGGGACTGTAAGAGGAGAGGAGATAGGAGGCGACGGCTGAAGCTGCAGACACACGGGCAACAGGAGCGGCTGGCACAGTGGCTACCGGGACAGCGCCCCGGACTACTGGAGTAACTGGCTCGGCGGCTACGAAGAGCGGCAGGAGCAACGGACCCACGGGCGACAGGCGCAACAGGCTCTCTGGGCTACCAGGACAGCGCCCCGGACTACAGGTGCTGCGGACGACAAGACAGCAGCCTCCGCTCAACCTCCCCCGACCGTCCCACACCCCTCTCACACACCCCCTGCTGAAACCCTAGCTCCACTCCCACGGCACCCCCCTTAAACCCTAAACCCTCGGCTCCCACACACCCACCCCCCTCAGCGGCAGCTGCAGCAGTGGGAGACGGAGGAGGAGGAGGAGCTGCACGTTACCCACACCGTTCACCCCCATGCCCGCCACCCCCAAACCCTAACGCAGGCAGGAGCGCGGGAAGCAGCAGGGGCGGTTCACGGAAGGAAAGGGAGGAGGCGGGGGGGTCTCCTGGGCGCCACGAAGGAGCAGGGCGCGGGCCCCCCGAGGGCGCCACGGCGGGTGACGGGAGGGGGGCCGCGCACGGGCCCCCGAGGGCGGCTCGACGGGCGACAGGAGGGGCCGCGTGCGGGCCCCCAAGGCGCCGCGACGAGGCGACGGGAGGGGGCGGCACGCGGGCCCCCAAGGCGCCGCGACGAGGCGACGGGAGGGGGCGACGCGCGGGCCCCCAAGGTGCCGCGAAGAGGCGACGGGAGGGGGGGACGCGCGGGCCCCCAAGGCGCCGCGACGAGGCGACGGGAGGGGCCGGCGCGCGGGCCCCCGAGGCGCCACGACGGGCGACGGGAGGGGGGCCGCGCGCGGGCCCCCACGAGAGCGCCACGACGGGTGACGGGAGGGGGTGGCGCGCTGGCCTCCGGGGCGCCGCGACGAGTGACGGGAGGGGGCAGCGGGCGGACCCCCTGAAGACGCCGCGACGGGCGATGGGGGGCAGCGCACGGGCCCCCTGAAGGCGCCTCGACGGACGGTTAAACCGCCACGCGCCCCGAGCGCGCGGCGGGCAGAAAAAGCCGCCACGCGCTCAGAGCGAGTGGCGGAAAGAAAATAACACGTCGCGCACCACGGGGCTGTCACTCGCTCCCCTACCTGTTCCCAGACCTGTCCGCCTTCTCCACAGTCGCTGACCTCATCACGCACCTCCGCACTAGTGAGGCCCGCTTCCGTGCCACTATGCCCGCTGAGTTCCTTGCCAAGAACCCCCCCCCCCCCGCTGTGGCTCACTCTCTACCACCTGGTCACCCGTCTCCCAGACTCTCTTCGTGCGGTCAGGGACCACTTCCTCGCTCGCTGCCCCACTGACCTCACCGTTGATCTACTCGAGAAGGAACTGCTTGCAGCCGAGACTAGCATAGTCGCTGTAGGTGCCTCTCGTGGCGACCCCCGCACCCCTTTCTTCGAGGGGTTTTCCCCTTCCCCCCTTCTCCCCTCTGTCGCCTCTGCTGCTGCTGTCGACCTCGTTGGTACTGAGCAGGTCGGGACTGCGTCCGCTCCGACCCCACGCTTTTACGCAGAGGCGATGGAGGGTCCCTACTCCTCTCAGTGGCAGACAGCCATGGACGCAGAGATGGCTTCCTGGAAGTCCACAGGCACCTACGTCGACGAGGTTCCCCCACCTGGGGCGAACATCGTCAGTGGCATGTGGATTTTCAGAGTGAAGCGGCCACCGGGTTCTCCGCCTGTCTTCAAGGCGCGGTACGTTGCACGAGGCTTCAGTCAGCGAGAGGGAGTTGACTTCTTCCAGACCTTCTCCCCGACCCCGAAGATGACCACTCTTCGGGTTCTGCTGCACGTCGCCGCTCAGCGTGACTACGAGCTCCACTCTCTTGACTTCAGCACTGCGTTCTTACAGGGCAGCCTGCACGAGGAGATCTGGCTGCGCCGCCCACCTGGCTTCACTGGGTCGTTCCCTCCTGGTACCCAGTGGAGCCTCCGGCGGCCAGTCTACGGTCTCCGCCAGGCACCCCGTGAGTGGCACGACACACTGAGGACTACTCTTGCTGCTCTTGGGTTTGCTCCTTCCACTGCTGACCCGTCGCTGTTTCTACGCACCGACACCACTCTGCCGCCGTTCTACGTTCTAGTGTACGTAGACGACCTGGTCTTTGCTACTGCTGACACTGAGGCACTCGCCCACGTGAAGTCGGAGCTGCAGAAGAGACACACGTGCACAGACCTGGGTGAACTGACAAGCTATCTTGGCTTGCGGATCACCCGGGACAGAGCACAGCGCACCATCACCTTGACTCAGTCACCCATGGTGCAGCAGGTCCTTCAGCGCTTCCGCTTCACGTACTCCTCGCCTCAGCCCACTCCTCTGCCTACCGGTCACTCGCTCTCAGCTCTGCCTTCGGATGAGTCCGTAGAGCCGAGTGGCCCGTATCCAGAGCTTGTGGGCTGCCTCATGTACCTGATGACCTGCACTCGACCTGACCTTGCATACCCTCTTAGCATCCTAGCACGCTATGTCGCTCCTGGCCGTCACCGGAAGGAGCACATGGATGCCGCTAAGAGGGTGTTGCGCTACTTGTGCAGTACGTCGGGCATGGGGCTTGTGCTTGGAGGACGGAGAGACGTTGTCCTCACTGGGCACTCAGACGCTTCTTGGGCTGACGACCAGGCTACGCAGCGGTCGTCTCAGGGTTACACCTTCAGTCTTGGCTGTGGTTCAGTTTCTTGGCGTTCGGTTTGACTAGCAACAGCTGGGATACAAATAGGAAACCCTAAGGGGCCGTACTCACTACAGAGTACCCCACTGCAGACTAGACAAGCATTATAATTTGACATCCTAGTACTCTGCTCGCCCGCATGCTGCTGCCCCGTTGCGCCATTCCCGCCCCGTCGCCCCGTCGACCCTGCTGTCATGGCGACGAGCTGGGCGGCTCGCGCCGCCCCATCGCCCCGTCGACCCTGCTGTCACGGCGACGAGCTGGGCGGCTCGCGCTGTCCCGTCGCCTCGTCATCTGCCCCGCGCTGCCTCGCCCCCCATCCTGTTACGAGCAGCCGCAGCCACGCACAACCGCACGCAGCTGCGTACGGCCGCGTGCAGCCGTGCACAGCCACGCGCAGCCGCGAACGGTCACGCGCAGCCGCGCCGCTCCCCTGCCCCGCACCTGCTGCTCGTACGCCAGTGAAAGGGGGGAGGGGGGGGGGGGGGGATGTGGGGGTGGCGCGTGGGTGACGCAGCTCCTGCCGCCGCCGTCCGCCTTCTCCCTCTCCCTGCTGCTCGTGCAACCGTGAAGTGGGTGGGGGAAGGGTGTGGGGGTGGCGGGGGTGACACGCCAGCAGCCGTCCCTCCACCTCTCATCTCCCCCCCCTGCTCCTCCCACTGCAGTGGGGTGGGGGGGAGGGTGCAGAGGTGGCGGGGGTGACCAGATAGCGCCAGCCCGCCTCCTCTCTCTTCCTGCCGCCCCTCCTGGGGTGGGGGTGGGGGGGGGGGGGGGGGTAATGGGGGTGGCGGATAGTGGAAGGTTGAGGGGGTGGCAGGAGTGAAGTTTCAGCACCAGCAACCCTCCTCCTTCGCTCTCTCCCCTCTCGCTTCTCTCTCTCTCTCTCTCTCTCTGCTGCTGTCCGTGCCTGCCCTGACTGCTCTGCCTCTCTCTGTCACTTCTGCTGCTGTGGGGGAGGTTTGGGGAGAAGAGGGGAGATTGAAGGGGGGAGGCCGCCGTGAAACCAGCAGCTCCAGTCGCCCGTGAGCCCGTTGCTCCAGTCGCCTGTGAGTCAGTTGCTCCAGCCGCTCGTCTAGCCGCGGAGCCAGTTACTCCAGTTGCCCGTGTGCTAGTTGCTCCAGTTGCCCGTGTGCCAGTTGCTCCAGTTGCCCGTGTGCCAGTTGCTCCAGTTGCCCGTGTGCCAGTTGCTCCAGTTGCCCGTGTGCCAGCTGCTCCAGTTGCCCGTGTGCCAGTTGCTCCAGTTGCCCGTGTGCAAGCAGCTTCAGCCGTCGCCCACCACCTCATCTCTCTCTCTCCTCCTCCTCACATGCCCTCTCTTACTTCTGCTGCACCTTGGTATACTCCTTCAGGGGGTGTTCATTGCACCAGCTTCTACTGTAGGCAGTTTAGGGGGTGTGTCAGAAACAAATATGTGTATGTATTTGTTTCATATATAAACTGCTTATAGTAGTGTAGTGTAGTGAGTGTAACCCCCTGTTTGGTGGTGTACCTTCTTTGCCTTGTTTCTCGTTTTTACTTCTTGGGCTTTTGCCCATTCTAGTGCACCTTTTCCTACTCTCGATAGTTGCCACCCAAAACCCTAAGCACTACTATCCTTAGTATTCTAACATATTTCTGTGATAACAGCTAATAATTTTTTTAATTATTACAGTATATCACATATATTGTTTCCAGGACCTGCTAGAAACTTACACTGAACAATCTCTCTGTTACGGATGCAATGTATCGATGTAGCAAGAATTGCACTAAGTTGGCAAACAAGTACAAGTCTGGGCGAAGGCATGAGCGAATACTTATGAGCGAAACATGCAAAAGGTAACACGGTGCGTACGAGCTAGCTAGTGCGATGCTGGCAGTGAGGTTCGAGCTAGCCTTGAAGCGTAGGCCGACACGGGCCAAGCCATCGATGCATGGTTCGGCAATTGTAGCGCGCGAAGGCGGCGAAATGCCGTTATGAATAACAGGCAAAGGAACGGTCGGTCCCGTACGCGATTTTGAGATGCGCGGTAAGGAATGTCAAGAAAATCCTTGCACTACCCCCCTCCCCAATAAGCCCCTCTGCTATGCAAGTACGTGTATGTCGCGGAATCCCCAACTTCGCAGACACAATTGCAAGTCATGGTGATTTTCAATGTTGGCCAGGGGCACCCAACTGTCTTCCGTGGAGGTGCGGTCCTTCCAGCGAACGACGAACTCATTCCACCGAACTTCCGCGGGGTGGCGAATCCGATGGCTCATAATTTTCTCGGGCTCGACGATCGGCTCCGATGCAGGACGCGTCATCTATGGCGGGCGATGGCCTAACAGTTGGCTTGTGGAACGACGAGGTGATGTACCCGTCGGCAGGTAGCAGGAGATAGGCGGTAACGGGCGTGACCATGTTGCTTATCTGAAATGGGCCACAATAAAAGCGGGCGAAAGATCCGGCACGACGGGCCGTCGTAAGTTATGGGTGTCGAGCAGTACGTAATCTCCTGTCTGGTACGACACAGGGCGGCGGTGTCGGTCGGCGTTCCTTTTTTGCGATAATGTTGGCCTTTTTAGTTGCCTCTGTTGCTCGTGTACGAGCAGCTTGCAGATTTTCGGCGAATTGTTGCGCGAGCGGTGCCGGATTGTCCTAGCTTTGCGTCATGGGCACTGTTGGATTTTGCCCATAGTTCAGGTAAAACGGTGACTATTGCGTTGTTGATGACGTGGCGTTGTTGTAGGTGAACTCGATCAGCGGCAACAGTTGCTCCCAGGTTGTCGGGTCGTCGCACATGGCACGGATCAGCTGCTCCGTGGTCTGGTTCATCCTCTCTGTTTGAATGTCGGTTTCGGGGTGATACGACGAACTGAAATGTAGCCGGGTCACGAACTGCTCCCACAAATTCTTCCAGAAGTTGCTTGTAAACTTCGTGTCGCTGGTGATCGCGACTGGTATCCCGTGCAGACGAACGACGGTCGAGAGGTTTTTTCGGCTGAGATTGATTTTCTGCACCCAGCGAAATAGGCCATCTTCGTTAGTCGGTCAACGACAACCATGACTGCATCTTTATTGTCGGGGCTTGCAGGTAACCCCGTGGCGAAGTCCATTGTAACGTGCTGCCAGGCGCGTTCGAGCAGCGGGATCGGCTGCAGTTGCCCCGCTTTTCTTTTGTGCGAACACTTCATCGCCTGACACGTGAGACACGATCCTACGTGGTGATGTACGTCAGTCAACATCTCTAGCCAGTAGTAATACCGCTGTAGTTGCTCTCGCGTTTTTTCTACCCGAAGTGGCCCGATGTAACTTCGTCGTGTGCCTCCTGCAGTAGCAGTTCGCGTAGCAGTGAATATGTCGGTAGCCAAATGCGTAATTTAACTCATTTAGCTTTTGTCAGCTGCTGCGAATTTCAGTGGTGAAAAATGGGTCGGTGCGGTATCCGTGGGTGAATAGTTATGTCGGTAGCGGGTCGGTTTGGGCGAGTAGGATGCATGCGGTGGAGCCGTGGGGGGGATTAGGCGATGTTTGATGCGCCTTCTTTTGTACGTTACGGTGTAGTGGAAGTTGGACTTCAGATAGTCCAACCACCGTATCTGTCACGTGTTGAGATTCGGTTGGGCGCGTCGGCCCCTGCCAGGTAACAGCGCCACACTTTGGACGCGTGCACGATCGCCAGCATCTTGCGGTCATGTATCGGATAATTGCGTTCGGGCGAATGAAGCTTGCGGGGCTCTGTTGAACAGTGGTACCGTATCATTGAAAAACAACACTGCAATGTGGCAGTCCGATCGGTCGCGAAATCCACGGTCAATTGGCTGTTCAGGTTACCAATGGGGTTTGGGTGCGACTCGAGCCCTGCTCTATAAGGTCGAACTTCGATAGTCGACCATCGTTGTTTCGATGTGCCTGAATTGAAATTGGTCATGCGGTTCAACAACCAAAAGTCTAATAATACGCATGAACTTTACAATACACTCCGAAAGACAAGCGCCCTTAGGGCGTGTAACATTTTCTAAATAAGGTAAAAGTCTGGACAATTGTCCGTGGACGGTTCTGATATGGAATATCGGACTGTCTGAGTCCAACGTCCGGACTGAGCCTCGTCCGGACGTTGTTTATGACACCCTTGTCACACTTACAAAATTAAATATACTAACGAGACAGTAACCGGGACAATGACGCCATCACGAGATAAGTAACATGGAAGCAACTCGCCAGGTCATAATCGTCGGCCAGTAAAAACGTACGTCCGTCCGTTTATATCAAACGGTACACGTCTGGACGATTTGGGAGGGCAAAATATGCAAAAAGTAACGACGTCGCACATGTTCTAAAGAAGAGTAAAACGAGTATATACGAAACGAGTAACCACTAAAACGTCCGGACGATGGCCCGTGCGGACGGGCAAAATGGAAAGATGTTACACGCCCTCAGTGCGCTTCTCCTCCCTCGTTCAGGACGTGTCTCAAATGCGCGGGTCCACGTGGGTCCGACGCGGATCTGGCGGACCAGCTCGATAACCATCGAGTGAACCAGCGACGGACTGGACCGAGCCGCGAGGCATTAAAATGGCACACAGCGGTGCCATTGAATTGGTCGCCATACCAGTCCGCGCCTGGTCCGTTACTGTAGCAGCTCACATATTTGTTTGCGAAAATTCTCACCGTTCGTGATTGTAGCTCCTGACGGAATGGGGGGTTTCTTCCGGGCCGAAAATAGAGGTAACTCGATTTCAACATGTCTGATTTTTGTAAGGATTTTTCCCAATTCCTTACTGAGTCACACTGTACGCGTACAGCCCCAACTTTCGGAGTTCCAGGCTCGGTCCGCTGACCTCGCCCGCCGAACCATCAACGCATCGCCTTCGGGTCTTTCCAACCCCGAACCTGCTCCTGACCTTTCGCGGTCCCGCAACCTCGGCCTAGCTAGTTCTCGCTATATAAGTGCTAGGCTCCATTATTCAGTCGGTAGTTGTTATCACTTCCGCGTTATTGAATCCCGCGCACTATTCTTCATTACAACTCATAACACTTGGTATCAGAGCTACTTTCCTAGGTTACCCTCGCGTTTCCGGGGTAGTTTGTGTAAGGGGAGCGATAGACTTAGTGGGCTGCAAAGCGGTCGGCCTGTGCAATAGATACGATTATTTCACTCCGACTACGATAGCGTTTGCGCCTTCACTAAACGTCATAAAAATCGCTAACCACCCCCTGCCCGTCCGACGAAGCCTGCGAAATATGGACCAGGCGGAGTTGAACGAGTCTATGCAACAGTTCCGGGCGATGCAGGCCAACATGCAGACGATGTCTGAGGAGGTTGATCGCCTGAAGGAGGAAAACGCCGAACTACACCAGGCGCGTGGTGAAGCGCGTCAGGAGTCGCCCATCGTGGACGAAGCAAGTAGTAGCTCCACGCCGAACGAGGCCGTCTTCAGTGAGCTCGAAGGCTCCATGGATGCTGCAGAAGAAGGGCGGGCACAACAACAACAGTCGCCAGCAGTGCCAACACGTGCACCAGCGACATCACCGGCAGCAACAACTCCAGCGACTATGACAGCCTCAACAACTGTCAAGATCAAACCGACGAACCCACCACCATTCAACCCGAGTGACAAGTTTGTCACTGTTTCTGCATGGTTGTTTGGCGCGGAGTTGTTCTTTAATGCTGCGATGATTAACGACGATGCCACCCGCATTAATTTTGCAGTTTCACTGTTACGAGGACCTGCGTTGGAATGGTGGCGACGCACGCTTCAAACCGAGGGGGCTTCG
Organism: Closterium sp. Naga37s-1; assembly: GCA_947471745.1. Taxonomy (NCBI): domain Eukaryota; kingdom Viridiplantae; phylum Streptophyta; class Zygnematophyceae; order Desmidiales; family Closteriaceae; genus Closterium; species Closterium sp. Naga37s-1. Next base: position 4,194,491 of record CANJKZ010000143.1, on the reverse strand, counting down.
GCAGGGGCAACACGTGCGAACGACGGGACCTCGACACCTGTCATGCAACGAGCAGCTTCAATTTTCGGAACGGCCACGATACGCACATGGAAGGAGTGGGGCGCCGCCTTGCGAGCCAGGTTCGAGCACATCTCCGCCTCGGATTCTGCCCGCATGAAGCTGCGTGCCTGGAAGCAGCTGACGTCGGTCCAAGACTACACCAGCGCATTCTGCAACTTGGCTGACCAAGTGGACGATATGAGCGACGCGGAGCGGATGGATCGCTACGTGGCGGGCCTGAAATACGAAATTCAATATGAGGTCTGACGAACGCGGCCATGCAGCTTTAACGACGCTGTCCGGGAAGCCGAGTCAACGGATGCACTAATGCAGTGGGCGAGATCGAGCTCCCGGGAGGGCCCTCGATTTCGTGGATCAACGCAGCAGCCCACGATCAACGGCGTGGATGCGCCAAGCCGACCCATCGGGCCGTGCTTTGCATGCAACCAGCTGGGCCACCTGAAAAGAGACTGCCCGAAGCTGAAGCAGGGGAAAAGGAACGACGGAGAAGGGTCGGGAAAAGATGCGAGTCAGTAGCAGACGGGCGCCCTGCTGACGAGACCCTGTCGCCCGACAATCACCATCCACACCGAGTTGTGGTACCGATCCGAGCAATCGACCGCAATCGGACGAATAACGTGGGTGAACACGTGGACCACCCTGTGCTGGCAGTAGGGAGGGTTAATGGTCATAAAATAAAAATATTTGTTGACGGTGGGGCTAGTCACAGCCTCATCAACCTGTCAACAGCCAAAAAAATAGGAGTGAAGATGAACAGATGTCTGCCGGAGATTGACGCAAGGCTCGTGGATGGGACACCGCTGGCGATCCGAGATGAAGCGCGACAAGTTCGGATGAAATGTGGCGACAATTTCGGGTTCGGCATGAAGATGCTGGCGACAACATTGGACGGCTGCGATGTGCTACTGGGGCGAGACTGGCTGCAACGATTCAATCCAACAATCGACTGGACGACGGGGGCAGACAACACTTCCGACATGGACGGACCCGGAGCCTGTGACGACACGTGTCAACGCCGTCACCATGCGGCGAGCGATCAACAAGGGGGCCAGAGGCTACGCCGTACACCTGTACGAGGTGGCAGCCACCAAAAAAATCGCCGACATCGACAAGCTCTGCGAGGCAGTCCCTACGGAACTGGCAGACATCATCCGGAAGTATCCCGAAATTTTCGCGGATGGCCTACCCGATGGCTTGCCACCTCAGCGACCAGAAGATCACAAGTTACAGCTGGAACCCGGCGCGCAACCGACTGTTCGAACGCAGTGGCGACTCAGCCAACCGGAGCTCGACGAGTTGAGGAGCCAGCTGGATTACCTCCTCGCCAAGGGATTTATCCGGCCGAGCACGTCACCATTTGCAGCGCCAATACTGTTCACACCGAAAAAGGACGGAGGCCTACGCATGTGCATCGATTATCGGGCGCTGAATCGGGTCACGATAAAGTCGCGTTACCCGATCCCACGAGCGGACGACCTGCTGGACCAACTTCGCGGGTCTCGCTATTTCTCGAAAATCGACCTGCGAGGAGGCTACCACCAAATTCGCGTGTTCGCCGACGACTGCCCGAAGACCGCTTTTCGCACACGTTACGGTAGTTACGAGTACACCGTGATGCCATTCGGATTGACAAACGCGCCCTCGACGTTCCAGCTGACCATGAACGGGGTGTTCCGGGACATGCTGGATAAAAAAGTTATCGTCTACCTCGACGACATCCTGGTGTACAGCACGACGCAAGAACAACATTTCGAGGATCTGGAGGAGGTGTTCCGGCGCTTACAGCAAAATCGGCTCATTACGAAGGGCTCTAAGTGCGAGTTCCTAAAGCCGGAGCTGGTGTTCCTGGGGCACATGGTTTCGGGAGACGGCATTAAAATTGACCCTCGCAAGGTGGACGCAATCGCTAAGTGGGAACCACCGACCAACATCACCGAGCTGCAGAGTTTCCTGGGATTCGTGAATTACGTCCGCCGCTTTGTACCCGATATGGCAGGGGTGACGACACCTCTAACCGACCTCCTGCACAAGGAAACCATTTTTCAATGGGGGGAGAGAGAACAGTCGGCCTTCGACAAACTCAAAAACATTTTGAGCTCACCCCCAGTCCTCCGCCTCGCCGACCCATCTCGACCGTTCGAAGTCATCACGGACGCCAGCGATTTCGCCATCGGCGCCGTCCTTCTACAGGATTTCGGCAAAGGGCTGCAACCCATTGCGTACGAGTCATGCAAAATGCAGCCACCCGAGCGCAACTATCCGGTCCACGACAAGGAGATGCTGGCCATCGTCCACGCATTTCGAACCTGGCGCTGCTACTTAACGGGAGCCGACGTGACGATACGAACCGACCACAAATCACTACAGTACATGCGAAGCCAACCGACACTCAACCCGCGACAAATCAGGTGGCTGGACTACCTGGAATCCAACTTCATCTACACCATCACGTACAAGAAAGGCGCCAACAACATCGCCGACGCCCTGACCCGCCCATCAATGCAAACAGCAGCAGTACTTATCGCCCATTCCAACCCGCTATTATCGGGACTATTCACCCACGGCTACACGACCGACCGCTTCTTTAAGCGAAACCTAAACCACCAGGCCACGACGCAGCATGGGATTTATTACCTAAAAGCCGGTACGAACAGGGTTTGGGTCCCGTCATACCGACCCTTAAGAGAGTTGCTGACGCAGGAGGTTCATGACTCTAACCTCTCCGGGCATTTCGGCATCGACAAAACACTGAAGCTGCTGCAGCGGAATTATTACTGGCCCGACATGCTGTCGGACGTGCAGCGCTACGTGACAACCTGCCCGACCTGCCAAGCCATGAAGTCATCCCGACAACGACCAGCTGGACTGTTGCAACCACTCGAACCACCCGGACGACCGTGGCAACAAGTGACGATGGATTTCGTCACGGGACTGCCAGCTGGCGCAAGCGGAAACGCCTCGGTTTTGGTCGTCGTCGACCGACTAACGAAAATGGAACATTTCGCACCATGCCGCACGACGATCACAGCCGAAGAAATTGCGAAGCTGTTCATCTCCACCGTCGTACGCCTACACGGGTTACCTTCGGCGATCATCAGCGATCGAGATCCGAATTTCACGTCGAAGTTCTGGCAGGAGACGTGGGCACAGTACGGCACACGCCTGCAGTTTTCGTCGTCCTACCACCCGCAAACTGACGGTCAGACAGAGAGAACCAATCAGACCATGGAGCAGCTGATACGGACCAACTGCCCCGACTTGGCAAAATGGGAAGACTCACTTCCCATGCTGGAGTTCGCGTTTAACAACGCACCCTCCGCCACGACCAACCAATCGCCATTTTTCCTAAATTACGGGATGGACCCCATGATTGGAAAATTCATGACGCGTTCCACGTCAGCCTGCTGCGACATTTCGCACCACGATCATCCGATATCGCCCGACCCAGTATTGCTCCAAGTGTCCGCCCAGTGGCAGACCCGACACTCGAGCCATGGAAGATCCTCAACCACCGAGTCAATCTGACGGCCACGGGACGCCACGTCGTCTTCCTGCTTCGCTGGAAGGATCGCACGAGCGACGATGACACGTATGTTGCCGCGGACTCGCTACAAGGACACCCGATTCTGCAGGAGTATTTGACTCGCCGGCGTGTCCCGGATATACACCACCTTTCTTAAAAGGGGGGGGTAGTGTAAGGATTTTTCCCAATTCCTTACTGAGTCACACTGTACGCGTACAGCCCCAACTTTCGGAGTTCCAGGCTCGGTCCGCTGACCTCGCCCGCCGAACCATCAACGCGTCGCCTTCGGGTCTTTCCAACCCCGAACCTGCTCCTGACCTTTCGCGGTCCCGCAACCTCGGCCTAGCTAGTTCTCGCTATATAAGTGCTAGGCTCCATTATTCAGTCGGTAGTTGTTATCACTTCCGCGTTATTGAATCCTGCGCACTCTTCTTCATTACAACTCATAACAATTTTCGTCTTAACTGTTTTTTTCTTCGCAATTACTGTGCGGCCCGAGACGCGAAGTATCATGTAGACCAGCTCGTGTCTGGTCCACGGCTGGTCCGCGATGCTGGTCCGTCGGACCAGAATTGCGGACCAGGCATGCATTTTTTTGCAACGGACCAGGTCGGGGCGGACCAGTCACATGAGTCACCTTCTCAGTTGCACTCCTACAAGATTATTGGAATTTTGAACTCGTAATCTTGTAGGTTGCTCCGTCTCCACCCTGCGGTTTCAGTTCCACTATGCTCTCCTTTGCCCAGCATGATCGAAACGTACGTGTAGCCCGCATCAACTTCGGGTCATCAACTTCGGGTCTCCCGCATGAATCAAGAGGTCGGACAGGAGCCCCGAATACATCTCGAGTTCCGTTCCAGGCTTCAGCTGGTTCACCAGACATGCATGGGTTGGTCAGGAATGACCCTTCACCGACATGTTTTGCCTCCGACACGCAGGTGTTGCCTTACACCTCCTGACCAACTCCTGTCCTGCAACTTCCAAATCCCGCACCAACCTCACGATCAGATGGCACGAATTACACCGTCAATGCTGGTCGGGGATAGTTTCAGGTGGTTTTACCATCTGTCCGCACCGCCCCCGCTTATCCGCAGAAGGTCATCCTCTCCTCCATCTTATCCCAACTTTTCAACATACATCAACACCAACCCATTCCATTCTAGTTGTCAAGTGACTCTCTTTCGAGCACACGCATAGATTCCTTCAATCCGTCATTCAGGCCCAGTTTCACTTAGACACTAGTTACACGAATATACACTACCCTAACGGCTGTTTTGCCGCTTTTTAAGTACGTCACAATGAAGTGGCTATCAGCTGTAGTATGCTTGGCCCTCGTCACTGTCGCCTCTGCAGAGGTGTGCCCGAAGTTCGTGTGCGGGCCGGGTAATTTCCTGTATGGCAAGTTCACCGACCCCACAGACTCGTACAAGGAGCCGTCGGATCCTCTGTTCGAGGCGTACTTCACGCCGGGCCAGATGTACAATTACGAGAAGTTCAACATCAGCGACGACAAGATCGCGACGCCGCAGCTGGACTGCTACAAGGTGTGCGAGGCGTACAACATGCAGCTGCCCAGCAACGATAACTCGGCGAAGAAGGCCAAGTACTGGATGTTCGAGGAGACGTGTCTGGAGGGGACGGGCGGCATCTGCACGTGCTACAACAAGCTGCAGTGCAAGGACGACAAGAGCTACAGCAGCAAGTGGATGGAGCCGGCTCGCGGCGTGGGCACGGCAGACTACGAGGTGCCGGCGAATTTCACGGTGGGCGAGTTGTGCGAGGGCAAGGACAAGGGCGACCCGCATTTCACGGGCGCCGACGGGTCGCACTTCGACTTCAGCGGGAAGCCGAACCGCAACTACGCGCTGGTCTCGGACCCGCACTTCCAGATGAACGGCTTCTTCGGCGGGCGCTACAGCCGGTGGAACGGCGACGTGAAGGCGCTGACGTGGATCCGGTCGGTGGGGCTGATGGCGGGACACCACACGGTGGTTCTGGAGGCGCGGCGCGGCACGGAGGCGGAGTACGGCAACGGGTACCTGGCGCGCGTGGTGGCTGACGGCGTGGCGGTGGAGCTGACTGTGCCCGGCACGACGGTGCAGCTGTGGGACGGCGCGACGCTCAAGTGGGAGGCTGCGCGCATGCTGAGCGGCACGGACCTCGTCGACGTGTACGACGTGAAGATCGACGGCGTCGCCACCATCCGCCTCACGCTCAGGCCTGAGGTCAAGAACCTCCGCACCGCCACAGACGCCGCCGTGCACTTCGGCCTCGACGTGCTCTCCTCCTCCTTCTCCAAGGCCGTGCACGGCGTGCTCGGCCAGACGTTCCGCCCCGACTTCCAGGGCCGCCTGTAAGTCGAATCATCCCTCGCGCTTCCCTGCCTACGAGAATTTGTTTGTTCGTTTGCCTCGTTCCTTGCTTGTTCCAGATTCCACTCCTAGGCATTTTTTGCGGCTTAGTTATGGTTGTTCGTGGGCTCATATGCGGTTTCCACTCTCCTTGGTGTTTTTCTCCGGTTGGGTTTCTCAGGTCCCATCAAAGTCTGCAGTGGAGCGATCTGCTGCAGGTGATGGTGGTGCCGGGCGACAACGCGGAGGGCTTCATCGATGGAAGCATGGACGACTACGAGGTGGCGGACCTGCTCAAGGCGGACTGCAAGATGTGCCGCTTCACGCGCGCCCACGCCGTGGACGAGGAGATGTCCATCGCCATGAACATGATGGGCAGCGCCGTCGGCGGAGGCCTGCCCGCTGCTCCTCGCAAATACCTCGCACAGAGCTTCTAGATAACTAGTTCCTGTGCTAGTATACGATTGTAGTTCTGGCTGCTGTAAGTGTACAATACATGTAGAAAGTTATGAACTATTTTTGACGTTCCTTTTTCTCCAGTTTCGTCAGCGTGGAACAGATGTTTGGACACCATCTGCCCCCCAATGATGTGCTTGACCGTGGAAGAAACGTACATGCCCCGCGAATTTCACCGAGACTGCAGCTGCACTCGTCCGCCAACGAGGCAAGGTGTCGAATTTTCAGATTCATCTTTGTGTGTGCCAAGCCAGATTGGTTTGTTCTTCTGTCTGTCCGGTTTAGGATTGACGTTACACTGTGAGGCATTCCAGAGAGAATTACTGTAGAACCTGGATCGGTGATTCATCCTTACTCGCGTGGCTTCGAATTACTCGAGTGGCCACCAAATTTGGTGATAATTACTCGAGTGGCCACGCCAGGGGATTGAAGTTGGTTTTGTTTTACCCGGCGCATTACCCTACAAGGGTTTGTATCCCCGAAACCTCTGTACTGATTAATGCGCGACCCCATATGACCGCGCCTGATTGGACGCGCATTGCAAAACAAAGCACCGCGCATATAATCGACCAATCATGCGCGGTCATTTAATGTCCCGCGCATTGACGCCCGGGCATTGCAGTTTATGATCGCGGAAATATATGATCGGGCATTAATATATGATGTGCCCGACCATTAATGACCGCGCATGATTGGTCGACTATATGCGCGTCCAATCAGGCGCGGTCATATAGAGTCAGGAACATAAATTTCGAATATAAATCATCATGCGAAAACATCCATTATAAATCATCGCGTAAACTGAAAATCGCGCAATTATCAATACAGAGGTTTCGCAACAAGCATACAGACATGCATAAACCCTTCCTAGAAGTGTCTTACTACCTCAAACATCAAAAGACCATCGCCAAAACCCGAAACAAAGTATTGCTTCCTAAGACATCTACAGCCGCATGTCAACCAAGTAGGGCACGTCCACCCATGGTGCTCCCTCATACGAACCCTTGTAGGGTAATGCGCCGGGAAAAAAAATAAAAGCCAGCGGGAATCCCTGGCGTGGCCACTCGAGTAATTATCACCAAATTTGGTGGCCACTCGAGTAATTCGAGGCCATGCGAGTAAGGATGAATCACCGATCCAGGTTCTACAGTAATTCTCTCGGCATTCCACCTTCGCCTCCTGTTTCAGGCGAATCTGCTCTCGTCACCCTTCGCCCAACCAGTTTCAAGTTCAGTATTTTGAAGCTTTGCCATTCTAAACTCGGGCTACATTTGACTCCCGAAACCCGAAATCCTGGCGAAATGTTACTGCGGAAGACAACTGGGGGCACGAAATTCTCAATGTTCGCCAACCATCACTTTCGCGCTGGCAAGCCAGGTTCAATATTTTCTTTTCTGAACCCACGCCAAGCAAATGTGGACACTCGTTAAAATGCCCCCATCCCAGATCCTGCGGCCATTTCTCCAATGCAGGGCACGCTGTTAGAAGTAAGATGTTATGCATTCTGTATGCTCAGCGTATATTAGAATTATGAGACATTCGTATTATAGAACCAACTTACAGAAACAACCACTTCCAGCTTGAAGGAAGCGTTAACATATCCCTGAAATTAGTGCACCACTAAACACGCCAAATTTTCCCCGCTGGAAACCTTTGATAGTTCCATCACGGCTTTAACTGGACGCATCCCCAGAAGCAACAGCGAGAGGTTTGAGCGCTTTCCTGGGAGTGGTGGCGGAAATACCACCTCCTGAAACACCTCCCATCATCGCCAGTGCAATGGTGGTTTCTTTGTCTACAGTCTCCGCCCGGGTAAACGTGCACATCTTGCAATCCGATTTCAGAAGGCCCGACACCTGGTAGTCGTCAACCCCTCCGTACAAGAACCCCTCGGCATTGTCACCTGGAACAGCCATCACTTGGAGAAGGTCGCTCCACTCCAGCTTTTGCTCAGCACTGCAGAGCAAAAAAATCCAAGGGAATATACATCAGCAAAATGGACCAAGACAGGAAAGACGCGAGCAGCGTAACTCACGAGCCTCGAAACAGCAGATGACATCATAGATTAATACGTCGAAACGGAACTGCGAGACGATGAAAGAAGCAGGAAGATGTTGCAACTTACAGTCTCCCATCGAAGTCCTGGCGGTATGTTTGACCCAGGACGCCATGCACGCCGGGGGAGAAATGCGCGTTCAACACCTCCAGACCGAAATGCACCGTGCCGTCCTTCGGCGTTCTCCATGTCTCCACCTCTGGCCGTAGAGTCAACCGAATCGTCGCCACACCGTCCACCGCAAGATCGAAAACATCGACATAGTCGTCTCCGTTATGCTGCCGCGCGTAGACCCAGGTGAGTGTAGCTCCTTCCCAAAGAGTCAGCGACGTTCCAGGCGCCTTAACTTGGACCGGTTTCCCGTCGACCAACACTCGTGCCAGATACCCGCTGTTATAATCGAACTCCGGCCCCTTGCGCGCTTCTAGGACCACCGTGTGGTGCCCGTGCATCACGCTGACGTCACGGATCCACGTCAGCGCCTTGAGCCTCGATCCCCACGCGGTGTACCTCCCTCCGAAATACCCATTCACTTGCAAATGCAGATCCGAGACGATCGCGTAGTTCCGATTCGGCTTGCCGCTGAAATCGAAGTGCGAGCCGTCCGCGCCGCTGAAATGCGGGTCGCCCTTGTGACCCGGCTCGCACAGCTCGCCCGCCGTGAAATTCGCCGGCACCTCGTAGTCGCCATTAATCTTTCTGCCCGCCTCCATCCAGTTGCTGCTGTACGATTTCGACCCCTCGCATTGCGTCTTCGCGAAGCACGTGCAAATCCCGCCCGTCGCCTCCAGACACGTCTCCTCGAACATCCAGTACTTGGCCTTCACCTCGCCGGGCTTCCGTTTCGCGTTCCATCCCGAGCAAAACTTGTAGCAGTCGCTGTTTGCGTCAGCGATAGATTCGTCGGTGATATTGTACGAATCGTAGTTGTACATCTGGCCACCTGTGAAATACGCTTCCACCAGCGGCTCTGGCTCTTCCAGCGGGTCGACGCGGTCGGTGAACTTTCCGTAAAGAAATTTACCTTCGCCGCAGGTAAATTTCGGGCAGACTTCGGCGTAGGTGGTGTGGAGAGAGGTGACAGAAAGGAGGAAGACGATTACGAGGGAGGACGCTACAGCGCGGTTTGACCGCAGCCAGCGTTCCATTCTGGAAACGATGTCGAGAACACTAGACCGCAGTAATTGTATGGTCAGGCTCGATGAGCAAAGGTTGTACAACAAGGAGATCCCAGAGTAGAAAAAACGGGCCCAAAGAAGCACTTGTGGGGAACTAGGGAACTGATAGGGTGGTTGCTTTGGAGTGACAGGGTGGATGTCAGGTGAATTGATGCGTCCTATCAAGTCAGCTCCCGAGACAGTCACGCGGAGAGGCAAACAACTGCAGGAAAGGAAAACGCGTTGGTAAGAAGGGAAATGTAGATTTTGGGGTTGGGAGGTGTGTCCGATGAAGTCAGCTCAAGGCCCAAAGAGCAGGGGGGTGAGTGAGTGGAAGAGGGAGGAGAGGACCTCTCAAATGTACGTCACGAATGAAGGCAGCATGAAAACACCGTGGGATGTGAACGAAGCAAGCGGCCGTTGGAAAACAGCAAACAGAGTGTAATAAGCCAAACGAAAATGCTGATCTTTAGCTGCACTTGCAACACCGTTCTGATTGAGACAGGTATGCATAATGCGACCGGTAGTGGCAAGAGGTCGGCAAAGAGTGAGGACTCACTGTTACTATTGCTGTCTTGTTTCGAGAACGTACGAAGTGGTAACACCCTGAAATTGTCGATTAGCTGTCTTCAATTGTCGTTTTGCATTATCAAAATATGTGAATGTCCTCTTCTTCGTGGACAGACTCATACCTGCGGCGCGGAATCCATGGGGCCCCCTACTTTGGTCACACAGTATTTCTTGAATCACCTGCTCAAGCCCACGCCAGTCCAATGTCCAGCTGTGAAGATTTGATCGAGGTGGATGCCTGGTGAGCAGGTGGAGTGGATCCAAGAGTACAATACACTTGATGCTGCGGATATGTATATTCGTACCATGGCTCCACCACTCGGTGGATAAGGCTTTACAGTCTGCTGCCCAAAAGCAAGAAAAATGCTCTGTTCGTGACCGTGAATACGCAAATCTTGCTTGCCACACATCTTGGGCTACAACTTATACTGTATTAGGTTGTTGATGTGGTGGTGCCCTAAGAACCTTTCTCACCCCAGCCATGAGTTCGGCCCGCATTATGCCATGAGCACTAATAAACACGCCTCTAACAAAAACGGGGTGTAGTTTACTGTACGTGGCGTGTTTGTGAAGTACATCTAAGATGTTCTACTCCCTGAACGGAGCTGCACATGGTGAAGGATTTAGAAGGTTCAACATAAAACAATCTCTTATACATTACAGAAGTAATAACATGACACTATTGACTAACACTATAGTCTTGTGAAAATCAATAACAAACTAATGTATATCCCAGAGAACTCTAAACTCTTATGCCCCCCCTCCTCCACCGTCCCAAATCCCCCACTCCCCCACCCCGCACCCCCCACCCCACAATCCCCCCACCCGCATCACATAGCATTTTCACCAAAACCCTCCACTCTGCTACGGTACTCTCAGACTACTATAAAATCCATACCGTCATATTTGTATCAGCCACTAACTATTCACACGTGCAGTGCACTAGTATTACCGTTGCGCTGAGACCAACAAGTGATACGCGCCCTTCTTCGCGAGAAGCTCGTCATGGGTACCCTGCTCCACCACGCGCCCCTTCTGCATCACAACAATGCAGTCCGCACTGCGCACGGTGGAGAGGCGGTGGGCGACGACAACGGTGGTGCGGCCGACCATGACTCGCTCCAAGGCCGCCTGCACCACCTTCTCGCTCTCCGCGTCTAAGGCAGACGTCGCCTCGTCCAGCAGCAACACCCGCGGGTCCTTCAGGATCGCCCGCGCGATCGCCACCCGCTGCTTCTGGCCTCCGGAGAGCTGGGTGCCGCGCTCGCCTACCAGCGTGTCGTATGCGTCGGGAAGAGTGGAAATGAACGCATGGGCATTGGCAGACTTGGCAGCTTCAACAATCTCAGTCTCAGTCACGGCTTCCAGCTCCTCTTCCTCCTCCCTCCCATCCGCACCACTCCCCGCACTCTCCCTACTCATCCTAAAATCACGGCTGCGCTTCGAATCCCGGGTTCCCTTACTGTCACCAAGGCTCCAACAGCCCTTCTTACCAGCACCATCGGCATCAGCACCATCACCAGCAGCGGCTCCGCCGCTCGGAACATAGGTGGCAGCGCGGCCGTAGGCGATATTGTCGCGGATGGAGATGTTGAAGAGTGCGGGCTCCTGGCTGACGAGCCCCATGTGTTGGCGCAGCCAGCGCAGGTTGAGTGCGGCGATGTTGCGGCCGTCCAGCAGCACGGCTCCGCTCTGCGGGTCGTAGAAGCGCTCCACCAGCGCCACCACCGTCGACTTGCCGCTGCCACTCTCCCCCACCAGCGCCACCGTCTGCAGGGGAAGGAAGGGGAAGGATGGGCCAAAAGCAGGTTGACAAATGCAGCGGCCGACATGAGCGGACAAAAGGTTGATGAGCATGTGAATCATCGGAGCTGAGGAGATGAGGGAGTGGAGTTGGTGTTTCATATAAGCAGTTCGTGTGCCATGTGTGTACCCTCCCGTGTGGTATGAGTGCAGGAGTTCCACAGTGCAAGTGTGAGATATTATGGTGCTTCAGAGTGTGATGAGTCGATTTTTGAGCCGACTCAAAAATCAACTCAGTCGTTTCACATTGCGAGTGTGAGATATTATGGTGCTTCAAAGCGAACACTGATCACCCACCCACCTTGCCAGCCGGAATCGTGAGCGTAAAATCCTGCAGCACCGTGAGGTGCGGGCGGGACGGGTACGCAAACACCACTCCCTGGAATTGCACCTCGCCCCCCACGCCCTCCTCCGGGCGCTCCCCCTTCCCCTCCGGGTCGATGCGGGAACGGCGGTCCAGCAGCTTGAAGATGGACTTCACTGCTGCCTGTGCTGTTGCCATGTCGGGCGCTAGACTGGCCGTCTGTGCCACTCCCATTGCTGTGAATACCACTGCAAAGAACGACTGGGGGGGGAGAGGGGGAGGGGAGAGGGGAGAGGAGGTTGGGGTGGGAGGGAGGGATGTGAGAGGGCGGGATGGAAGGGAGGAAGCGATGAATGGTGAAAGCACTGAGCATCAAAATGCAGAGGAAGTCAATGGAGCAGACTGCTGAGAACCCACCTGACACGCACCTGAGGAGTCACCTGAGAACCACCCTGGGACCCACCTGAAAGACGGATTGGAAGTCAGCCTGGCCGATCTTGACGAGCTGCCCGCCGCACCAGAAGGAGAAGCCATAGACGGCAAAGAGACAGAACTGCCCAAAGCCAAAGCCCGCTCCGCTGACCTGCGATGCGGAGAGCAGGAAGGAGAGAGTGAGAGAGAAGAGTGAGCGGTAGTCGTGGGAAAAGGTGGAGTGTGGTGGAGCGTATGGAGTATAGAGTATGGAGTATGGAGCCAAAGCCAAAGCCCGCTCCGCTGACCTGTGATGCAGAGAGCAAGAGAGAGAGGGTGGGTGGTGAGAGAGTGGGGGGTGAGTGGTAAGAGAGTGGGGAGTGAATGGTAGCTGAAGGAAAAGGTGGAGTGCGGTGGAGAGTGGGGTGGCGGAGAGAGTGGGGCGTTGAAGGAGCAGTGGGCGTTGAAGGAGCAAGGAAGTGCTTTAGCAGTGGCTCGGTAGTGCGCCATGACTCTGCACCTCTCTCCCCCAACCATCCACCCCCTTTCCATCTAAACTTTCTCCCCCCTCCACATACCTGTGCCTTGCGCAGCCCTCCCTTGACGGGGGCGACAGTAGTGGCACTGTAGAGAGCCATGACTCTGCCCCTCTGCTTTCACTCCCTCGCCTCCTTCTGCACGCCCATGACTCCTCTCCCATCTCCCCAGGCCCTCCCCACCCTCTCCCCCTCTCCCCAAACTCTCTCTCTCCCCACACGCACACCCACCTGTGCCTTGCGCAGCCCTGCCTTCACAGGGGCGACAGTAGTGGCGCGGTAGAGTGCCATGACTCGGCCCTCTGCTGCAAACGATGCCACTGTGCGCATGGCACCCACTGCATCCGATGCTATGCGCGTCGCTGCCTCGTACGCTTGCTGCCAGGTGAAGAGGGGAGGTGGGGGAAGAGAATGAAGAGTGAGAGGCAAGCGGAGAGACTTGAGTGCCACTGAGCCACTCCCTCTCCCTCTCAACGCAACCCACCTTGGCATCATCAGCAAAGCCCTGGAGGCTCTTCATTTGAAAGATGGAGCCGGCAGCGATGAGCGGCAGCGGCTCAACCACTTTCAATAGACCCCTCCCCACCAACTCCCCCCCACGTCCTCCCCCTGCCCATCCCCCTGCCCATCCCTCTGCCCATCCCTCTCCCCCCCTCCACCCACCTTGGCATCATCAGCAAAGCCCTAAAGGCTCTTCATCTGAAAGATGGAGCCGGCAGCGATGAGCAGCAGCGGCTCTACCCTCTCAAAAGACCCCTTCCCCCCAACTCCCCCCCACGTCCTCCCCCTGTCCATCCCCCAGCCCCCCTCCCCCTCCCTCTCCCTCTCCCCAACCCACCTTGGCATCATCAGCAAAGCCCTGGAGGCTCTTCATCTGAAAGACGGAGCCGGCAGCGATGAGCGGCAGCTGGGCGAGCACGATGAAGGAGAGGATCCACGAGGACGAGAACGCCAGGATGAGACCCGCCACGAGCGTCGCTGCGTTCTGCACGGCTAGGGAGAGCCGGTCGCCCACTATGGAGTGCACGTGGGTGGCGTCTGAGGAGAGACGCGAGCCAATGGCGCCACTGGGAGTGAAGGAAGAGGGAAGAGGGGGAGTGATATAGAGTTGGGGTGAGAAGGGAAATCAGAGACAGACGGTCGCCCACTATGGAGTGCACGTGGGTTGCATCGGAAGAGAGGCGTGAGCCAATGGCGCCACTGGGGGGTGGAAAAGGGGGACAGAGGGCAAGGAGATGGGTTGAAGGAGGGAGAGGGGTGCAAGCAGGTGTGGCTGCGTTCTGCACGGCCAGGAGAGGCGGTCGCCTGCTAGACGTAGGTTGCGTTGCGTCTGAGGAGAGACGGGAGCCAATGGCGCCACTGCGGTTGGCAGGAGTGATTATCTCACCTGGAGTTCTCATCGCGGTCGAACCAGGCCATCTCCTGGCGCAGCACGGAGTGGAAGCACATGCGGCGGATGCGCCAGATGAGGCGCTGCCCCGCCACGCTGAACAGGAAGGTCTGCAGCGTGCGCGAGACCCACGCCACCACGGCCAGAATGACAAACATGAGCGACCAGAAGTCCGCGTCGCTGCGCATCTTGGAAATGTCTGATAAGGGGCCGGGGAGACAAGGGGGTATGAGGGAGGGAGGGAGGGAGGGAGGGAGGGAGGTAGGGGAAAGAGTGGAAACAATAGGGGCAGCGAAGTGAGGAAAGATGTTTCGGATGCATACAGAAGAAGCACCCAAAGCAGAAGCACCACCTGGGTTGTAGCACAGCCCACCTGGGTCGTCGACTCAAAAGTCACACACAGCTGTGGTTCCAAGCTACCACCCACCTGGGTTATAGAAGACGGTGATGATACGGGAGAGGATGAGGGCGAAGAAGGGCAGGATGACGCCCTGTATGGCCGCTGCCACCGTGCCTGACAGCGCATATGGCCACTCGGGCTTGTTCAGCATGGCCAGGCGCAGGAACGGAGACCGCTTCTTCCTCTTCTTATCCTTCTTCTCCTTCTTCTTCTGCTTCTTCTTCTCCTTCTTCTCCGCTTTCTCCCTCCTGGCCTTCTCTCCTGCGCCTTCCTTCTCGCCCTGCTCTGGGTCTGTCCCCGTGCCTCCCCCCTTGCCCGCCTCCCCAGCCTCCTCTCCCCCCACTCCCTCTCCCTCTCCCTCTCCTTCTGTCTCCTCCTCCTCCTCCTCGTCATCATCCTCATCCTCATCGCCATCAGCACTGCTGCTGCTGCTCGTCTCTTCCAAACTCCCTTCCTTCCCCGCCTTCCCCTCTTCCCCACCACCCGCCCCCGCTCCTGCCACACCGCCCGCACCACCCACCTTCCCACCCTCCCCGTCACTCCCACCCTCCGCCCCTCCCTCCCTCCCACTCCCAGCCATCTCCTGAAGCTTCACCAGCTGCAGATACGCCCCCCCTTCCTTCATCAGCTCCTCGTGCTTCCCCTCCTGCACCACCTTCCCTCGGCTCAACACAGCGATCCGATCGGCGCCGCGCACGGTGGAGAGGCGGTGGGCAACGACAACGGTGGTGCGGCCGACCATGACTCGCTCCAAGGCCGCCTGCACCACCTTCTCGCTCTCCGCGTCCAAAGCTGACGTCGCCTCGTCCAGCAGCAGCACCCGCGGGTCCTTCAGGATCGCCCGCGCTATCGCCACCCGCTGCTTCTGCCCGCCTGAGAGCTGCGTGCCGCGCTCGCCCACGAGAGTGTTGTAGCCCTGGGTTAGGGACGCATGGGGGGAAGGGAAAGGGAAAGGGAAAGGGAAAGGGAAAAAGAGGGATCCTTGAGGATCGCCCGCGCTATCGCCACCCGCTGCTTCTGGCCTCCGGAGAGCTGCGTGCCGCGCTCGCCCACCAGCGTGTTGTAGCCCTGGGTCAGGGGGGCATGGGGGAAAGGAAATGGAAAGGGAGACAGGAGGGGTCCTTGAGAATAGCCCGCGCGATCGCCACCCGCTGCTTCTGCCCCCCTGAGAGCTGGGTGCCGCGCTCGCCCACTAGAGTGTTGTAGCCCTGATGGGGGGAAATGGGGAAAGGGGAGGGGAAGGGAGGGGGGGGAATGAGGGAAGAATGAGTAAGATTGGGGTGGAATGGGTTTACGGGCAAAGAAAGGGTTGGAAGCAAGAGATTGGGTGGAGGAGATTGGGTGGCTGTTCTTGAATGCAGATGAGGAGGTTATAAAGAGGAGGAGGGGGAGAGGCGAGATTGTAGAAGCAGCAGCAGCAGCAGCAGCAGCAGCAGCAGCAGCAGCAGCAGCAGCAGCAGCAGCAGCAGCAGCAGCAGCAGCAGCAGCAGCAGCAGCAGCAGCAGCAGCAGCAGCAGCAGCAGCAGCAGCAGCGAACGAAGGGGTAAGTACGGGAGGAAGGGGAGAGGCAAGAAGTCGCACGGCGCGGAATTGAGCATTGAGAACACAAAGGTGCAGAAACATTCAAAGGCACCAGTCGTGATACCCAACAAATTCAAAAGTGGACTTACATCTGGAAGCGATTCAATAAACTCGTGAATGTTGGCAGCCCGCGCCGCCTCCTTCACCTCCTCATCACTCACCCCACTCCCCAGCTTCCCCTCTCCCTCTCCCCCTCCACCCCCTCCCCACGCCTCCCCTCCGCCCTTCCCATAAGCAATATTATCCCGGATCGACACATTGAAGAGCGCGGGCTCCTGGCTGACGAGCCCCATGTGTTGGCGCAGCCAGCGCAGGTTGAGTGCGGCGATGCTGCGGCCGTCCAGCAGCACGGCTCCGCTCTGCGGGTCGTAGAATCGCTCCACCAGCGCCACCACCGTCGACTTGCCGCTGCCACTCTCCCCCACCAGCGCCACCGTCTCCCCTGCGCGGATCTTCAGGGAAAACCCGTTGAAAATGGTCACGTCGGGGCGGGAGGGGTATGCGAAGACGATGTCTTGAAGCTCGAGTTCGCCTTTTACTTCGGAGTCCGGAGGGGTTTCGCCGGCGGGACTGGAGCTGTCTATAGGGGGGATGCGCTGAATGACTTGGAATATCTTGTAGGCGGCTGCTCGGCCTGAGGCGAATGCGGCAAAGGAGGGGGAGGCCTGGCCCAGGGACCTGCGTGGGGGAGATGGTAGAGATAAAGGGGGGAGAGAGAAGGGTCAACACAAGACAGGGGAGAGAAGGGTTAACCACAACACGGCACGGCACGGCACGGCACGTCACGGCACCACCCCACATCGCGAGGTAGAGGGGTTGGAGCTGTCGATAGGGGGGATGCGCTGAATGACTTGGAAGATCTTGTATGCTGCTGCTCGGCCTGAGGCGAATGCTGCAAAGGAGGGGGAGGCCTGGCCCAGGGACCTGCGCGGGGGAGATATAGGGGGGAGAGAGAATGGTCAACACGATGTGGCACGGCATGACTTACCACCACCACACCACACTGCCCGACACCATACAACTCACCCTAACAAGTCACCCCTTGTGTGGCTTACACATTGGCTCCCAACACCACGACATGGCAGGATACCACCACACCACACCACACCACACCACACCACACACAACCAGCTCCTCTCACCCCCATCTTTCGGGACTCACATGCCGCCGAGTATAACTCCGAAAAGCACTGAGAAGACCTACCCGCCCGTTTAGCTGCTGTCGGCGATGCGCTTCGACTCGTACCACAGCGCGACACACCTGGCATGACCCACACCCCTTCTCAGCACTCACATGCCGCCGATGATCACTCCAAAGAGCACCGAGAAGACCTTCCCACCCGTGTAGCTGCTGTCGGCAATGAGCTTCGACCCGTACCACAGCGCCAGCGCGTACGAGCAGAACATGACAAAGATTGTGAGCCCGTAGCCGAACCCGCTCGCCAGGCCCTGCTTCACGCCCTCCTTGAAAGCCGCGTGCAGGTGGGCGGCGTACGCTTGGACTGACTTGCGCTCCGCTGTGAAGGCCGCCACCTGTGGGGGATGGGGGCAGGTGGGGACGGGCAGATGGGGACGGGCAGATGGGGACGGGCAGATGGGGACGGGCAGATGGGGACGGGCAGAAGGACGGGCAGGCAGATGGGCGGACATGATGGGATGGGATGGACCATCTTGGAGCACAGGATACCAACAGAACTAGCAGCATTGCACAGTGTGGTGAGCCAACACCGTGGCACCAGTGCAGTTCGGTGCAGTGGAAGCACTCACGGTGCGAATGGCCCCCACACACTCCTCCACGATGGTGCCAGCAGCGGTGTACGCCTGCTGGCCCTTGCTGCTGGACTGCTGCACCACCACTGTGATCACTCCCCCCGCCACCGCCAGCAGCGGCAGCGTGGCCAGCATCACCAGAGCTAGCTGCCACCCCGATATGAACGCCACCACGAAGCCGCCGAGAAACTGCGCCAGGAACTGCATGCACGTGGCCACCTGGAGCGCAGGGGGGGGGAGAGATTGGAGAAATGGGAGGAGTTGGGGAGATGGGAGCGATGGGGGAGGTTGGCGAGACTGGAAAGGGGTTGACAGGGTGGGGCCTTTCGGGGCCTTTCGAGGCCCTTTGAGGCGCCTCAAACGGGAGGCTGGAAAGACTGGAAATAGGTTGACAGGGCGGGGTGGTGAGAACAAGACAGAGGAGATGACCCAAAACGGTGGCGAAAGGGAGGGGCGGTTGGCATGGCATGAACAAGATGAAACGCAAAATGCGCCCCACCATTTCGCCCCATTACGACACCCAAAGTAAACCTACCTTGCCCCCATCCCCCCCACATCCCTTTCCCCCAGCCTTCCCCCCCTTCCCACCCCCATCCGCGCACCTTCTCCCCCATGGCCTCCTGCACCAGCACGATGTCCCCCGACATGTGCCCCACCACCTCCCCCGTGCTGAGGCTGGTGTCAAAGAATCCCACATCCTGCCGCAGCACTGATTCCAGGTAGAGCGATCGCAGCCGCGCCGCCTGCCGCTCGCCCGTGCTCATCCAACACGCCGTCTCTGGGGAAGGGGGAGGGGGAGGGGGGAGGGGGAAGGGGAAGGGGGAGGGGAAAGGGGGGGCAAGGGGAAGGGCGGAGGGGGAGATGGAAGGTGGATAGGAGAACAAAAGGGAAAGGGGAAGGGGAATGGGAAGGGGAAGAGGAGGGAGAAGCGGAAGGACAACAAGGGCACGGGAAGAGCAGGGGGGGGGCGAGGTGCACCCAAGAGAAACGACGAGAGGGTGAGGCGGTGCACACGAGTGGGTGAGAAGGAGGGACAGAGCAGAGAACAGAGTGATGATGACACCCATGAGTCGATCCCCAAACTCGCCCACACCACACTTCCCCAACATTGCCCATCCCGCACTCGTGCAGCATAAACATGTTTAAACTCGCACCACCCCCAGCATGCGCTCACGTATATACGCCGTGACGCCAGCCGCTAGTGCCAGGAAGATGAAGTTCAGTGACGCCTGCGGACGGGAGAGGGGGTGGGGGAAGGGTGGGGGAAGAGAAGAGGCGGGGGGAGAGCAAGATGTTGGCAGACTCGCACCACCCCGCCGTGACGCCAGCCGCTATCGCCAGGAAGATGAAGTTCAGTGACGCCTGCGGACGGGGAAGAAGGAAGGGACGGGGGGAAGGGGTGGAGGGAAGGGTGGGAGAAAGGGTGGAAGAACATTTTGGTCAAGCGCCTTAAAACTTAACAGACAAACAAACAAACAAAATAAAACAAGAAAAACAATCAAAACGGAATCACACCTTGGTCGAGCATGGCATCCATGCTGGTGGTGTTAGACCCGAACGCGTTCATCATGTCGCCGAACAGCAACTATTGCCACGCCTAAACACACACACACACACACACACACACACACACACACACACACACACACACACACACACACACACACACACACACACACACACACACACACACACACACACACACACACACACACACACACACACACACACACACACACACACACACACACACAGAAGAAACGCACCCACCTTGGCGACCTGGTCGAGCATAGCGTCCATGCTGGTGGCATTAGAGCCGAACGCGTTCATCATGTCGCCGAACAGCAGCGCCATCATGGGCAGCGCGATGCCCTGCGCGATGGCGCCCACCGACCCCGCCACCATCAGCGCCACGTCCCACTTGTCCGCGTATCGGAACAGCTGCCCGTACGGCACACTCCCCGCCGCCTCCGCGCCCTCCTTCGGATCCCCCTTCTCCCCCTTCTCCTTCTCCGCCTTCTCCGCTTTCTCCGTTTTCTCCGTCTCAGCCTCCTCCACCGCCGTTGCCGCCGTCGCGTTCTCCCCGCTTTCCTCCCCCGTTGTTACCGCCACCAGGTTCGCCTCCTCGCCGTCGCCCTTCGCCGCCGATCCTCCCTCCCCCTGC
The DNA here is from genome assembly GCA_947471745.1 of Closterium sp. Naga37s-1. Lineage (NCBI taxonomy): Eukaryota > Viridiplantae > Streptophyta > Zygnematophyceae > Desmidiales > Closteriaceae > Closterium > Closterium sp. Naga37s-1. Next base: position 4,173,960 of record CANJKZ010000143.1, on the reverse strand, counting down.
TCCTGCGCTCCCACTTCCAAGAGCGGAGAGCTTTCGTCTGCAACTGGCGAAACTCCCGCCGCATCCTGCGCCGAATGTTCCGCCGGGAGCGCCGTGGACGCCGCGGACGCGCTCTCCGCCGGCGGCGGCCCGCGCTCAGTGTCGGGATCCGCGCCCATGGGGAACTGCGGAGCCGCGCGGGGTCAGACGAGGGAGTATGGGAACAAATAGGGAGGAACGGAAAGATGGAGCGGGAAGGGAGGGAAGGAGTGAGGGAGGGAGGCGGGGTGGGAGGGAGGGAGGAAAGGAGGGAGGAAAGGAGGAATGGCGAAAGGGAGGAAAGTGAGCTGAACGAAGCATGACCGAAACTGCTAATGCGGTTCGACAGCCATGGCACACTAGCAAGGCAAGTAGAATGACGTCACTGAACAGCTAAAAGCAAACTGTCTTTCGCACAAGCGGGAACACGACGACATTGAGGAAACGAAAACCGCCGAGCTGCAAGCGCAATGAAAGTAAACGAACGACATAACTAGCGTGAGTTTCGCCGCGCAGAAAATACGGCGTACGGATTCGATTAGCTAGAGTGCAGAGAACATTCCAAGCGTAGAGAACGGCGTCAAATCCATCACTACAACCCTATGGTCAAACAGCGACAACATGGTATGCACGAGGAGCACTCACCCAGAGTTAGGCCTTGGCCGAATGTACGAAGGGACGGAGAAGTACCGCTAAGTTCACCAGTGCGTCTCGAGTTAGCTTGGGCTTGTGAGTGTTTATCACTGGAATGCGAAAGAGACTCCGTAGTAGAAGCTTGGGGCAGGCCGAACACAGTAGAGTTTCTCTGCTGTATTGTCAGCGTTCAGATAATCTACCCTTGTTGAAAATGCCTCTCTAGAGGCTGTAGAAATGTGTAATTGAGAATTGCATGCTGTGGTGCCTCTCTTCAAATAGATTGAGAGCAAGACGAGGGAAGGAAGTTGTGGGTGCGCGCAAAGAGGGAAGCCGTGGCAGCTTCGGGGTTTGGCTTGGAACGGTCCCGTCCCGAACCGGGAGTTGCTATGGGCTGACCTGTTCCACGCCAAGCCACAACCTCGGGGTGCGCCAACATCTGAGGGTTTTGTGTTTATCGTAGGAGGACGTGTTCGACAGCTTTGAATCCACAAAGGACTAAATGGAAGGACAAAAGTGAAACAGTGATGAACACACACTATTCGTGAGCGCGGTGACAAAACAGAAAGTGACAGTACGGTTCATTATCACTTCATAACTTAAGGATGCGGTACGCTCACACGCTAGAACCTGGTGTCGAACAGAGTTCTGGAACTTATGGAACTCGCAAGTCAAATTCATAAACCCCAAACCCGATACATTTCTTGTGTGGTATGTCAAGTAGAAATATGTCGCGATCCGGCACAAAGCACTGGACAAAGCCGCACTCCCGAGCCTACCAGATCTGTTTTGGCACGCGCGAACAATGTCGGATCACAGTAACTCTAGTACCAATGGGTTTGCCAAACCAGGCACGTACGGAGCTACCGAGCTGACGTGCCAAAGCCAGCTCACCATGAAAGCGACAGCGCTTTGGAAATATCGCGCCTCCATACCAGGTACACAGGTTCAGCTCTCGAGAGAGGAGCTACAAAGTGCCTGTTTTCGTGACCACCGCACCACCACTCAAGGTCCGTACTTGGCTTTGTCAATAGGTCTGGAAAACGGTTTGAACCACAGGCCAGAGCACACAGGTCGCTATTGCTGTTGGGCTTCGGGGAAACGGGGAAACGGGGACATCGTCAGCAATAAATAAGGGCGCGGTGCAGAATCAATATATAAAATTTGTTAGATCCCAAAATAACCGAGAAAGTTCGCGATTTTTGTTGAGGTTCGAGTTGCTGTTCGTTTGGCGTTTAGTGTACAGTATTTTGTCGTACCTGAACAGCGTAACTGTACAGGCAGTTGCACCACTCGTGTTTTACATGCAAACTTGCATACCATAGCGTCTGGAAATGATGGCAACGTCACTGCGGAAAACCAGTGAAAAAAAATCGAACTTTGCTGGGAGTTGCACCACAAATAAAGGTGAACTCGGTTGACGAAAAAGACGAATCTGTTCGCGACATGTTTTCGAAGCCTTACGACGGTGTTACGCGATGTCCCCAGTGTAAATGCGGCACCAATTCATGTCGCATGGATGGTAGGAGTTCGGTTTCTCCAAAACAATTTCTTGGTGCAACTGAGAAAGGGTGCCAATGGTGGGCGTTTTGCACAAACAATTTCGCGATACAGCAAATGAGTCAGAGTTCGCGGCGAAACCCAGTCCAAAGAATTTTCATTTAAAAATAACTATCTGCACCGCGCCCTGAGGGCATGGCGCACCCTGCTGCAATGGCAGGATCGCTTCTGACCGGGTTGCAGCCACAGCGACCCTTTGGAATCACCCTACTGGGGTGGGGACCGGGTCCTGAGATCCAACATCACCCCTTGTTTGATGAGTGGAAGTGCGTTTTGGCAGCCGTAGGGTTTAGGACGTGTTGCGGGGGGGTGGATTGGGGCCAACATCATAGGCATGCAAAATAGTATGGTAACCCTATGCAATTGTATGCAAAACCGTCTATACCCCAGTTCTGCTGCGCAGTTTTGTCTGGTACCGCCACTCAAAACACTGTGTAACAGCTTACGCAGCACAAAAAATGAAGAAATATGTGCAGTAATCGATTGCTTCATATCTCAATGGTTCTTACCGCGGCCCGTTTGGCACCTAACAAACAATTCCTGCGGACAATAATTTTCGGCTAAATGTGCACGATATATTTAGCGGAAAATTCTGTTGGAATGTAAGGGCAGGGCAGAAAACCTAAAACCCCTAGGGACCTGGACGCATTTCGGGGAGCGATCAACCCTAAACACAGGAAAGGGCATTGTTTTTTGGGTTGATGCCTCCCCGAGTCGCATCCCTTTCCGATTTGGTTTTTTTTTTTTTCTTGGGTCAGGTGTAGTGAACAGTATTGCTCATATGGCAGAAACAATTCCCTGAAGAAATCAAAGTTTAGCGCAAAGCCAAGCGCGGTAGAAATCAGTGTTTGAATTAAATACAAACGCGCCAATAGGGCAATATGTCATTACCTCCAGAACTGAGGTATCGACGGTTTTGCGTACACAATTGCATAAGATTACCAGACTCTTTTGCATGCCTATGATGTTGGCCCGGTGGATTGCCTCGATCCAACCCGATCTAAACCGAATTTCCACATCCATGAAGGTTATATTGTGGATCAAGCCAACCTAACCCCACCCAATCGGGTTGGATTTCCCCAATTCAACACCCGATCGATTGGGCCGACCGTGAGGACACAATCCAACTCAATCGGGTCGGGTTGATCTAGCAAAATTGATAATTTTTTATAACACTCGTTCTGAATTCGCCTACTAGTTGCGGATCAAGCGAAAAAATGTGTTCGAGTAACATAATGTCATAATAACGAACGAGAATCAATGCACTAGCAGCAAGATGGGTACAAGTAGGAAACCCTAATTGGGTTGTACCCCATATGGGCTACTCCACTATAGCCTACACAATAAGCAGCATATAAGTTTGACACACCCCCATAGGCAAAGTGGGGGAGAACAAGAGGTCACAAGACCGGTCAAGAAAAGCAAAGCAAGCTCAGGGTGGATCACGAAGTCACCACGCATTCTGAGCACAAACAAACGGCCACAAGGCCAGTTCACATGCAGAGTTATATAAAGGAGAACAAGCAGTACAATGATCACAACCTAGCAAGTGTAAGCATGCAGGTATATGTATATAGATCACAGTACAAGCAAAGTCAAGAAGTGAGCAAGTGAGACCAAGTAGGCACAAGGCCTAGAACAGTACAGAAACGCTGATGATCACAAGGCTGAAGTGCCTTGGTGAAGATATCAGCAGTGTTGGCCCGAGAGGCCACGTAAGCAAGACGAAGCTGACCACGCTGCTGCAACTCTCGAGCAAGGAAGTAGCGCAGAGCGATGTGCTTCGTTTTGTGTGTGAATCAAGAAAACAGGAATGAAATGACTAAGTGAAAGTTGGGTACAAAAGGCAAACCCTAGGCAACTGTACCCCATATGTGCTACCCCACTATAGCCTACAGTAGCTATGTCATATAACTCTGACACACCCCCATAGGCAAAGTGGGGGAGAACAAGGGGTCACAAGACCAGTCAAGCAAAGCAAAGCAAGCTCAGGGTGGATCACAAAGTCACCACACATTCCGAGCACAAGTTCAAGGCCACAAGGCTAGTTCACATGCAGGATTACATATATATATAAGGCTAGACAAGTAAGAGCAGGAGTATATATATATGCAACAGTACAAACAAGGTCAAGAGGTGAGCAAGTGAGGCAAGGTAGGTACAAGACCCAGCTGAGTACAGAAGCGCTGATGATCACAAGGCGCAAGTGCCTTGGTGAAGATATCAGCAGTGTTGGCCTCAGAGGCCACGTACGCAAGTCGCAGCTGACCACGCTGCTGTAGCTCACGAGCAAGGAAGTAGCGAAGAGCAATGTGCTTCGTTCTGTGCTCCAGTCTCTGCTCTCGACACAAGGCCAGCATGGCCTTGTTGTCTACGTAGAGCACTGGAGGAGAACGAGGCGGCTCTCCGAGGTCAGTCAGCAGGTAGGTGAGCCAGCGAAGCTCCTGTGCAGCCATGGCCCCGGCGTAGATCTCAGCCTCACAACTGGAGCCGAGAACAGAAGACGAGCGAGTAGCCCGCCACGAAACAGAGCCGGAACCAAGGCTGAAGGTGTAACCCTGTGACGACCGCTGCGTAGCCTGGTCGTCAGCCCAAGAAGCGTCTGCGTGTCCAGTGAGGACCACTGGACTCTGCCCTCCAAGCACAAGCCCCATGCCCGACGTACTGCACAAGTAGCGCAACACCCTCTTCGCTGCAGCCATGTGCTCCGGTCTGTGTCTCCCAGGAGCAACATAGCGTGCAAGAATGCTAAGAGAGTATGCAAGGTCAGGTCGTGTGCAGGTCATCAGGTACATGAGGCAGCCAACAAGCTCTGGGTACGGGCCACTCGACTCTACGGACTCATCCGAAGGCAGAGGAGTGGCCTGAGGCGAGGAGTACGTGAAGCCGAAGCGCTGAAGGACCTGCTGCACCATGTGTGACTGAGTCAGGGTAATGGTGCGGCGTGCTCTGTCCCGGGTGATCTGCAAGCCAAGGTAGCTGCGCAGTTCACCCAGGTCTGTGCACGTGTGTCTCTTCTGCAGCTCGGACTTCACGTGGGCGAGTCCAGTAGTGTCAGCTGTGGCAAAGACCAAGTCGTCGACGTACACGAGGATGTAGAACGGCTGCAAAGAAGTGTCGGTGCGCAGAAACAGCGACGGGTCGGCAGTAGAGGGAGCAAACCCAAGAGCCGCAAGTGTAGTCCTCAGTGTGTCGTGCCACTCACGCGGTGCCTGGCGGAGACCGTAGACTGGTCGCCGGAGGCTCCACTGGGTGCCAGGAGGAAAAGACCCAGTGAAGCCAGGTGGGCGACGCAGCCAGATCTCCTCGTGCAGGCTGCCCTGCAAGAAAGCAGTGCTGAAGTCAAGAGAGTGCAGCTCGTAGTCGCGGTGAGCAGCTATGTGCAGCAGTACCCGAAGAGTGGTCATCTTCGGGGTGGGAGAGAAGGTCTGAAAGTAGTCAACTCCCTGCCGCTGACTGAAGCCACGAGCCACGTAACGCGCCTTGAAGACAGGCGGAGAACCCGGCGGCCGCTTCACCCTGAAAATCCACATGCCACTGACGATGTTCGCCCCAGGCGGGGGAACCTCGTCAACGTAGGTGCCTGTGGACTTCCAGGAAGCCATCTCTGCGTCCATAGCTGCCTGCCACTGAGAGGAGTAGGGACCCTCTATCGCCTCCGCGTAAGAGCGCGGAGTCGGGATGTCAAGTGCATCCGGGTCTCCCTCAGGGGTAAGCAGTACGGACACGAGATGAGGTGAAGCAGCAGCCAAACACTGGAACTCCTCCTGCCTGTCCTCAAGGACGTCCGTGCCAAGGGCACACTCACCCCCGACGGACGGAGGACAGACAGACTCAGACTCAGCAACAAGACTAGCAGCGTAGTCTAGACGACAGCGAGCAGCAAAGTCGACGAGCTCAGTAACTAGGGCAGACGCAGCAGTGGACTCAAAGGAAGGGTCAGTGACAACAGTAGCAAGGAGACGCGTGACAGTAGGACTGGCAGCACGAAGAGAGTCCGACTCCGGGTCAGGAAGAGCAGGAAGAGAGGACTCAGGAGGAGAAGGCAAAGGGGCACGCAGAGGAGCAGTGGACGGACGCAGAGACATCCGGTGCGTGCCAGGGACAGGAGGAGGACGCTGACGCGAACCACGAGCACTAGTGCGAGCAGCACGGACAGGCGACGCAGGGCGAGACGCAGGCTCACGACGCTCAGCAAGACCTCCAGTAGGACCAGTGTAGGGAGAAGGAGCGGGCAGTGGGGAGGCCGGCTGTAACTGTAACTGTGACGGGACAGGCTGTGGACACGCTAAGGGAGGAAGAGGACCAGTAGAAGGCGGGAGACCAAGAACCTGCTGAAGGAGCGGAACGAAGTACGGCCGAGGCCGCGCGGCGACTCCAGACACAGCAGGGACAGCACCAGTACCCCCAGCGGCAGCACCAGCGCCAGCAGCAACTCCAGCTCCAGTACCTCCAGCAGCACCAGTAGCACCCCCAGCAGGACCGCCTCCAGGACCGACAGCAGTAGCCTCAGCGCCAACACCCTCAGCAGCTCCAGCTCCAGTCGTACCCGCAGGCCCAGCAGCTCCAGTACTCCCAGGACGAGCACCTCCGGGACCCGCGGCACCAGCACCCTCAGCAGCCGAAGAACCTCCAGCTCCAGCAGCACGCCTCCAGCGCCGGGCAAACCACTCGCGCAGCTCCTGTGGAGAGAGTGGCTCCCGCCGAGACGAAGCACCCGGAGAACCTCCAGGCTCAGCACCGCCAGACGCCACACGAGCAGGCCCAGCTCCCTCAGGCTCCGCACCCCCAGGCTCAGCACCTCCAGGCGTAGCACCCCCAGGCGTAGCACTCCCAGGCTCAGCACCCCCAGGCTCAGCACCCCCAGTAGTAGCACCCCCAGGCTCAGCACCCTCAGGCTCAGCACCCCCAGTAGTAGCACCCTCAGGCTCAGCACCCCCAGGCGTAGCACCCACACGCTCAGTACCCCCAGAGTCAGCACCCCCAGGCTCAGCACCCTCAGCAGCACCAGAGTCACCAGTAACCTCGACAGGCTCGACTGCGTCTACCTGGGACACACCTGAAGGGGCAGGACCCTGAGGGGGGAGGGGGTCTACCGGGGGGGGACCTGGGACAAGGAAGAGCGGTGGCGGGGGGAGGGACGGAGTGCGGTAGGGGAAGAGGCGGTAGTAGGGGACCGACTCGTCAAACGTGACGTCCTGGGAGGACAGGACACGGCGAGAGGTGGGGTGGTAGAACTGCCACCCTGGCGCGTCAGGGGGGAAGCCAAGGAAGACGCAAGGAGCAGCACGAGGGGACAGCTTGTCCGCAGACAAGTCGCGGACAAACGCCCGAGATCCCCAGACACGGAACGCAGACGCATCGCCAACCTTCCCCGTCCACAGCAAAGCTGGGGAGGTCTCCGGCATGGAGACCCTGGGGTGAAGGTTGATCTGATGCGCCGCGTACCGAACCGCAAACGGCCACAGAAAATGGGGGGCAGCCGCATGCATCATGGACGTACGGGCGACGTCCATGACCATGCCAATGCGGCGCTCAGCAATCCCATTTTGCTGTGGAGAGTCCGGAAGCGTGAAGGTCTGGCGGATGCCTCGTGCACGACAGTAGGCTCGCAGAAGGCCAGAGGAGAACTCTCCACCTCTGTCAGAGTGCAGACGCTGAACAGGAAAGTCCGAGCCGAAGCTCTGCCTGAGCTGGAGACGAGCTGCGCGGATCCAGTCGATCAACACCTCAGTGACATCACCCTTGCTGCGCAAGGGGAAGACTGTGGTGTAACGCGAGTAGTCGTCAACCACCAGCAGGAAGTAGCGCTCGTGACCCTGTCCACGGACGCGGGCCGGGCCCCACACGTCCATGTGAAGCGTCTGCAGCGGGGCCTCTGTCGGAGGAAACTGGGAGGAGTGAGGGGCAGCCCGCTGCCGCCCCTCGACACAGGGGACGCAGGTAGGGCCAGGCCCCGGAGGAAGGGGAGGGAGGGACCGGGGAAGACCAGAGACAAGGACACGGGAGGCCATGCTTCGGAGACGAAGCAGGGAGGGGTGACCAAGGCGGTGGTGCCAGAGGAGAGTCTCGTGAGACAGGAGGCGACACGAACAGGGGGCAGACTCAGGACCAGACCTGGACGCTGCAGCAAACACCTGACCCAACGCAGCTACCTGACCAGACGCAGTGACTGGAGGAGACGCAGTGGTCAGGGTGTACAGGCTCGACCCCGGCCGACGGGTAAACGTGGCCAGGTGTCGGCCTGTCCGAGCGTCCGTGCAGTGGGTCACCCGCCGACTCGCAGGAGTGAACTGGTGAACCCCCGCATCCTGTAGGTCAGCACCACTCACCAAGTTCGTAGAGAAGGAGGGAAGGTAAAGACCAGACAGGGTGCCAGAGGGGGCCGCCGGACACGGGAGGACAGTGGAGAAGTGAGCAAGGACAGGACCCCCAGAGGGGTCTGCCAGAGAGACTGCAACTGGCCGGCCAAGCGGCGTGAGTGTGGTGCGGTCTCGAAAGAAGGAGCGAGAAGCCCCCGAGTCAAGGGTGAAGGTGTGGGAGGCCGAAGTCGACGCAGAACCTGAGAGAGCAGACTCACCAGCACCTGAGGGAGCAGACGCACCTAGAGCAGCAGCCTCGCTAGCACCTAGAGCAGCAGCCTCACCAGTACCTAGAGCAGCAGTCTCAATGCCCGGGTCGGGCGGAAAACACCGGTAACAGTCACCCTCATCACTAATAGTCACAGTATACATGGCAGCAAGAATAGCATCAAAGTCAAGGTCAAAGACAGCCACACCCGCCCTAGACAGCTCACCCCAGCGGGGGATCTCAGTGGCCTCAGGGAACTGGTGACGCCAAGCGTCCGTCAGGCGGCCAAAGCAGCGCTGGGTGGAGTGCGCACCCCCGCACTGCTCACCCGCGCGGTCGCCGGTGCGGAGGACGTAGGTGCACGGACCAGTACCCCCACCCCTCTGGCGTGCAGTGTACCACTCACGGAGCTGCTGAGGGGAGGGGATGTCACGAGTGCGCTGCTGGTGCTGCTGCTGCTGCTGGCGCTGACCACCACCGGAGCCGACCCTCTGCGCAGCGCCACCCCGACCAGCTCCACCTCCTCCGCCGCCTCCTCCTCCACCGCCGCCACCTCCGCTCCCTCCGCCACTGCCGCTGCCGCCTCCGCCTCCACTGCCGCCACCGACACCTCCACCCCCGCCACCACCCCCACCGCCACCCCCACCTCCTCCACCGCCTCCACTGCCGCCTCCACCGCCCCCGCTAGCTCCTCCAGCGCCCCTGCCCCCCTTGCCCTTGCCAGGGCGGCGTCTCCCGCTAGGGGTAGACGCCGCACCGACCGACTCAAGCCCAACGAGGTCGGCCGCAGCAGCAGAGGCAACAGAGGGCAAAAGGGGGGAGGGGGAACACCCCTCAAAGATGGGGGTGCGAGGGTCACCACGAGAGGCTCCTACAGCTACTATGCTCTTCTCTGCTGCTAGGAGGGACTTCTCGAGGAGGTCAACGGTGAGAGTGGTGGGGCAAACTGAGAGGAAGTGGTCCCTGACTACGCGAAGGGAGTCAGGGAGCCGGGTGACTATGTAGTAGAGGGTGATGTACATGGGGGGGGGGTTCTTGGCGTAGAACTCAGCAGGAAGCGCAGCGCGGTAGCGAGTGTCACTAGTGCGTAGGTGCGTAATGAGGTCAGCGACTGTGGGAAAGGCAGCAAGGTCAGGGAAGAGGTACGGTAGCATGAGGCGACTCAGTGCAGCAGTGGCAGGGGAGGAGTAGCGTGCAACTACAGCGTCGTACAAGGTCTGAGCACTCTTGTACTGGCTAAAGTGCGCACGCTCAGAGGTAGGCAGGTGGCGACGCACAGCAAGACGTGCAGCAGCATCGCGCGTGGCCCACTGGGAGCGAACAGTTGCGTCAGCATCAGTGGCGGGGGCAGGAGAGGCACCAGAAGTGAGGTCAAAGAGGGAGAGGCCGTCTGCCCTATCGCACTGTAAGAAAAGCTGCAGGTCATCTATCCAGACGTCAAAGTCAATGGCCCGACCCTCAGCGTCAAAAGCGAGGACACTAGGGGTAGCCATGACAGCAGTAGACTAGCAGCGCAAACAGTGGGGTGAGGGCAGTGCTGTGAGAGAGGCGCTGCTCTTACCGGACAGGGCGGCTCGGGCGGCTCGGTTGCAGGGCGGCTCGGCGACTCGGCTGCTGGGCGGCTCGGCTGCTGGGCGGCTCGGCGGCTGGGCGGCTCAGCGGCTCGGCTGCTGGGCAGCTCGGCGGCTCTGCTGCTGGGCGGCTCGGCTGCTGGGCGGCTCGGCGGCTCGGCTGCTGGGCGGCTCGGTGGCTCAGCTGCTGGGCGGCTAGGCTGCTGGGCGGCTCGGCGGGGCCGCTGAGAGGGCGGCGTCCGGGGCCGCTGGGAGGAGGCGGCGGGGCCGCTGAGAGGAGGCGGCGTGGCCGGAAAGGTAGGTGGCGGGGCCGCGTCAGGGGCCGCGACAGGGGCCGCGTCAGGGGCCGCGTCAGGGGCCGCGGCAGGGGCCGCGTCAGGGGCCGCGGCAGGGCCGCGTCAGGGCGCCGCGTCAGGGGCCGCGTCAGGGCGCCGCCAGGGGCCGCGGTAGGGGCCGCGTCAGGGCCGCGTCAGGGCCGCGGCAGAGCCGCGTCAGGGCCGCGTCAGGGGCCGCTTCAGGGCCGCGGCAGGGGCCGCAGCAGGCCGCGTCAGGGCCGCGTCAGGGGCCGCGGCAGGGCCGCGTCAGGGCCGCGGCAGGGGCCGCGTCAGGGCGCCGCGTCAGGGGCCGCGTCAGGGCGCCGCCAGGGGCCGCGGCAGGGCCGCGTCAGGGCCGCGTCAGGGCCGCGGCAGAGCCGTGTCAGGGCCGCGTCAGGGGCCACTTCAGGGCCGCGGCAGGGGCCGCGGCAGGCCGCGTCAGGGCCGCGTCAGGGGCCACGGCAGGGCCGCGTCAGGGCGCCGCCAGGGGCCGCGTCAGGCCGCGTCAGGGCCGCGTCAGGGCGCCACCAGGGGGCGCGTCAGGGGCCGCGATAGGGCGCCGGCAGGGGCCTCGTCAGGGCGCCGCCAGGGGCCGCATAGGGGGCGCGTGGGAGGCGGCGTAGGGGCCGCGTAGGGGCAGCGTAGGGGCCGCTAAAAAAAAAATTTTAGGGCAGGGCGCAATGTGCGCGGGCAGCTAAAAAAAAAATTCTTATGGTGGGCCCTTAGGAAGGAACGGTCCCATGTAGGAACCCGCTCTATACCATGTGAATCAAGAAAACAGGAATGAAATGACTAAGTGAAAGTTGGGTACAAAAGGCAAACCCTAGGCAACTGTACCACATATGTGCTACCCCACTATAGCCTACAGTAGCTATGTCATATAACTCTGACACTGTGCTCCAGTCTGTGCTCCTGACGCAAGGCAATCATGTGCTCGTGAGGCTGCTGCTCTAGGTGTTAGTGAGTCTGCTCTCTCTGGTACTGCGCCTGCCGAGGCCTTGCACACCTTCACGCTTGACTCAGGTGCTTCCCGCCTGTTTCTTTCGCGACAGTACCGCACTCACACCGCTCCCTGCACCTGTTGCTGTATCTCTGGCTGACCCCTCTGGGGGCCCAGTCCTTGCACGTTCCTCCACTGTTCTCCCGTGTCCGGCGGTTCCGTCTGGCTCACTGTCAGGTCTTCACCTCCCCTCGTTCTCTACGAACTTGGTGAGCAACGCCGTCCTTCAGGATGTATGGGTTGACACCTTTACTCCAGGAGGATAGCGTGTGGCGATCTGTACGTGCTCCCGGACTGGCCGGCACCTGGCCACGTTCACCCGTGCGCATGGCTCGAGTCTGTACAAACTGACTACTGTGTCTCCTCGGGTAGCTGCGTCTGCGTCTGCGTCAGGTCAGCTAGCGGCCCCCTGCTCGTGTCGCGCAATGTCGCACCGGACCCTCCTTTGGCACCACCGTCTTGGTCACCCCTCAGTGCAGCGCCTCCGTGGCATGCACTCTCGTCTCCTTGTCTCTGGTCTTCCCGAGTCTCTGCCTCCCCTCCCACCCTCGCCTGCCCCTCCCTGCCTTCCCTGTGTCGAGGGGCGGCAGCGCGCCGCTCCTCACTCCTCCTCGTTTCCCCCGACGACTGCTCCCCTGCAGACTCTCCACATGGACCTGTGGGGCCCAGCCCGCGTCCGTGGACAGGGCCGCGAGCGCTACTTTCTGCTGGTCGTTGACGACTACTCGCGTTACACCACGGTCTTCCCCTTGTGCAGCAAGGGTGAGGTCCCTGATGTTTTGATCCCTTGGATCCGCGCTGTCCGTCTCCAGCTCCGCGAGCGGTTCCACACGGACCTTCCGGTCCTGCGTCGGCACTCTGACAGAGGTGGTGAGTTTTCCTCCGACCTCTTGCGGGAATTTTGTCGTGGGGAGGGCATTCTCCAGTCGTTCACGCTTCCGGCCTCTCCGCAACAGAATGGGGTTGCTGAGCGCCGCATTGGCTTAGTCATGGAGGTCGCTCGTACCTCCATGATCCATGCGGCTGTCCCCCATTTTCTGTGGCCGTTTGCGGTCCAGTACGCTGCGCATCAGCTCAACCTCTGGCCCCGTGTCTCCTTGCCGGAGACCTCGCCTACCCTGCGTTGGACGGGGAAGGTTGGCAATGCGTCGGTGTTCCGGGTCTGGGGTTCTCGTGCCTTTGTCCGCGATACGTCCGCAGACAAGCTCTCCGCCCGCGCCATTCCCTGCGTCTTCCTTGGTTTTCCCCCTGACGCGCCTGGCTGGCAGTTTTACCACCCCACCTCGCGCCGTGTCCTGCCCTCTCAGGACGTCACGTTCGACGAGTCGGTTCCCTTTTACCGTCTCTTCCCCTACCGCACTGCCCCTCTCCCCCCCCCCGCCGCTCTTCCTCGCACCAGGTCCTCCTCCGGTAGACCCCCTCCCCCCTCAGGGTCCTGCTCCCTCAGGTGTGTCTCAGGTAGACCATGTCGAGCCTGTCGAGGTCGCGGTCGACTCTGGTGCTGCTGCTGGGGGTGGTGCTGCTGGGGGTGCTGAGCCGGAGCATGCGGAGCCTGGGGGTGCTGAGCCTGAGCGTGCGTTGCCTGGGGGTGCTGAGCCTGAGGTTGCTGAGTCTGGGGGTGCTGAGCCTGGGGGTGCTGAGCCTGGGGGTGCTGAGCCTGCGGTTGCTGAGACTGGGGGTGCTGAGCCTGGGGGTGCGGAGTCTGCTGGAGGTCCTACATGTGCCTCGTCACGGCGGGAGCCTCTCTCTCCACCGCAGCTGCGCGAGTGGTTTGCCGAGCCTTCGGAGCGGCGCTGCTGGAGCTGGGGGGCCTGCCGCTGGAGGCCCTGGAGCTGGGGGTACTGGAGCTGCTGGAGCTGGAGGTGCTGCAGGCGTTGGAGCTGGAGCTGCTGGAGTTGCTGGAGCCACTGGTCCCGGAGGTGCTCGTACTGGAGGTACTGGAGCTGCTGGTGCTGGTGGTGCTGCGGGAGTTGGAGCCGGAGGTACTGGAGCTGCTGGTCCTGGAGGTGCTGGAGGTGCTAGAGTCGCTGGTCCCGGAGGTGCTCGTACTGGAGGTATTGGAGCTGCTGGAGCTGGTGGTGCTGCAGGAGTTGGAGCCGGAGGTGCTGGAGCTGCTGGTCCTGGAGTTGCTCGTACTGGAGGTACTGGAGCTGCTGGAGCTGGAGGTGCTACTGGAGCTGGAGCTGCTGGAGGTGCTGGAGCTGGTGGTACTGCAGGCGTTGGAGCTGGAGACCCTGGAGCTGGGGGTACTGGTGCTGTCGGTGCTGGTTCTTGAGTGTCAGAATCAGTGAGGAATGGATGAACTAACAACATTGGGAGTACAAGTAGGAAACCCTAGAATGTTGTACCCCCTAAGGCTAAACCCACTATAGCCTACAGAATAGAAACATATACAATGTTTGACACACCCCGATAGGCTAAGTGGGAGACAACCAGATGGTCACAAGACCAGTCAAAGCAAAGCAAAGCAAAGCACAGCTCAGGGTGGATCTCAAGGATACCACACAAATTCCGAGCACAAGCAAGCGGTCACAAGACCAGTTCACATGCAGTTTGATAATACAACAAGAAATACAGTGATCACAACCTAGCAAGTGTAAACATGCAGGTAAACATATATAAGGATCACAGTACAAGCAGAGTCAGGAAGTAAGCAAGTGAGGCACAGTAGGCACAAGGCCTAGAACAGTACAGAAACGCTGATGATCACAAGGCTGAAGCGCCTTGGTGAAGACATCAGCAGTGTTGGCCCGAGTGGCCACGTAAGCAAGACGAAGCTGACCACGCTGCTGCAACTCTCGAGCAAGGAAGTAGCGCAGAGCGATGTGCTTCGTTCTGTGCTCCAGTCTGTGCTCCTGACACAAGGCAATCATGGCCTTGTTGTTAACGTACAGCACTGGAGGAGAACGAGGCGGCTCTCCAAGGTCAGTCAGCAGGTAGGTGAGCCAGCGTAACTCCTGTGCAGCCATGGCCCCTGCGTAGATCTCAGCCTCACAGCTGGAGCTGAGAACAGAAGACGAGCGGGTAGACCGCCAAGAAACAGAGCCGGAGCCAAGGCTGAAGGTGTAACCCTGTGACGACCGCTGCGTAGTCAAGTCGTCAGCCCAAGAAGCGTCAGCGTGACCAGTGAGGACAACTCGAGCCCGTCCTCCAAGCACGAGCCCCATGCCCGACGTACTGCACAAGTAGCGCAACACCCTCTTAGCGGCATCCATGTGCTCCTTCCGGTGACGGCCAGGAGCGACATAGCGTGCTAGGATGCTAAGAGGGTATGCAAGGTCAGGTCGAGTGCAGGTCATCAGGTACATGAGGCAGCCCACAAGCTCTGGATACGGGCCACTCGGCTCTACGGACTCGTCCGAAGGTGGAGCTGAGAGCGAGTGACCGGTAGG
This sequence comes from Closterium sp. Naga37s-1, assembly GCA_947471745.1. NCBI lineage: Eukaryota > Viridiplantae > Streptophyta > Zygnematophyceae > Desmidiales > Closteriaceae > Closterium > Closterium sp. Naga37s-1. Next base: position 4,158,902 of record CANJKZ010000143.1, on the reverse strand, counting down.
CAGAGGAGTGGACTGAGGCGAGGAGTACGTGAAGCGGAAGCGCTGAAGGACCTGCTGCACCATGTGTGACTGAGTCAGGGTAATGGTGCGCTGTGCTCTGTCCCGGGTGATCCGCAAGCCAAGATAGCTTGTCAGCTCACCCAGGTCAGTGCACGCGTGTCTCTTCTGCAGCTCCGACTTCACGTGGGCGAGTCCCTCAGTGTCAGAAGTAGCAAAGACCAAGTCGTCTACGTACACGAGAACGTAGAACGGCGGCAGAGTGGTGTCGGTGCGTAGAAACAGCGACGGGTCAGCAGTAGAAGGAGCAAACCCAAGAGCAGCAAGAGTAGTCCTCAGTGTGTCGTGCCACTCACGGGGTGCCTGGCGGAGACCGTAGACTGGCCGCCGGAGGCTCCACTGGGTACCAGGAGGAAACGACCCAGTGAAGCCAGGTGGGCGGCGCAGCCAGATCTCCTCGTGCAGGCTGCCCTGTAGGAAAGCAGTGCTGAAGTCAAGAGAGTGGAGCTCGTAGTCACGCTGAGCGGCGACGTGCAGTAGAACCCGAAGAGTGGTCATCTTCGGGGTAGGGGAGAAGGTCTGGAAGAAGTCAACTCCCTCACGCTGACTGAAGCCTCGTGCAACGTAACGCGCCTTGAAGACAGGCGGAGAACCCGGCGGCCGCTTCACCCTAAAAATCCACATGCCACTGACGATGTTCGCCCCAGGCGGGGGAACCTCGTCGACGTAGGTGCCTGTGGACTTCCAGGAAGCCATCTCTGCGTCCATGGCTGTCTGCCACTGAGAGGAGTAGGGACCCTCTATCGCCTCTGCGTAAGAGCGCGGGGTCGGGATGTCTGGTGCATCCGGGTCTCCCTCAGGGGTAAGCAGCATGGACACGAGATGAGGTAAAGCAGCGGCAAAGCACTCAAACTCCTCCTGTCTGTCCTCAAGGACGTCCGTGCCAAGAGCACACTCACCCCCGACGGACGGAGGACAGACAGACTCAGACTCAGCAACAAGGCTAGCGGCGTAGTCTAGACGACAGGCGGCAGCAAAGTCAACAAGCTCAGCGACTAGAGCAGACGCAGCAGAGGACTCAAAGGTAGGGTCAGTGACAACAGTGGCGAGGAAACGCGTGACAGTAGGACTGGCAGCACGAAGGGAGTCAGACTCCGGGTCCGGACCGTCAGGAAGAGAGGACGCAGGAGGAGACGGCAGAGGGACAAGCTGTGGAGCAGTGGAAGGACGCAGAGTCATATAGTGAGTGCCAAGTACAGGAGGAGGACGCTGACGCGGAGCACGACGACCAGCGCGGACAGCGCGGACAGACGACTCTGGACGAGACTCAGAAGACGCAGGACAAGACTCAGGCGACGCAGGACGAGACTCAGGCTCACGACGCTCTGTAAGACCTCTAGTCGGTCCAGCGTAAGGAGAAGGACCAGGCAGCGGAGAGGCAAGCGGTAACTGTGACTGCGACTGGACAGGTGGTGGACTCAGTAGGGGAGGAGTAGGACCAGTAGAGGGCGGGAGGTCAAGAACCTGCTGAAGGAGCGGAACGTAGTACGGCCGCGGCCGCGCAGCACCTCCTGAACCAGCAGAGACAGCACCAGCACCCTCAGTCCCAGGGTCTCCAGCTACAACTCCCGCAGCACCACCAGCAACCCCAGCAGCTCCAGCACCGCCAGCTCCAACTCCCGCAGCAGCTCCAGTCCCAGCAGCTCCAGTACCTCCAGTACGAGCACCTCCAGAACTAGCGGCTCCAGCAGCTCCAGCACCAGCAGGACCTCCAGTAGCTCCAGCACCAGCAGCACCTCCAGCAGTGCCAGCACCAGCAGCACCTCCAGTAGCTCGAGCACCAGCAGCACCTCCAGCAGCACCAGCAGCACCCCCAGTAGCTCCAGCACCAGCAGCACCTCCAGCAGCAGCACCAGCAGCTCCTGCACCAGCAGCACCAGCTCCAGGGTCCGCAGCACCAGCAGCGGCTCCAGCTCCAGGGTCCTCAGCACCAGCAGCAGCTCCAACTCCAGGGTCCTCAGCACCAGCAGCAGCTCCAACGCCAGGGTCCGCGGCACCAGCAGCGCCACTCCAGAGACTGCAGCGCCGAGCGTACCACTCTCGGAGCCGCTGGGGAGAGGGCGGCTCCCGCCTAGGCGGGGAACCACGAGCACCAGCTCCAGCAGCACCCCTAGCCCCAGAAGCGCCCCTCCTGAGGCTGCAGTACCGTGAGTACCACTCACGCAGCTGCTGTGAAGAGGGAGAGCCTCCAGGCGCCGCACGGTCAGTCGCAGCACCCCCAGGCTCAGTACCTCAGACGTAGCACTCTCAGGCTCAGCACCCCCAGACTCAGCACCCTCAGGCTCAGCACCCCCAGGCTCCGCACCCGCAGGCTCAGCACCCCTAGGCTCCGCACGCTCAGGCTCAGCACCCCCAGGCTCCGCACCCCCAGGCTCCGCACGCTCAGGCTCAGCACCCCTAGCAGGACGAGAGTCGACAGCTACCTCGACAGGCTCAACCGGGTCTACCTGGGACACACCTGAGGGAGCGGCACCCTGAGGGGGGAGGGGGTCTACCACAGCAGCACCTGGTGCGAGGAAGAGAGGCGGGGGGGGGGGGAGCGGGGCAGTGCGGTAGGGGAAGAGGCGGTAAAAGGGAACCGACTCATCGAAAGTGACGTCCTGAGAGGGCAGGACACGGCGCGAGGTGGCGTGGTAAAACTGCCAACCAGACGCGTCCGGGACAAAGCCAAGGAAGACACAAGGAACAGCGCGGGAGGAGAGCTTGTCCGCGGACGTATCGCGGACAAAAGCACGAGATCCCCAGACCCGGAACACCGACGCATCGCCAACCTCTCCCGTCCAACGCAGTGTCGGTGAAGTCTCCGGAACGGAGACACGGGGCCAGAGGTTGAGCTGATGCGCAGCGTATCGGACCGCAAACGGCCACAAAAAGTGGGGGCAGCCGCATGGATCAAGGAGGTACGAGCGACCTCCATGACCAAGCCAATGCGGCGCTCAGCAACCCCATTCTGCTGTGGAGAGGCCGGAAGCGTGAACGACTGCTCAATGCCCTCCCCCTGACAGAAGGCCCTCATGAGGTCGGAGGAAAACTCCCCACCTTTGTCAGAGTGCAGACGGAGGACAGGAAAGTCCGAGTGGAACCTCTCGCTGAGCTGGAGACGGGCAGCGCGGATCCAAGGGATCAAAACATCAGGGACTTCACCCTTGGTGCGCAAGGGGAAGACCGTGGTGTAGCGCGAGTAGTCGTCAACAACTATCAAGAAGTACCTCTCGTGACCCTGTCCACGGACGCGGGCTGGGCCCCACACGTCCATGTGGAGGGTCTGCAGGGGAGCAGTCGTCGGGGGAAACGAGGAGGAGTGAGGAGCGGCGCGCTGCCGCCCCTCGACACAGGGAAGACAGGGAGGAGCAGGCGAGGGTGGGAGGGGAGGGAGTACCCTGGGAAGACCAGAGACAAGGTACCGGGAGTGCATGCCACGAAGGCGCTGCACTGACGGGTGACCAAGGCGGTGGTGCCAGAGGACGGTCTCGTGCGACAGGGAGCGACACGAGCAGGGGGCCGACAGCTGACCTGACGCAGACGCAGACGCAGCTACCTGAGGGGACTCAGTGGTCAGTGTGTACAGGTCCGACCCCGGCTGCCGAGTGAAGGTAGCCAGGTGGCGACCCGTCCGAGCACACGTGCAGTGGGTCACACGCTCATGGGCCGGGGTGAACTGGTGAACACCCCCATCCTGGAGAGCAGAGCCCGCCACCAAGTTCGTAGAGAACGAGGGGAGGTAAAGACCAGACAGGGTGCCGGACGGGACCGCAGGACAAGGGAGGACAGTGGAGGAGGTCGCAAGGACCGGGCCCCCGGAGGGGTCAGCCAGGGAGACAGCAACAGGCCGAGCTAGCTGCTCAAGGACAGTGCGGTCACGAAAGAAGCAGCGGGAAGCACCCGAGTCCAGTGTGAAGGTGTGCAGTGCCTCAGTAGACGCAGTACCAGCAGGCGCAGACGCACGAGCACCTGGAGCAGCAGACTCACCAGCGCCTAGAGCAGCAGACTCACCAGCACCTAGAGCAGCAGCCTCACCAGGACCTAGGGCAGCAGACGCACTAGCACCTAGAGCGGCAGCCTCACCAGTACCTAGAGCAGCAGACTGGATACCGGGGTCAGGCGGCACACACAGGTGACAGGCACCCGCAGCACTAGTAGACAATGCATACATGGCAGTGAGGATAGCATCATAGTCAAGAGCAAAGATATCTACCCTCTGCCTAAGCAGCTCCAGCCAGGAGGGGAGCTCAGCGTCGTCGCCAAACTCTGTACGCCAAGCGTCGCTCAGACGGGCGAAGCAGTGGGACTCTGTGTGACTAGGTGTCCCGCAAGGCTGACCAGTCCGGACACCTGTGCGAATGACGTACGGGCAGCGAGCAGTACTCAGTGACCCTCTACTCTGAGCGTACCACTCACGAAGCTGCTGGGGCGAAAGAGCCTCGCGGGGACGACGCTGCAGCTGCACCTGGCCACTACCAGAAGCTCCCGAACTACCCACTCCAGAGCGACTCCCACTACGGCCACCCTGACAACCCCAACGAGCGTACCACTCACGAAGCTGCTGGGGCGTGAGGGACTCACGCGGACGGCCCTGGAGCTGCATCTGGCCACGCCAGGAGCAGCAGTAGCAGCAGGAGCAGTAGCAGTAGGAGCAGTAAAAGCAGTAGCAGCAGTAGTAACGGTAGCAGCGCGGGCAGGGCAGTGCTCACCAGTGGTGGGAAGGGCAGGCGCAAGACGGCGGCGACAGCGGGGCCGCTACAGCTGCAGGGCGAGGCCGGGCCGCGGCAGGGAGCTCCGCGGCAGCTGCTGCAGGGCGGGGCCACGACTGCGGCTAAAGGCTCCGCGGCAGTTGCTGCAGGGCGGGGCCGGGCCGCGACGGCAGCTGCTCCAGGGGCCAGGGGCGGCTGATGCAGGGGCGGCTGCTCCAGGGGCCAGGGGCGGCTCCTGCAGTGGCGGCTGCTCCAGGTGGCCAGGGGCGGCTGCTGCAGGGGCGGCTGCTCCAGGGGCCAGGGGCAGCTGCAGGTGCGGCTGCTCCAGGGGCCAGGGGCGGCTGCTGCAGTGGTGGCTGCTCCAGGGGCCAGGGGCGACCGTCCCAAGGGCGGGCGCGGGGTAGGGCAGGGCGTCGCGGCGGGCAGGGGCGACTCCGCGCGGGTCCCGCAGGGGCGTCGCGACGAGACGGGGGGCGACGCGCGGGTCCCGCAGGGGCGTCGCGACGAGACGGGGGCGACGCGCGCGGGTCCCGCAGGGGCGTCGCGACGAGGCAGGGGCGACGCCCGGGTCCCGCAGAGGCGTCGCGACGAGGCGGGGGCGACGCGCGGGTCCCGCAGGGGCGACGCGCGGGTCCCGCAGGGGCGTCGCGATGAGGCAGGGGCGACGCCCGGGTCCCGCAGAGGCGTCGCGACGAGCAGGGCGACGCGTCGCGGGGTCCAGGGGTCGCGCCGCGGGGTCCAGGGGCGGCTGTCGACAACAAGGCCATGATTGCCTTGTGTCAGGAGCACAGACTGGAGCACAGAACGAAGCACATCGCTCTGCGCTACTTCCTTGCTCGAGAGTTGCAGCAGCGTGGTCAGCTTCGTCTTGCTTACGTGGCCACTCGGGCCAACACTGCTGATGTCTTCACCAAGGCGCTTCAGCCTTGCGATCATCAGCGTTTCTGTACTGTTCTAGGCCTTGTGCCTACTGTGCCTCACTTGCTTACTTCCTGACTCTGCTTGTACTGTGATCCTTATATATGTTTACCTGCATGTTTACACTTGCTAGGTTGTGATCACTGTATTTCTTGTTGTATTATCAAACTGCATGTGAACTGGTCTTGTGACCGCTTGCTTGTGCTCGGAATTTGTGTGGTATCCTTGAGATCCACCCTGAGCTGTGCTTTGCTTTGCTTTGCTTTGACTGGTCTTGTGACCATCTGGTTGTCTCCCACTTAGCCTATGGGGGTGTGTCAAACATTGTATATGTTTCTATTCTGTAGGCTATAGTGGGTTTAGCCTTAGGGGGTACAACATTCTAGGGTTTCCTACTTGTACTCCCAATGTTGTTAGTTCATCCATTCCTCACTGATTCTGACACTCAAGAACCAGCACCGACAGCACCAGTACCCCCAGCTCCAGGGTCTCCAGCTCCAACGCCTGCAGTACCACCAGCTCCAGCACCTCCAGCAGCTCCAGCTCCAGTAGCACCTCCAGCTCCAGCAGCTCCAGTACCTCCAGTACGAGCAACTCCAGGACCAGCAGCTCCAGCACCTCCGGCTCCAACTCCTGCAGCACCACCAGCTCCAGCAGCTCCAATACCTCCAGTACGAGCACCTCCGGGACCAGCGACTCTAGCACCTCCAGCACCTCCAGGACCAGCAGCTCCAGT